>OX438797.1:7183685-7562058 GCA_949316475.1 Hypomecis punctinalis
GAAATATTCTAGACCAATGACGTCGTCGAATTCAAGTTTCTTAGAATACATTTGTAAAAGTAAAACCGCAAAGCAAAACTTGACCCCTAAAGCGTTCATTCTAAAGTCTATTTCTGTGCGTTCAACGATAATTTTGGAATATGATGTCGTCGACGGTTTTGTTCGTTTCTCCGATTCAGACATGAGATAAGTCTTGGCAAGACATGTGGACCTTCCTAGTAGCGTACGATTTTGTGAAGTTCGAGTCATTTGTCTCTGTGAAATGAAACATTTGGTTTCCTCTCTATAGAGGAAAACGTTAATTAGTCGAGGATTTTCCATTACTGTAACTCTCACTTTTATAACTAATATCATGGTCTTAGTCACGATTTTATCTATTTTATAACAGCTCAGACCGCATTTTCATTAACTTCGAATTTTATTGCCACGCCACAAGAAAGTTGAATTTCTTATATTTCACTTATGCTTAGTAATTCTACAGCAATAAAATCAAAAAACAGTAGAAAGTAAGGATCAATATCCAAACCTTCATTATTAATACACTTTGTATTCAAATCTACAAAGTGGAGAAAGAGTATCTTTTGTAATTTTACTAGTAATACAATTTTTTGACTCAAAGTTCAGTCTCATTTTTCAGTTTCACGGTTCCGATAACTTGTTGGTAATCTAAAATTAAAATTTAGTTGATTTTTTTTTCATTGGTGAACAGCCGAATACAAACAGAAAAATAAGATCTCTCTGAAATGTTAGATTACTATGCCACTATACCTGCAGCTAGATAGTCGTCATTATGAATAATTTGCATCAGAATTATAAACCATTTCGAGATGAGCGTATAAAAATTACATAACCACGTCTATTGTTTTCGAATGACTCAATATAAAAATAAATGAATATCGCTTTCAATGATTTCAATAGGAGAAACTACGATTCAGTATGTACACGTATTATATAGAGATCAATGCAAGAGTGCATTACTCAGACAGTTGTTGACATTTAGAAGGATTGATTGGTCTGGAAAGGATTCTATTGAATCGAATGCCTGCCATTTAAAAACATGTCTGCGTAGGCTGGGCGATGTGTAACCGATGCTTCACATGCAGTGCAGGGCTCGTTGCACTTGTCACTTCAAGTCATCGCTCCCTACCTGACCTTCCCGAGATGAGCATCGGTGACTTCACCTCAAGAAGATCGTTTTTCAAGTGAGCCCGATTAGTCGAAACATGCCATAAACCGTATTCAGGCCCTCGAGCATTATCTGCCTACTCGTTTTGCCTACATTTTCAATGGCGTTTAAGGACCCGCTAAAATAACTTTTGCGTACTCCTACGCGAATCTAGAGGCGGGCATTGGCCCAGTTTTTGTGGCTCTGCTATCCATCAAGTCTTGAGCGACCCCACTCGTTCCGACACTGGCTGTGTGCTGCGGTAGCGTTTGCCAGAACTGATAATGTAAATTGATTAGTTTTAAAAAGTTAATTCAGAATTAATTGATTTATTGGCTTCTAATGGCCAGTCAATTAACCGGAATATATAGAAGCAATTGAAATAAACATTAAAGCACTGTAAGTACTGGCCAGCAGTAAAGTTCTCTGTTAAAACATTTATATCTTGAAATACATTAAGTACGAGTACAACACCATGAATACTGGTCAATACATAAGAAGCTTTATCTTCTTAATCAGTTCAATTGCTACATTGACTAACTACTATGTAGGTAGGTATCAATAGGATATTTCCAAAAGGAGCATGAATTGTCAGATTAGGTATTTAGAGATTGGCAAACTGGCACGGTTTCACTTAGTGGAAAAGATGTTGGTTGCTGACCTTCCTTCGCCTCACTAGGCATATGTTGTTCAAAAACCGAAGGTCGACGGTCCCCAAAAGCACATCCAATAAAGCCAGAGCAATTTATTTGAAGACAAACATTAATTTTATTAGTAGAGACATATACATTGTGCCTAACGGTACGCCATCAAGGTTTTTTATCTCATGGACTTTGATGGGACGTTGTTACTATCATAATACTTGTGTCTCATATATAGAGTTGATGATACTCAGTAATAATAATATATTGTTGTCCTTAAGACGAGAACGCCATCGTTTACTGACATAGTGTTCAACATTTGGCAATATCGAGATCAAAACAGAATGTTTGAGAAATAACAAATTTTACACAGGTATAAACAAACAACGCTAGAGCTGTTTACAAACTAACATTCTGTTGACTGAATCGTTGTGTGTACTACGAATTTCACGATAAAGGATGTGCTAACCCAAATATATCTCGTGTCACAGAATATTACGAATCTGGGATATAGCTAGATTGTCTAGTCGTGTGGGAAATGTCGTTTTAATTTAGTGTTTCTTTCTGCTATTTATATACTGTGATTCAACGGCCATTTCATTAATTTGGATGAAACGGATTAGCCGCCCATGAAAACAATTGCCGAGTGCCGTACCATATTATGTATGAAGCAAACCTATTCTTAGATTTAATGAAAACTGAAAACGGTATTTTGAAGTACTTACTATTATCTACTCAACGAAACGGACAAAAGGAACCGGCAAATAATATAAATAAGAAAAATATTACTTTCTCCTATTTCTATATCTACAGAGGAGGTGACTCTTGCTCTGGATGGTTCTTGGTGCAAAGAATGTCTATCGCTATTCAGCGTGGTAATGCTGCTAGCATTATGGGCACCTTTGCACCGGGAACCATGAAGGGCGGGTAATTTGATTTTTAAGTAAATTAATTATTTGTATCTTGTGACAATTATTATAATTTGACATTTAATGAAATAAATTTAGTGGAGCGCCTGGAGCGTCAAAATCATAGAAACCTCAGACTTCCGTTACAGTGGATGAAAAAAAATAAAAAAAATTGGAATGTATAGCTAATAACATAAATAAAAAAGTTTACCTATTTAAAATTTGTGCTTTTGATTTTATAATAAAAAAAAATGAATAATTATAATAATTCAAATAGTATGAGGCATATCATTCTGTAAAATGATTTTGTATATCAAAATTAAGTTGAAGTATATTTTTATATATGCATAATAAGTGGATAAATGTAGTAATTCAAGGAAAATCGAAAAAAACCGGACAAGTGCGAGTCAGGCTCGCACAACGAGGGTTCCGTACAAACATATTGTTAAAATAATTAAAAACCTGTTTTAGCATGTGCTAATGAAGTTATTTTATATGATACCTTACATGATACGATTTACTTTGAATTTTGAACCCATATTTTGTGAATTTTGAGGTCCTATTTTTATGTGATTTAAATAAAAATGTACAGTTTTCAGATTTATTCCTATATGTGTACTCTGAGATAATGCTTTTCGCCAAATTTCATAGTTCTATGTCAACGGGAAGTACCCTGTAGGTTTTGATTTTTGTGAGCGTTGAAATATGCGTTTTTTTACGACATAACCGGCTCTAACTTTTTTATACGGTAACTGAGAAGTTTTTCTTTTACACAACTGCAAGAATTCATAGGTTTACGTATATAGTTTAAATTTTAACTCGATATCTTTACGCGTTCCCGAGATAAAGAGTCTTGACATACATACAGACGGATACAGACGGACAGACGGACAACAAAGTGATCCTATAAGGGTTCCGTTTTTTCCTTTTGAGGTACGGAACCCTAAGAAAAGGTAACAATTAAAATATTTTTTTTGTTTATTGAGGCTTTTTACATTATTGATCTATATCAAATATTCTCTTCCACTTCAGTCATTTTAATGGTAGGTAAAGTATTAAGGCAGCTATTTCCATTACACTGTAAACATACTACACTACAATATAAACCACTCTTCCGACATCCACAAGCAGCTCCACACCCCTTTTTGCAATTGCAAAATAACATTTGCAGTAGATTATCCGGTGCTGGTAATTGGTTCATGGTTATTGGGATGAACATGTTATTGAGATACTTCACCCCCAATCTCCGATATTTATGTCGTTTCCTAACCATATCTGGGTTTGCAGGTACACTCTTTTCAGGTGTTCAATTGCGGCATCAGTTGTAGGTGGTAATGATGACAAAATAACACTTGTATTTTTGGTTGTAGCTTTAATGAAAAAGTTGTATCTCAATGTATTCAAGTCTTTGATTTTTGCTGGAGCTCCATATAAAGCCAAAATACATGTGCTACACCTGCTTGAAATATATTATTGGAGTCTTCATTGATGTTTTTAAATATTTTTGCTGATTCATGCAAATCATGACGTTTTTCCTTTATTGAAAAATGCCGAAGTAGTGTCACAACCCGTTAAAGAATGTAAAAAAAGAATATGTTCTTTACATTTTGGTAAAGATTTCTCTTAACTCGTCGAAGAAAATATTTTTTGTTCGACCTTGCCTCGGGATAAAAGTAACAAAATTAATTGCAATAAATACACAACATATACAGGACACGTGTCATTTATAATTAAACTATCCAGGAAACGTCCGTTTAGTTGTACGTTACAGCTGCTGTCCCTTCAACCTTCCCTCTCTCCTTACCGTTCACGTTTTACTACCTGTCCAAGGTCTCTACGACCCTTCATAAACATAGGTATCTCTAAAAGATGATATTCTATACCTATTCGAGACAAATTCTACGTCTACATAAAAAAAATGCTATCTAAAATTAAATTATATGCTGGAATATCAATTTCTTATTTTTTTTTCAATTAAAAAGTGAAAAATCAAAAGCACAAAAAAATTTTTGGTAAACTTTGCAAGTTATAGTATAAGAAAGAAAATGCCACCTCAACCAAAAAAATTCATTCACTGTAGCAATTTTCCTAGGTCAAAACCCCCAGGCGCTCCACTAATTGCACTGTGTAAAAAAATTGTCTACTATTTACATTTTTTTCAACACCGCATATGTATGCCGAGCTTTATGTCAAAAAAAGAAGAAAAAGCTAGGCATACTACATCACTAAAATGTGATTGAAATACACCTACACCTTTCATTTTTCTGATGCTTGTGTACAATGAAGTTACGGGTATAGGGCTGTGAACAAATAAAGGCCGGTCATACTGGAAAGCTAGGAGTGGTAGCCTAGGGGTGTCAGGTTTTCTTTCGCCTATATGAGTAAAGAGTTTACTCCTGAAATTGAATTGTGAGTCATTGCAATATTCAGCAAAGTTATGCTGTTATAACAAGGGCAGACGCACTGGTTTTGGTGATATATACAATTATACATATGACTTCAAATATACATCAATCGTTAAATCTTGATAAACTATATCTACCGCTATTAAAATTTCATCTATTCAATCTCTAATCATATAGATATCACCCGTTACTTTTATTTTCAATTTTCCGAACCTTGATAGTTTCAGTGTATTTTATAGAAAAACTTATACAAGAAAAATAATAATAATGTAATTAAGAATGCTTGAAGTATTTTCTTTTCTCGGAATGGGTAAACTTTGTAAAATAAATAAGTACGTACTTCTAATGCTTAAGCCAGCCCTTTTTATGAAGTAAGCTGCTAATGACGTAACCTGTTACACAATAACCTAATAATGTAACAAAGATGGGAAAGGTATTAACTAGAGACTTTCACGTGTCCTTTCACTGCTGACCAATAACATCTCTATAAACATTTTTATCAAACCCAAAAGGAACCTTATTTCTTATAATTTACGATTCGGATTGAAGTTAAGATGAAATTCTAATAGAGCCAAATACCAATAAACAAAATAAAACAAACCGACTTTTGAAATAAGTTAATAGATGCCAACTAGAAAGGCGATGTTTTGTGACTTATCCGTTCTAAGTCGCGTGATTGAAAAGGAACTTGTGATGCAACTTTTTCCACGATCGTTTACGTACTTAAAACTATAATCCACTTAGATTATATTTTCATGTGAAATTTAAGAAGCATTATAAACTTATTTGCTTAGCTTGGGGTCAGAGACCGTGTGTAAGATGTCCCCTAATATTTATTTATTTATTGATATTGAATTCTCTTTTTAAGTTTTATAATAGAATTGAGAAAAGACGCGCCAAGACGCTCATTAGCTTAGCCATCTAGAGTCCACATTACTCTATATTTATGACATATTATGGTGCATTCCTATACCCTAGAAAAGTTATTTTACACCGTTAGGCACTGTGCTCACCTAAGTAACGTGACATATAATAATTTAACATTCTTTTTTATTTTTTTTATTCCAATGTAATTTTATATTTATGCAGTTTTATTTCAATTGTAATTTTTAATGTAATTTGTTGGACATTCACAAGTATACACAATTGTATCTATGTTGAGAAATAAATGAAATGAAAATAAATGAAATAACAAGTGATCTGGCGCGTAACTTGCCATTAACATCAATATTCAAAGTACGAGTAAGTGTAAAGCCCCCATTCGCGTCGCACGTTTCGTGTCACGAAACTGATAAAGATGATATAAAATTTAAGACGTACAATAAAATTTGTTTCTTTCTTCATTCTTTAAAATGTCATAATCTGTCAGAATATCTATTTAATTCCTTCATAACGAAGTATGCACCACCAGTTTTTATAAAAAAAAAATCCATATGACACACCCAGAAGCGTCTTTGTCCGTTTTGAATACATATTTAAAATTTGTAGATTTGCAAGAGCAGCTTGATCTTCATCAGACGACGATATTGTCTCGAGTGCCTTTGTACTGTGACATGTCTCTGGCATGTCACCCTGGTGAGTTTATTGAATGTCATGCCAGAGTCCATGCTAAATGCCGGTGGATAATCACGTTCCTGTCACGTTACTTAAGTGGGCACAGAGCTACGTTTGTGTGTTCAAGTTACGCATCATTTGACGTTCTCGGAGTTAAAGTTAGGCAATCTCTTTTAAGATAACTTTAGAATCAATCCGCCTTAACACAAAAGTTTTACGCACGCTTTAGACAATGTTTAACAGTACAAAATGCACGGCTAAACATTATTTAAAGCGTGTTTAAATATTTTGTGGTATGGCGGAAACTGTTTAAAATCTATAATATGTAGGGACCAGTACTGAGTCATCCTCTTCCTAAACATACTTAAATTAAATGTTATTTTATGACCAATCACCTCTTTACCTCTCCATTATTCTTATTTAGTCGATAAATTCTATTATAATTTTATTCAATTCAATTATATCGATATCTTCAACGACCATGTTAATATATTATAGTCATGGGTAAAATATAGAATACTTTTGCTCATTTATTGGCCGCCATAAATTTTATACGGAAATTTATGTTGAATGCATTATTATAAAAAAATCTAATTCAATTGTTTTACTACTTACACATAAATATATTCTTTTGTTTTATTTATTTATTTTATTTATATGTTTCATTAAATTCATATTTTCCATTCGTATTAAAACATTATAGGTAAGTAAGGAACTTAAATACGCTATATAAGCTAGTGGATGTGGCGAACAGACAGTTAACAAAAGCTCCTTTTTCAAACCCCCAACTCACAGAGAGGAGGGTTTTTCAGGTTTGACGTGTGTATCTCTATATTTATACCTACATCGTTTGTTACATCATAATTAGGAATATTCCAAACGAATGACTTCATTTTTAAAATCTGATGTTGGGTGTTGACCCAATGTTGATGTTTACTGATATTGACGAAAGAAGGTAAGTAGCCATCCTGTACGTGTACGTATATACATAGGTACTATTGTACTTAAAGATATTATTTGGCCATACTTTGTACCTACCAACGATATAGGTAAAAAATTAGGTAAAAATGCGCGGTATTTACCACCGTATGTCATAAAGATTACATTGAATGATACTGCGAATTGTAGACACTATATTTTTTCGCAATAAACAAAATTATTGGTTTCTAGAAAATTGCAACAAAGCGATTGAAGACCGACAGGTCATAATCGTGTATTTTATCATTATGTTTCTGTGATAATTAATGTTTTTATCACTGTTTTTGATATAGTTACAAGATAATGTGTCTGTACTAGATACAAAACCAAATGCATGTTTATTTTTTTCCGGTGGCATGCGTGATGAGGTAGATAAATACAGCTAGGTCATACCTTTTAAATACACCATACCATTACTTATTATTATAAAATATCTGCTCGCAACCTACTCCTATTTTTATCTGCATATATAAACATTATTTCATTCATTATTCCATCTATTATTGGACTATTTACAAATAGGTATGTAGGTATTTACTCTCGTACGCTTCATATGAAGTAATCACGAACAAATTTAATAAACTGCGATTTTTTAAGCTACGGAAATACCTGTTGGATTGCAACAAAGTGGTTCATCATAACAGAATAATAAATGACCTGAGTTGGTTCTACACGTGTGCTACGCCATAACTTTGCATAACTAATATCTCTATCGCACTTATTTACATAGATAAAGCATACAGATCAACCGTTCACGCAACACTTGAAGATTCCAAAACTAACCCAGTACTTACAGTAACAACACTTCTTCATATATTTCATAAGGTTTAATTTGGTTCCAAAGATGCGAGAGAAAGGTAGTAGTAGATACACCTACAAGTATAATATTAAAGTTATGGGTTTGATTATACGGTGCTTTACGTACCATGCCATGCTTTGGTGATACCTATTATGGAACTTATTGTGATGAAAAATATCTTAATATAAGGTTGCACAGAACAGACACTCTATTCTGGGAGGTTAATTTTGCTCAATATAATTTTGCAATATTTGAAGTCGTTCAAAATCTAAAGCAAACGTCTTCTAATTCAACAAATTGTTTTAAATAATAACTGTACCAAAATCTTGTTTCGAACGAAAAGTATAAAAGAGCTGATTTTGCAATAATGAGGCATATCCACCAACCCGCACTGGGCCAGCGTGGTGGATATGGCCCAATCACCCTTCGTGGGTAGGCCTAAGTCCTGTAGTGGACAATTAAAAAAAAAAGGCTGGTACAGAGGCATATCATAAGTTGAATATAATAATAACTAGCTTAAAACCCACGGCTTCGCCCGCGTTGTCTTAGTACTCGTGCATAGGTACTTACTTAAAATGAAAATAGCCCGCGGTTTGATCTACGTTGTCTTTGTACATGCTTATAACTACATCTAATAGTCCGCGATTTGGCCCGCGTTGTCTTAATACTTGCTTAAAATTACTTGCAAGGATAATGCCCACGGTTTGGTCAAAATTGTAACAGTATTTGCCTATAATGATATTAGGTCACGGTTTGGCCCGCGTATTGTTAGTATTTGCTTAAGATGGTTATTTATAGCGATGTCTTAATACTTGCTTAAAATAATAAAAGCTTGCCGTTTGGCCTGCATTGTCGTATTACTTACAATGAAAATAACCCACAGTTTGGCCCACGTTGTTTTAATACTTACTTAATTAAAATAACAGCCCGCGGTTCAACCCGCGTTATCTTGGCATTTGCTTATAATAATATCTAATAGTACGCGGTCTGGCCCGTGTTGTTTTAATAAATCCTTAAAATTATAATAGCATGCCGTTAGCCTGCGTTTTTGTATTACTTGTAATGATAATAGCCCACGGTCTGGCCCACGTTATTTTCGTAACTGCTTAAAATGATAAAAACCCACAGTTTGCCCCGCGTTTTCTTGGCACTTACTTAAAATAATACCTAGTAGCTCGTGGTTAAGCCCGCATTAGGCTCGATTATGAATGCGCCATCGTAATTATAATAGCTAATTATCATAATTATATCTGTTTCATTTTCATTTTAAGCATTCGATAGAGAGAACACTTTTTATGTTGTTATTATATTTACTATGGCGTCTTCATAACTGAGCCTATTATTGTATTACTTGCAAAATAATGCCTACGGCTTAGCCAGAATTGTCTCAGTATTTGATTATTTAATTTACTTGTATCTAAAGCTTATTACGGAGTACGTGAATTTTTGGATGATAAATTGCCGAATTTCTGAAATTAACTCAATAATAAATAAATATATAAAATAAATATTGGGGGACATCTCACACACGGTCTCTGATCCCAAAGCAAAGTTTGTGATTTGGCTGGCAGAGACTGATATACTACATATACATGTAGGTTGACTGGCAGATAATGCTGTTTAGCGTTAAGTCCTCCTTTTGTACAAATAGTGTGCAAGAAACTGTTAAATAAATAAATAAAAATATATTAATAACACCCAGACACAGAGCAAACACATATGAACATCACATAAATATTTGCCCTGGGAATCGAACCCACGCCTTTTTGACCCAGGAGTCAGGGTCAACCACTGAGCCACCGAGGGAGCCAATAATAATAATTGTATGAGTAACTATGTAGGAAATTTCACTTTTCATTGCTGGAAAAGATTGAGGCAACCTGTACGAACGTAGAAAAAATCAATGTCGTATGAGAATTCAGCAACCCGTGCTCGGCCGGCGTGATGGATATGGCCCAATTACCCTTCGCGGATAGGCCTATTTTTAGTCATCCATCAGCCTCAGGACGTCCACTGCTGGACATAGGTCTCCCCTATGGATCTCCAATAAGACCGGTTGGAAGCTGCTTACATCCAGCGCGACCCTGCGGTCTTAATGAGGTCATCCGTCCACCTTGTGGGTGGACGTCCTACGCTGCACTTGCCGGTACATGGTCTCCACTCGAGAACTTTTCGACCCCAACGGTCATCAGCCCTCCGCGCTATGTGCCCTGCCCATTGCCATTTCAACTTGCCAATCCGTTGGGCTATGTCGGTAACTTTGGTTCTTCTACGGATCACCTCATTAATGATTCGATCTCGCAGAGAGACTCCAAGCATAGCCCTCTCCATAGCTCGTTGGGCTACTTGAATTCAGCGATTGGCCTCTTTGTTGAAGTCGGACCTACTGGACCTGGACCTGGACTACTTGTCCTAGGTAGACATACGAGTCAACGACTTCAAGAACCGAGTTTCCAACAGAAATCAGGTGTAGGTAAAACATGGGAATTACACATGGTTTTCGTCTTGTCCATGTTCATCTTAGGACCCACCTGTTTATATTATCCGTAGTCCTATCCGTAGTAGGTACCTATTTTCAGTAGTGCACTATTAATTAAGGCCGGTACAGGTATTCGACATGTTTCATTAAGTTATTAGATATTTAATTTTCCAGGCAAATGAAAAAATGGCACACAAGTCGTAATTCTAGTCAGGCATGTTCTAGGATGCTATTATACTCATAATTTGATTAACTTTTACAATGGTACCAACCCCAAAAGCACGTGAATAAAATCAGCTGTTCAACACAAAAAGTTCATCGACCCGCGACAAAATGTATGGAAAATGTAGGTAATTTTCGCTTGTCAGGGTTGATCCCATAGTAAAATACCTAAGTATATTGATCTATATGTGCGCTAAGCTTAAGACTATTGGCTCACAAAATAAATAAAAAATCGTAAACTTTTGGGGCCCATTTTGCCCCATTTAAAGATAAACTATAATGATCATAATCCTATTCTAAATACTACATTATTTAAAAAAGCGCATTGAAGTTTTGGGACGTATCTGATCCCTAAGGATTTTTTTAAGGAAAATTCAGAAAAACAGGTACAGCCATATTTTTTATTTAGTCTCAAAAGCATCTATACAAAGTTTCATGTCAATAGGTACAGGGAATAAGAAGTTACATGCAAACAAAAAGGGCCCGTTTTACCCCGTAAGTTAGAGTTGGGTACGTTTTTCATCCTTAGTGCTTCATTATGTCATACGATGTACGTATATTCCAAATTTCAAGCTCATATCTTCAGCGGTTTGGGCTGTAGCCTAAACTTATTAATTTTGCGTATCCCTAAGGAACCTTATAGATTTTCCTGGATTTTATTAGTTCCTGTATTAAAACATGCTGTGTGCCTCCTTCATACCAATTTTCAACCATAACCGTCCAGCTGGTTCGATGTAATTGACGCTTTTTTCACCAACTTTGGGACCTTGTTTGACCCCTTAGATGAGGAAAATTCGGAAAAACAGGAAAAAACATAACTTTTATTTTGTTTGAGAAGCATGTATACAAAGTTTCAAATCAATCGGTACAGGGAATAAAAAGTTACATACAAACGAAAAGGGCCCGTTTTACCCCCTTACAGGTCGAAAGTTCAAAATTTTCGTCCTTAGTGCTCCATTACGTCGTTCAATGTACCTATATTCCAAATTTCAAGCTCATATCTTAAGCGGTTTGGGCTGTAGGCTGTCTGTCAGTCAGTCACTCAGGGAAGCCTTTTATATAATAGACTAGTAAAAACAACCAACTCTTTTCGGTTTAGGTAGTATGCCGGTTCCGTGCAACTTTATTAAACCAATGACACCGCCAAAAATGAACTAAAATAAATAGGATGAGATGAAATTAATGAAATGAGAGTAGGTAGGTACAAGTCCAATAAGTGAAAATGATTATGATAGTGCTGTAAGTGATTATACAGAAATATGTGAAACCGTAAAACAAGTAGACTCTGAGACCTTTTGTAAACATTTAAACACCCATTAAGAAAACGTAAACAATATATCTCAAAGCAACCGTTTTTAAACGAACGACCTCATTCTCTAGGGCTTTTTCGTTATAAATACGTTGACAAATACATAATTACATATACGAGTGCCAAAATCCAAAATGTTACTGAATAACCAACAACCATGAAGTTCATGACAAGGTGAAGTGGATGTCTCGACAGCAAATAAACAACAATTCCTGCAACGATTCCAGACAATAACAAACCAATTTCGAGATAAGAATCCTGAAGGAAAATAATCTCATTAGAATATCAAGTTTATTCAACATGTTGAATGTGTATGTAACTATTTCAAATTTCAAAAAGGACAAAATTAAATTATTGTAATATAACTCAAAAACTTATCATATTCTCAAAAACTTATCATATTCTCAAAAACTTGTCATATTTCATATCAAAAATCAATACTATTCATAAGTAAGTTAATGCCTGCCTGGATTTATTTTAAAGAGCTTATTTATCAGGCGAGCTTACTCAGTAGACTTGCTCGTCTCGTAACTAAAATTAAATTATTCTTAAATTAGATTTCAATATACAAAAGTACTTGATATTTTAACGAAACACTACACGTGTAAAATGAAAGAATAAAACGTCACAGTGTTGAAAGCCCCTCATGCCATGCAGTGCGCCTGCATATAGCATCTTACCAGATCGGGGCTTCGGCGCGGGAGCCCTGGGCGCTTCGCCCTCCGGCGCGGCCTCGCCGCTCTCTACATCTGTAATCACAGGCAACTCTTCAGCATCTCGAGAAACCTTGAACTTTTTATCGGCTAAAATAAGAAAAATATAAGAAAGTAGACCTAAACCTGAAATCCTTCGCTAAGTCATCATGATGGCATATGATCAATTGATTATGACCATTAAGCCCGATTATGGAGGTGCCAGCGTAAATTTAATAGCAACGTAAAAAGCGTTTTCTCTATCGAATGCCTAATGTGAAAAAGAAACAGAACTATGCTATTTAGCTATTATAATTACGATGGCGTCTTTATAATCGGGCTTATTATCATGATACAAGACGCTAAACTAAAATTTATCAATAAGATTTTAAAAGATCGTATTTGAAAACTACTGTTTAAAATTAAGGATATATCTATTCCATCCCATGCCCTCAGGATGGAATAGATATATGAATAATATTCAACTCTAAGTTCGACTAATATTCGTGAAGGTACTCGTTCTATTTCTACATCGTAGAACACCTTATGCAACAGACAATTGGACAAATCGGATATTAGGTGCAATACATCGTGAAAGCATTTACACTATGAGAGAGAAAGGGTTCAATCAAAAGTGTATTAGAACGGACAAGGTGCTATTGTAGAGTAAAAGTTTAATACCATAATATATAACAATAACAAACTAAATTTGGTTATGTAGAAATTGTCATGATGGTATTGTATGACAGAATAGATTAATGGTGGTAACTAATGAACATGACCTAGTCCATGACAAAGAGGTAATACTTTCACCACAGTAACTGTAGTGCGGTAATGTAAACAAGAAAGAACCTAATTAATGGGTAAGTAGGCAGGTACATTGGATGTTATTTACTAAATAGAATATTTTAGAAACTAATTATGATAAATGAGAACTTATAAATCTCACTCGTGGGATGAATAATGCAAATTTTGTGAGCAGGAATTGAGACAAATGTTGCAAAAAAACTAGGCAAGTGTGAGTCAGCTCATTTTACATAGGTTCTGTCACAAAATTCCCCACAAAAAATCCTTAAATTTTTTGTCTACACGACTCTACTTATGTTGATTTATTTACTACATATTTGTTAGAAAATTATACATAATACTAGTTTTTACCTGCGGCTTCGCCCGCATGACATTTTGATTTTTGTGCTATCCCATGGGAACCCTTTATTTATACGGGATAAAACGTAGACTATGTCACGTTCCGTCATTCAAACTCCTAGGCCCTACCTTACTACCCTTAATAAAAGAGGTGGAAAATAAAAAAAAAAATTGTTTTTTTTTTTGACATTTCAAGCGCACTCTAGAATAGCTCGCAGATAGCAGAATTTTTCCTACTAACTTAACATTTATCGTTATATTATGGAACATTTACGCAATATTATTATAATTTATAGCCTATGTGTTATTCTGATATATAAGCTATATTATTGCAAAGTTTCATCTCAATCCGTTTAGTAGTTTTTGCGTGAAAGAGTAACAAACATCCATACATACATCCATCCATCCATCTTCACAAACTTTCACGTTTATAATATTAGTACGAGTAAGAAGTAAGATATGATTGAATCGATCCGTTACTGGTATCGATTATTATATCTTTATGTTTTTTTTTAATCTAGATTAATTCACGTAAAATAAATATTAGTAAGGTTTCCTTTTTCCTCCTCTTTGGTTAGGAAACTCCACAATAGTTTTATAATTTTTATTAGGAGCTAAATATAAATTACGAAGTTATATAAACTCTACTGCCATATCAAAGCAAGATATCAAAAAAACACAAGTGTTTGAAATTCTCACGTTTTTCTGCGGAATGAATTGTATGCTTTATTACTTAATAAAATGCATATTTAGTATCATATACTTATATATTCATTAAATGCGGTCATTATAATCTCAAGTGCCGTAGCTTTGGGATTCCCAGTTCTTAATTGGGCTAAAATTGAAATACACAAAAAAGCAGACGTCAGCAGAAATTGTTTGTTTTGTGGAAGGTTCTGCGGTTTCGGCCTTGGGAAAAATCCAAAATTTGGAAAAAATCTAGTCATTAAATGAATACCTATTGGTCAGCTAGTATTATTAGTGTTGGCCTCCATTATGTAGTTTGAAAATGAAAATAATATATTATTTTTCAATCTGAGTGATGGCAAACCTAATATAGATTTGAGGGCAATAGTTATATGTTACTATCTATATCATTGGAATATACATAATTAATAAAACAAATAAGATGAGAAGTAACCGTGAGATAAATATGGGCGATTACTTTTTTTAAAATTATAATCACTAAAAGTACTCTTGGTACCTACAGCTTGCCTAGTAAGTCCTATTCTAAAGGTACTAGTGAAACACCTACAACTTTAAGGAATATAGCTATCCAAGCTAACCAACCTTCACAATAATCTATCTCTATACAATGGCGTCCTTACATTTTTTTCTTCCCTAAAAGAGTAACCGACTCACTAAACTAAGTAATCCTTTAAATATAAATAAACTTTTAAATCGTGAAACAAATGTAATAATATGTTCGATTGCTTGACATGCTCCTTCATTTTGACAAACCTACTAACCTATAGGTCGAATCCACAGAGCTAATGTGGCCGAATCAAATAACTTGGCGGTTATGATGTTAGCTACAAGCTGCTGAGAACTTAATCCTAGCCCAGCTGTTAAGTGAGCTTCAGTGTCGATTGAGCTTTCGGCAGCTTGTAGTTAACATCACAGACCCCAAATTGTTTGATCCGGCCTATACTTACCTACCTACTTATATTTTGTCGGAATGTTTTTTTTCAAAGGCATGTGCAAGCCCATTTCGGCTCAGCACCACATTTTCAGTAACGTTCCATAAATAGCATCAAATTTTTCGTTCTTTCTACGCTTTGCTTTATTAAAAGATTACCTACCTCCAAATGGGTAATCCGACAAAAAACTTCAATTCAAATAACCTATCAAACGTCTGTATATTATAGGTATTGTACCTACATCATTGGGACGTGAGGAAAAATACTTAACTAGGTAATTAATGCCTCTGATACCCTTTCAATGTCAAAATACAATGCCCGTATGTCATACTTGGGTGGTTTGCAAAAACTCACACTCGCTTTTTGTATTATAAAAACTAGATTATGACTAAACCAGCAGTTTTCTACGAAGCACCTACTTTAGTTATATAATAATTCCTACAAAAAAATATTATTATACTGTAACCAAAGTAGTATTTTTATGTAAGTAAAATGATGCAAAAAAGTATTTTAGATTCACATGATTAATTCTGTGTATACTTAGAGTACCCACAGGTATCAAACAGAATCTATAAGGTACACTACCCACTTGTACACCATTTAGTATCTGCATCATTGTTTATCATAATAGGAGCTAACGGATACATTATGAGCACCATTATGATCAATAAATTGGTCTCAAAACAGTTTCCTATACCGTATCTAAGTACAAATGAGTGGGTACTTACGAGCGCAACAGTCAACTAAAATGTGTGTCCAATTAGTACCTACCTATATTTTTAACGTATCCTTATTAATAATCTATATTTATCTCCTACTCATGTTAATGACTACACATATTTATAAACCCACTCAGCAAAATGATACGTCATCGACACATTAAAATAAAGGGGAGCAGGACTCTATAAGGATAATGAAAGTAGAGCAAAGCAACCAACTTTGGTAATTATTTTCCATTGGATAAAGAAGCATTACCAGGATGGTCAGTAGAGAAGTCTGCTGGACATAAATCTACAGATTTCCAAAAGAACCAGTAAGATGCCTTGAACCTTTACGGAACCATCGTTTAATAAACGCTCAATTGTCACACGAAAGGTCACGCTTTTCGGAAGGAAATTAATAAGGCTCCCACTAGAGGAGGAAGGATGACAAGAACGACATAGGCTGATTAAATATTAGAATATGTCAAAGCATTGTCAATATTATGAGTGGTACTCTCATAGCTAGGCTCCCAGCCCTACAAAATATAGTAATAAATAAAAATAAATACTTATTATAAAGGCCGATTCACACATACGGCGGGCGCGGGTCGGGCGCGGTGCGGGTCGGGAGTACGGCGTGTCTATTTACAAATACGACAAACACGAAATACGACAACACACAGAACGCGTGCGCGGGTCGGGCGCGGGGCGGGCGCGTTCTGTGTGTGGTCGTCCATTGAAACAGGTACAAATAGACACGCCGTACTCCCGACCCGCACCGCGCCCGACCCGCGCCCGACCCGCGCCCGCCGTATGTGTGTTTTGGCCTTAAAATCTATCGAAATAACCTTCACAAAACAGCAGAAGTCAATGTGTCATGATAAAGGTAATGTCATTTTAATATAAAATTAATGACCAACAAATTCCTCTCAATTCAACAGGTTATTATCAAAAGTCGTTGTTCAATTGATAAACAATAATAGATAATATAGGAAGTAGCGAAGTATAACAAATCTGAGTTGATTTTCATTGGTGTTAATGAAATGTCGGCAAAACTATTCTCTATAGATATTCAAATATAACTTGTATTTTCTATTTGAGCCTACATCACAAACACTTGACATATGAAGAGCGTTTTCAATTAGTTTTATGCGTTGTTAAAAAAAAAGAATTTTCAAGCTACCAACTATTTTGATGTAAATCTAGAGTCAAAACATTATTGTTATTTCAAAGTAAATCATGTGTGAATCTAGAAAAAACCGTCACAGTAGTTAGACGCTAAACTAGTAGATAACACGTAGGTACGTAATATGTAAGACGGCAAGTAAGTAAATCTATTGCGGTATTGAAATTGCTACGGTCATTCTAGCGGTGATTTGGTTCGGTCCATCACTATCAGCTACAAATAGAAAAGCAGCGAGCGTGCCGAGTAGTGATGCAAACTAGTATTGTTCTCTGATCACGCGGGGTGGAGAATTTCAAAGCCAATTCTCTACAGGTTTAGTTCACTATTAAAACAATTCAGGGCTCTTATGTTGCCTATACGGTGTTTTCAGATGAAAACATCAACTTGTTACGGAGCGAAAGATGGTACTTTACCTAGCATGGTAGGCATGGACAATATTACTGTACAGAATATTCTGAAGTGTTAAAAATAAAGTTCGATCATTTTAAACTGACTTATACATTGTATTGTTAGGTTTTCCTATGAAATGATATTTTTTTTGTACTGACTGATTCTGTAATATGATTCTATCTATTTAGATTTAAATAGCTGCGTAACAACAGTTCTCTTTAAAAAAAATAGCAAATAATAATGTGCATCATTACATGATAAAAATCATTTATGCCCTGAAAATAGTAACGACTAGCTTTATAATTTAGCCAAAGATATGATATGAGAAAATGTTTAGCCCAAACTGTACTTTCCCGTGGGCAGCCAACACATTTGTAAATGCCCAATGCGTTTTCACATGAAAGCCAAGAAGCTTATTCAATATTTTGTATTATAAATATCAACGTCACAATGTTTTTAAACAAACAGAATTCAATTAGCGCTATTATATTTTCTGTGTAGATTAAACACGTCTACATGATAATCGCGGTCGTCTCGATTCACAGAGCAAAGCAAATTTTACATCTGCAGATTCCATACACTTGTATTTCAGATGTATTTCTGAACAGATCTAGATTTTTTGATATCTTTATTCATTCATATCTACGCGGCTACGACTCAAACTCAATCTTTGAGAGAAAAACATTCGGATGGCTTGTGGTGTAAATCGCACTTATGTTTTTATTTACATTCTTGTAAGTGACTAGGGAATTGTGCCATAGTAGAAGTAGTAATAAGAAGAAGGGATATTTTTCAAAGCTACTCAATTTTTAATTTTTACTTTATTAACAATTGATTGATATTTTTGCGGCCTTCATGTGCAAATAATATCGAAAATTAGGCTGTTGTATTATCTCCTTGAAACTTACAAGTAAAAACATGGGACATAGATAGCGTTCATTTACCTATCTAATCTGTACATGTTTTAGGTATATGTACGTTGCACATTTTGATAAAGCAAATCAGTTATTGTTTTTTAGGTTGGCCGAAACAAAATGTCATTTCTATTCAGAGATAAAATCTTAGATAACGCATTTTATTACTTATTTTACTGCCTATCGACAAAGAATTTACATAAATACAAGTGTTTTTTTAATCGATTTTGTACGTCATAATCGATAATGAGATAAATTTTAGGGTTCTGCAGATAGCTCTATAGCTATTATCTCCAAAGTATCTGTATGTTTTTCATTATGTCGCAATGCTTTTGCTTTCTTTGTTTTATAAATTTCGCTAGAAAACAATCTATAAGACTTTACAGTGTCCTATAGTAAATTTCTCTTTCGTTCGTCAGTCATTTTGTTTACTTTTATTTTTAATAAAATGACCTACAAAACAACTGTTTGTGAGAAATATTGCTTTTGGCATTACAGCAGCGTGCGTAGCGTACGTAATTATCATCACTTTACATAATCTAGAAGACAACAAGACATATAAATAAAACCTATTAACATTACAAATAACTATTTGAGTATTAAGAAATATCATCTGTTACACAATGGCTGTTGAAGTTATACTGTGACAGACTGGAACCGCCAGATGCGTAGTATTTACGTTTTCTAAGAGACAGATAAATAGACGGATGGATCAATTGACATGCCCGGGTTGTCGAAACTAACAATAGTGAAATTATCTTCTTATCTGATATTCAAAAAAGAAGTCTGAGTGATATCACTCTTGAAAACATCTCCACAGAATACACAAGTAATAGGCATAGTGAAATAATGAGCTCCACTAACTATTTTTATTTTTTTAAATTGGCAATAAATGTTTGCTTTTTAAAACGGTTCTATATTTGAATACACAAAAATAAATTTACTTTTTTCGAACACAGGGATTGTTACACAAAATTAAAATCTAAGTAAGGAATTAACAAAAGGACCGGGAGTTTCTTTTTAGGACCAAAATTTGATAAGTAATAACTGAATTCCTAAATTGATTCCGCTATTCCAGTCGTTTTCTTTTTGATATAAAGACGTCGACCGATATTTATTTTATGGTACCCTTACTATCAATTTTATTGAACTCGTAAACTATTTAATACACCAAGGACTACAGATAATAGAAAAAACAAGTTTATTTCTTTACAACCAATAGTGATATACGGTTGCAATTAACACAGTTACAACGAATTTAGTGTTAGATACATATTATTATTATTTATTTACCTTGTTCTATTTGAGGTATCTCTACTTCAATTGAATCCATCTGAGCGTAATAACACATTAATTTGTAATCGATACGTGCTCATCATCATCATCATTTCGTGGCAATGGCTAAGTTTTTATTTATATTTTTTTTTCCTTTAGGTAGGTATTTACAATATTTACAAATCGATACGTACTAACCACATACTTTTTTCCTGGTTTTCAGCAGTTTATTTTCCGTATGGATTAAATACATGGATAAGACTCATTAAGCTGAAAAATAGCACACAAATAATATATTCATAAACTCTTTTATTTGAGCTACATTTTTTCTCAGTGTTTCAGTGTTTCTTTTTTGTATTTTATTCAAACGCTAGATACCATTTTTAACTACTATGATACCAGTTTTACATATTTAGACAGTTTGGATTACTTAGACGTTTATAATATTAATGGCGAATTATGTTTTGGGCTACGTGAAAAATTGAAAAAAGGATCGTTATAGAAATACATATGCTAAAAGAAAGTGAAATTATAGTTGGAGAAACTGACCAACTTTATACGTGACTATTTTTTCTCGTTTTAATAAAACAAAACATACAATACTTACGTGCCACTATTGATAACATTGTTCAGTTTTATAGCTATATTTACCACATTGTTGGAGATAACCCAGCGAAACAGTAGGACTTAATATTGAAATAAACTTGCTTGTTTAATACTGAACAAACACAGATATTAATGCTAACATCTTTATCGGGTTACCTAATGCCTATTCTATATGTCTAATAAAGATTTAAATATTGCTGATACAGATATTGCTGAAGATTCTGAAAAAAATCTGACTGAATAGTCGTAATGGAGGATGTTATACCTACGTGTGGATCACCGAGCTTGAAACCGAATAAAATTTCTTTTGAGTCATATTGACATCTGTCATGATGACAGCTATTAAAAAAAGATAGATAAATCCCTAAAATTACTAATTCTATGTACTGTGCTTTCGTAACACAAATGTTAATAATGTTAAAGTTGACGAACGTTTCCGAATTCGTTACTTTCTCGTACAAATTGGAAACACTTTGAATTCAAGGTAGGTATACCTAGATATAATTATTAAAAAAGAAAATAATAAAGTACCTAAATAATTTACTTTTAATTTAAACACAAACCTGACATTAAAAAAATAATCTTTTGAAATCTACCTAGTCAAAGTTTAACAAAATTTGTTAGACTGATGATCCCCTTATCCTTTAAAGGGTCAATTATACAGTCGAATTACAGATAGTATATTTCATTGCAGCGATAAAAAAAGCTGTCGGATTTCTTCTCCATCGAATATACAGGGTTATTTCTAATCAATTAGCATCCTTCTAGGGGCTTATTCTGTACATCAAAACTAACAACTTTTGAACTACGACTTTCTTCAAAACTCAAAAATATATAATAAAAATTAAATAGTTAAAGATTTTAGACGCTCACTTTTTAAGCTAGTAAGTACATGACAAAGAAATATGTGGAATATATTTATTTGTCATATATGTGTATCATGCATGTAAGACAGTAATTTCGGTAGAAATGAACCTAATATGTACTGGCACACAATAACTTAACAAAACATAATACTTGCTTACCCGTAAGAACTGCATATTTGCAGATTTAGCTAGGTATTACATTGCAACAAATAAGTCAGATATTAATAACGAAAAAATAAAAAAATTGCAGGTAAATAAGTAGGTAGGTGTAGGTACATTTTTGTTCAAGACTAATAAACCCAATTTTAAGTACATTCATTTAAAAAAAATTATTGGATAAGTACCTATTTATACGTGAATTTTATACAATTATATAAAATATATAAATATATAATCCAACACGAAAAATTAGCAATACTCACTGTTCATTCCTTTCGTCGACATTTTTCTTCAAAACAAGCAAAGTTCGAAAATCACAGAAAATCGACGAGATCCGTCCACTAAACACGGCGCGCGCGACTCGTAGACGACTGCTACGATCCCTCCGCTACGCGGCTCGGCAATAAAACCAATTATTATTTCAGATAATCGCGCTGAAATATTATTTGTAAAAATAATCGTTTTATTATTTCGGGCGCGTGTTGCTCGCACGTTGTCCGGACTCGTAATGATGTTCCCGGTCAATTTCGCTGGCAGGGTGTCGCCGTAGGTAGCGAATTATAGAATAAACAATGTCGTTTATAAAGATGGATCAGCTACCGGTTAGCTCATGCCCTGTAATAGGTTAAGCGAAGTAGTGAGGCTGTACGGTGAATAAAGCACGTAACGTGACTTACCTACTCGTACCTACGAGTATATCCCTACTATGAATCTGTCAAGTTACGCTCGATAAGAATTAAACCACAATTGTTTATGAAAATGATTGCCGCTGTACAAATCCCAAAGGAAATTGGAGTATATCTGTGTTAATTCTATCGACTGCATTTATTTTAAATTAATACTAGGGGTACATACAGCACAATACAGAAGAAATAAAGACTTCTATGTAACATCGTACAGTGCATTTACGAGTACGTTAGGTACAACCAAATACGCGCGCCTATTTGAAATGTATCAAAAACATCTATCTAGAGATAAACTATTTAGTACTTAGTCTAATACAGCGGTCACCAATAGGCAAGATGACTAAAGAAATATAATTAGTCCGTTAGATAGACAACCAAAAAATATCAGACACGTATTTTTTCTTTTGTCAATTAAACAAAAATTGATGGAGATATATCCGTCAAAGTTCCGCGTGACGTCACAAGTGCCTTACAAATGTATAGACTTCTGTAAGAGAGGTGACGTCACGACTCCTACTCCCAAACTTTGACAAGGTTTATCTTTGTCATTTGTTGTTTGGTTAACAAAAGAAAAAATACGTGTCCAATATTTTTTGATAATCTAACTCACAGATTAGTTATAATAAAGATTTTTTTCTGCCCAGTCATCATGCCTAATGCCTATTCTCGGTTCCGAAATCTTAAAAAACTCATACTGCACCCTCAGTGAGCCCAGTAGGCTGGCGAAGTATCTACAGTACCTACAGTAGACGAGATGATTAAAACAGGAAGGTTTTTAATTAGTATTGAGGAAAATGTAATTAATACGACGTGCGTAGCGACTGGAGGCATCATCTACAGAATGTTGACATGTTAATTACAATGATGATTGTATTTTAATCGTTGCTTTGCTAGGGAGTTATCTTGCTACTTTGCGTAGACTCTATCATACTTTTAAAATATATTAACGTCTTTCAGTTTTCAATTTGTACCGTAATTCCGGGGGAAACAGACATGTTTAATTTTACATTTTGAATTAATTTCAAATTTCTTTATGTAGCAAAATTATGATAAAATAATATACATATAAGCAAATGTAATAATAAGTCATTTATTCGTACTCATCGATTGGAGTATCTATTTGAAAAGTACCAACCTCTAATTCTAACTCTCTGTGTCTTATTGAATTAAATTTGAATAATCTAACTAGACAAGTTAACTAATGAAATAAAAATAAAACAAATGTCTTTAAGGTAAACAGTTCTTAAAATATTTTATCAATTACGTATCGACTCTCTATTTATACTCAAGTAAATATTTAATGCGATAATTACCTAATTACCAAATAATTGTGATATGAACTGCATACCTACGTTTAGGTATAAACATTGTATGGAATTGCGGTACTAAGCCGAAGATACTATATTCAAGTAATTGCCATGAACAGTTTTTATAGCTATATGTTTTATGTTAACATAATATAGATATACTCGTACTACTCGTAATATAATTTTTGTTACTGTACTGTACTGTACCAGCCTTTTTATTAGTCCACTGCAGGTCGTAGGCCTACCCACGAAGGGTGAATGGGCCATATCCACCACGTTGGCCCAGTGCGGGTTGGTGGATTCACATACGCCATCGAATTTCTTCTACGGACGCATGCTGGTTGCCTCACGATGTTTTCCTTCACCGAAAAGCCTGTGGTGTGAAATTCCGTACATAAATTCCAAGGAATTCATTGGTACGGGACCGGGATTTGAACCAACGACCTCACAATTGCAAGGCGGGTGTCATTACCACTAGACCACCACGGCTTACACTTTGTACGAATCAAAAACGTGATCATTAAATTAAAATAATGTAACGTGAGTTTTTCTAAATTTTAGAATAGCCCCATCTAACGTACTTACTAACATATTATGCCTAATTATGTAGTTTTAACTGGAACGCGAAATATTATCTCTGAAATTAGCATACAAATCAATTACTTAGTTGTTTATGTGCAAGAAAATTTCACCACTTTTTTATGCCACATTTAATTTTACTAGTCAAAGAACTTTTAACATCGAAAGTTCTAGAACGCAAAATAGTAGATATCCGACTGTGTTTCTTTTGACAAAACCGTCATCACATAATAGCCAAATAATTTAGAGGCAAAAAGCATGCAATTTGCGTCGATACGGTTTTCCCATTCTGTTCAGAAATTGGTCGCGGGTCGATACAGTGGCCATTACTACGCGTTCTAGAACTCATCCGCTCTCATTGCTATGCACCTCGTCGTCACCAGAAATTGATACGCAGTTCTAGACTAATCTTCAAAACAAAGAAGTGGCCTCGGCGTTCGGTGACATAGTAAGGTGGTAAATGTAGGGCTAATTTTTAGCAAACTGTGAAGCTCTAGACTTCAAATAGGTATTATTTTTGACCGACGATACGGAGGAGGTACTCAATTCGACGCGTATATTTTTTATGTACCATGTTATCGCAAGTTATATAAATATTCGAGAAAAATACCTCATAATTTTGTTTAAATCGTAGTAGTTATACAAAGTGATTTAATCATTTTTGACCGACCTTTCGAAGAGGTTCTCAATTCGACGCGTACCTATATTTGTTTTTTTTTATGTAACCACGCATAACTTTTTAAATAGTAGTCCGATTTCGATAATTCTTTTTTTTTATTGGAAAGAGTATACTTCGAAATTAGTCCCATTAAAATTTTATTGAAATCAGCTGACCCATTTTTGATATATCAACAATAATGTGAAAAATGCTATATCGATCCGTGCGAAATATTCGTGAATTCTGTACACGGTTGAGGTCATGCCATTTTTTGCAAAAGTTAATTATTAACTTTCATAAAAGAAGGTTCTCAATTCGACTAAATGTTTTTTGTATACATTTACATATATGTAACGCGATTACCTACTCCTCCAATTAGAACTTCATTAGCACATGCTAAAACAGGTTTTTAATTATTTTAACAATGTGTTATTTTCGATGTATGACGAGAAAAGTGAAAAAAAAAACTTTTTTGTTGATGTTTATTTATAGTATAGAGATTTGAACAACTTACTTCCAAATTTTGTGAAATTTTCTGGATTTGTACGGAACCCTCGATGTGCGAGCCTGACTCGCACTTGTCCGGTTTTTTGTTTGGTAGATCAAACTTCAGAGACCCTATTTAAATATGACTAAATCAGCTGAGTCGTTTTTGAAAAATCAACAATAGTGGGAAAATTTATCATCTTCTATCTCGGGAATGCGTAAAGCTAACGATTTGAAATTCACTAAGTTTGCAGTAAGTGGGCTATAGCCCCAGCTGCCGTGTAGAAATAAAACTTCACAGTTATGGTCAAAAAGATATAGCCATTTACGTCGTTAAAAAACGCATATTTCGACACTCGCAAGCTTGGTCTTAACGTACGTAGGTACGTTAAACATGAAGGTAAAAATACAAAAACTAGTTTTTTTATTTAATGGCAAAAATAAGGCCTTCATGCAAAAAGTGGGAGTCTAACGGAAATCAAGGAATGTTTCAGTAGGTAGCAAAATCTTGGTTCCACGAGCTAATTACTATTGACTATTTTAGATTTAGACTCAAGATATTTATTGCTATTTTATAATACTTCTAAAGATATCTCCGATAGAATAAGATCAAAATAAATTAGTTAGGTATGTGAAAATGTAAGCGTAAGTACCTAAGTAAGGACTTTTTTAAGCCAATGTACATGATTCAATCTATATGTAGGTATCTCTATATCACTCAGTCGGATAATAGATAATTTTATAAATTTATACTTGTTTAGTCACAATGACTTGAATTGAAAAATACTTTTGCTATTTTCCAGTCATTTACATTATCACTTACCTAGAAACAGCCTATAGAAATCGATAAAAACCCAATTGCAATATTTTATTGTATTTTATTTCAATGATTTCCTTTATATCATTTTAGTATCTTATTGTTCCCGCTGAACTACAACTGAATTACAATGGGGTTTAACCTATGGGTATAGCGAATATTGAACGCGGATTTACACGTCAATTTCATCCATTTAATTGTATATATTATGCATAACATTTAAAATTGAGAAATAAGATTCGAACTGCGCAACCGCAACGTCCCTAGCTATTGTACTGTAAATGTATCACACTGCCTCGCTGGCTCAGTGGTTAGTGACCCTAACTTTTGGGTCAAAGAGGCGTGGGTTCGATCCCCACCCAGGGCAAGTATTTATGTGATGAACATAAATAAAGTGTTTGCTCTGTGTCTGGGTGTTATTTAGTTACTATCTATATAAGTATGTATTTAAAAATATGTACATTTAGTATATCAGTCTCTGGCAGCCATATCACAAGCTTTGCTTAGTTTGGGGTCAAAGACCGTGTGTCCCCAAATATTTATATTTAATTTATTTATATTTTATCATCTATTTAGGGGTACATTTTTATTTCAGAGCTCGACCACATTGGCCTTTGATTCGCTTTTGTCAACTTCACTTGAGAGCAAGACAAATCAAAGCAATGCTAAGAGATCTACCGTAGACCACTACATTACAGTCAGCTTTCAATTGAACTTAAGTTTAATGATATTATGATAACAGATAGATTTGTTGATGAAAAAGTGAGATACTTGGATTTTATTCTTTACTGTCCAAATCAGATACGTTTGCCTGTTAAATTTAAATTCAACTAAAAACTCACAATTCAATATCACCTCATTTGTACAGTTGTACCATAAACTTGTACTTACTACTTAATAATAGCAGAAAATGTATACCTATAGAGATGTGCACAGAAAAAAACAGATGGATGTAGCCTATATATCTAGAAATTACTATCAAATGTTGTGCATTGTTATCGAGTGAGTCATGAAAATCCGCATCGTAGTAGTTTCGGTGCTCCACCAGAATTATACTGCAGATTTTTTGCCCATTTTTGAGATAAATGAAACGTTTGTCCGGTGAAGGTGAGACGCGGCAATAACAACATAAAGGGAGGAAGCACTAATTACACACTACAAACTAAATAAAATCGTTGGATAATACCTATTTATACGCAGACGTCCTTTATTTCTTTCAGAATAATATTGTGATTCACATGGCATCAAGGGCGGTCGTTGATAACATCATACCTATAAATTACTTGCGCAGATGCACCTACATATAAATTTTCTGCTTTAGAAATCCATATTATTGGTGAGAATCATGTTTATGCAGAAAACAATAAAATCATTTCCTAATATGTTTTGTTTGTTATCAACATATTCGCGTTTGATGGCATTCGGTCTATCTCGTCTAGGATGTAGCACGTTTACCTAAAGGATACCATACATATCTAATATAAATATCTTTTTCACATAAAAATAAGATCTTCTGTGTCTTAATCTTTTCCATGGGCCCTATACCAATTAATTAAAAGTTAATAGAGTTATTTGTTCACTTGTTTACGTACGAATTGCTACTCGTATAACAGTACATTCGTTACGTACAATACTTCCCCTTTAGAAATCACTGGTCGTGGGTGCCGTAGTAGGTGCGTTAGTGTAAGTGATGTGTTCATATCCTCAAATTACTCCCACTGGGTCATTTCATTGAGACTGAAGCGTGGATTGAATTAGAGCTATTTTTAAACATCCTTTGTCAAAAGGATTACTTCATAAGCGCAGCTACATACAATAAATAAGGGGTCGAATGATAAAGACGTCCAGACTTATTTAATGATTGAATGAATGAACACTTTATTGTTAACACTAAAATACAATACAAAAAAATACACAGAAAGGAAAAAAACAAGCGACATAAACTAGTGCAACAAAGGGCGGCCTTATTGCTTATAGCAATCTCTTCCAGGCAACCCTTTCTTCTGGAGAGGAATTAATAAAAAATAGAAAATACGGAGTAAGTAGCAAAAGAGAGTAGAAACATTGCTGATTACAAAGAATAAATACTTACATAACGAGCTAAAATTCGAATACGTTTAGTACCTACATCCTAATACATAAATAAAAATTTCATCGGTTTTCTAGCCAGCCAACGAGAGAAACCTCTGTGGATGCGAGTTAAAAATATGACCAGTTCATTTTCTTAGCCTTTGCTATCCCACTACTAGGCAAAGGTAGCCCTTGCCTAGTAGTGGACCACATCCTTCCAAGTATCGCGTTCCATTTCTTGCCAACCTTCATGGAATGATGATCACGCCAGCGTATTTAGGCCTTCCTTGGCTTTGTCTGCCCTCAAGTACTCTGTACCGATACTGTGTGATGATCCTAGTCCATCTCTCTAGATACAAACAAACCAGTTCTAGTTTACTCAGTGAAAAATAATAATACATGTCTATAATGGTATGTGAGACGCTAGCATTAACGTCAACGAGATAGCAAGATAGTATTAGCATATAATAGTATACAATTAAGTATGATAACACTCATTTCATACAATCGATTTTGTATAAATATATATTTTAATTAAAGTTAGCTACCATCATAAGAACATTTATCCCAAGTCATAAAGACACTTCACAGCTTGGAAAGGCAAATTATATCTTTATTTATTCATTGAAAATCTGCACACGTGTGCACCTAGATTAGTCATTACAAGAGCTTTACATAAAATAAAGGCGTCTTGCAGACATGACGCAGTTCGCAGCGCCTTAGAAAACAAATCACATCAGATAATACACTTATGTAGATTTTAATCCGTACTGCGTACGGTAATAATGCGGGTCTTCATCTATTATTCAATACGTATTGGTATGAGTGAAGTAGGTATAGCGATTAACTCATCAATAGTAATTAAAGTCTAATTGCAAATAGATGAGTGCAGATTGCAAATGGATTTCAAATTAATTAGCGTATACTTTTAAACAAGTATCTTTGTAATTTACCAAAAACACGCGCGAGTGCTCATCCATAAATTAAAAAGTAGAGTCGTAGATTTGCAGGGTTTAACCTAGAGAAGCGATGACTACCTCTTTGGCTCAGTGGTTAGTGACCCTGACTTCTGGGTCAAAGAGGCGTGGGTTCGATCCCCACCCAGGGCAAATATTTATGTGATTAACATAGGTGTTTTCTCTGTGTCTGGGTGTTATTTAGTCACTATCTAAAAATATGTAGTATATCAGTCTCTGGCATCCATATCACAAGCCATGCTTAGTTAGGGATCAGAGACCGTGTGTAAGATGTCCACAAATATTTATTTATTTATTTGATCAGGGAAGCTGCATGCCAGAATTGAAATAATCTTGTTTAAAACAATAACCGCCTTACCACAAAAGATTTAAATACGTTTTAAACACTGTTTAACGGTGCAATTTGTATCTACTGTTAAATATTGTCTAAAGCGTGCGTAAAACTATTGTGGTAAGACGGTCAATGTTTAACATATTTATAATTACTTTGAACCAGGTAGGTACTTTTAAAAATTCCTTAGATTATTTTACATTCTTTGTACTAAATAATCAATCAATCAATCAAATCGTGTATTTGTTTAAAATACATGTACAATACAAGTCATATAGATTGTTGGTATTATATTAACATTGCATTCAGTCTGCAAGCAGACGTGCAAATATTAGTTCGTCTATATAATTTATTATTTGATTCAATCATATAATAACAGGTCGTTATAAGCCAGTCGGTGACAGTTTTCTTAAATTTAATTCCGTCCAATATTTTTATTTCATTAGGACATTATTATATATTGATATACACATATTATAAACCTTTCTCTTGTATATCTCTTTTTTGGCAGGAGGTTATTTACTAACAGTGTGGAAACGTTATTCCAATTTACATTCAGCTCAATGGAAGTAGCACATAATTTTGCATTAGCTTTGTAGCGTTGTGGAAACTTTTTTTAAGTTACTAGATTAAATACATAGATATTCTAAATTGCTGCAATTATAATGCAATCTGCCCAGCGAAGTGCTGTCAAAAGGTCTACATTTTCATTATATCGTGCGCTAGGATAAATTCGAGTGCGATTTCTAGCTTCAATTATTGAAATCTAAACGCATCATAAATCAGCTTTGGATTTCCGGTATTATCCTGAATATCATAAATTAGCTTTGCATATCCGGTATTATCCTGAATAGGGAGCACGAGCTCTTATGTACATTAGAATAACGATAATTTTGATTGATGAAATGTTAGTATTAATCCTCGAGGTCAGAATGCCGGGAAGAGGAGGAATGATGAAATGGCTGGTCCGGCAACAAAAGGTGAAATTCGTTATTGGAAGAACACAGCGCGGTGGTAGTTCACAACCAGCATTTCATGTTGAGTTGGGATCGGTTTTCGTGGCATGCCGTGGGCGCGTAACTTATCTATCCTACTTTTTTTCATATTGTTTGATACTTGTTATTGGTTGTAAGTAAGTGTTCTTAAATATCCCGAAATAAAAATAATTTAGGAACTCACATAGGTACTTTCTTTCTTTTTTTTTTCAAGTATTCCTACTGATCTTCGAACTTCATTATGAATATTATGGCATCTGATATGACCGATGAAAAACTTGTAAAATTCAGATTTTAATTTTCAGTTATGCAATAAATGCATAGCTTAAATATTTTAAGCATTAAGTTCATAGAATCTGGCTAACGAAAGATGATACTGAAAAAGCGCGGCAAATTTAAAAAAATATCAGTATGGCAGCCCTAAACTGAGAGGGAAACACTTTCTCTCATACGATATACCATTGTTATCATACTGCGATTCTGATTCTTCCAAATCTTTGGGGGAATCGCAAACTAATGTTTTATTTTTTCAAGCTTTAACTTAATTATTTTCTGTATTTTGACGTAATTATTATGCCAAAATGAGGTTTTGCATTGCTCTCCAAATGATCCAAATGATTTCAACGCGTACCTATCTACTTCATTACGATGAAGACTATATTATGAATCATTTTGTTCAGTTTAGTAAATGACGTAGGTTTAAAATATGTTTTTTAATACAAGATAAAATACCCCAATTTAAAGGTAAATCCGCGATGGTAGTAGCACCGTGGGTTGTCATTTAAAAAGTTAGCGAATAATTCGAGTATCAACTTTCGCTAGTCACGACTATAGGACAAATAGACGTAGGTATACGCATCGCCAGGCTAAAGTGGAGATCCACAGGACAGGGAGGATATAACAGGCCAGCTGGTGGACCAACGTAACCACAGAGTGGTACCAGATAAATGGACGACGACACAGAGGCAGAGCACCAGCCGTCGATGTTCGGACAATATCATAATATTATCAAGTAGATACGTCGGAAGGCAATTGATAAGGCTTGCACAGGACCAGAAAGAGTGGCGTGAGAGAGAGAGGAGACCTATACCCAACAGTAGCTGGATACGGGCCGATAAGATACCTAGGTAGAGTTCAAAAAGAAAGTAAAGCATTGCATTACACTATTAGGTATGTGATAAGAGAAAAATCTCGGTATGATGCAATATGTGCCCATCGTCCAGATAAAACTCTGTTGCCACACGGCGCCTCTTGATCTTTATCGCAAATGTTTGTTTTGCTAACATTTTCTCTAGCCAAGGCCATGTCCTGACGACTTGCCCAAAACAAACACTGTTCTTAGCGGCTCATTCTTGGAGGCGTTTCTGTTTAATTGGTGCAGTAAATTGAGGAGCAAGGCCGGGAGTTTTAGTTTTTAGGATAGTTTTATTGTCTTGAAGGCCTTTTCAAGTGGCTCAAAATCTCTGATATCAAAACTAGCCACCGAACTAGCTACTTGCTCTCTTTGCAGCCGGGCTCTTTCCCATGACAGGGAAAACTCGGCAAACGCTCTCCTCTTTCTGTATATATTTCATGTGTCAATTATTATCATTATTGCGATATTCGGGTATACTAGGTACTCATAGATTTTATTGAGATATTCGAGATTCAAATTTTTATTTCTATATTTTTCGAAACTTTATTTTAATGGGCAAGTACCAGCCATTTTAAAGATCTACCATTATATTCCTACGAGCTTTTAACAGGATTTTTTCAGTAAGTTGATTCTGATACTATATTTACGTAGAGTTGTAGAGTCATCAACCCACAGATTGGCAAGTAGAGCGGCACGCGAGGGCACGTTCCATAACAGGAGATAAACAATTCCAAACCATTATTACCAGAGAACTTGGTATAATTTTGCTGCAAGGATAATTGTATCTGTGATACTAACCAATAGGCATAAACTCATCGCTGGTGTATCACTCTAGTGCCTTTTAAATAAAAATGGGAATTCTGCTGTGTAAATCTAATACCTGTACATGTATTAGATTTAAGTATGAGGTATAATTTGTATTTTTAATCAGGAGTAGAAAAACATCCTACGAATATATCATGGTTTTAACATGATTTCACAGTTGGTTACATAGTAAACGTTGTCCATAATAATAAGTGTAGGACTGCAGGTATGAACATAATACGCACCTTTCAAAGTCACCATTATACACACCTGCTATTTGCAAAACATCACCTCGTATAATAATATTAATTTAATACCTCTGAAGTAGGTAGAGCACTTTTTGACCGACGAACCACCGGAGGAGGTATTCAATTCGACGCTTATATATATATTTTTTTATGTATAACCACGCATAACTTTTTTCGTAGTAGTCCGATTTCAATAATTCTTTTTTTATTGAAATAATATACTTCGAAATTGGTCACATTTAAATTTTATCGAAATCAGCTGAGCCATTTTTGATAAATCGACAATAATCTGAAATATGCTACATCGATCCGTGAGAAATATTCGCGAATTCTGTACACGAGTGAAGTCGGTCATGCTAATTTTTGCAAAAAATATTCTTGTTATCATGATAGTGTCATTGTGACATGGGCTCATAGTCCGAGATCCCACCGCAAGAACATCCCGCTCATAGCGTACACGTTTCAAGCCGATTTTCTCCGTAATTATTTGAATAGGATAGGAGAATATATTAAAATAGGGTTGGCTTGTGAAATTTGGCCGCAAGTATTTGAAATTTAATAATTTTTAATTAATTTACAGGAAAACATATCCTTCATTTGTTTTTTATACAAATGTATTGTATAGAAGAATACATATAAACCAAGTTGCCTTGCGAAATGTGGTCGCTAGTATTTTTGGTCGAAAAAGTATTTAGTTTTTTTAGATACATTGCGAAGTTTGTAATATATCTAGGTATTATAAGGTTGCCTAGTGAATTGAAACTTCTAATTTTTGTCATTTCCTAACATTTTGATTTCCACATTTCGCTAGGCAACCTTGAACATATATATTCTAAGCTTCGTAATGTATCTAAATAACAAGTGAATGAAATGTTTTGTCAATAATTATTTTTTGCAAAAAATAGCATGACCGACTTCACCCGTGTACAGAAACATTAAATAGTATAAAACAAAGTCGCTTTCCGCTGTCTGTCCCCATGTATGCTTATATCTTTAAAACTACGCAACGGATTGTGATGCAGTTTGTTTTAATAGATAGAGTAATTCAAGAGAAATGTTTATATGCATTACATCTATGCGAAGCCGAGGCGCATCGCTAGAACGCAAATATTATGCACGGATCGATGTAACATTTTTGACATTATTGTTGATTTATCAAAAATGGCTCAGCTGATTCGATAAAATTTAAATGGGACCAATTTCAAAGTATACTTTTTCCGATAAAAAAATTATTATTGAAATCGGACCACTATGAAAAAAGTTATGCGTAGTTATACATAAAAAATATATATACGCGTCGAATTGTATACCTCCTCCGGTGGTTCGTCGGTCAAAAAATAATCAAACTTTTATCAATCAAAACTACTGGCGGTCAAATTTCGCAAGGCAACCTGGTTTATATGTATCCTCCTATTCAATACATTTATATAAAAAAAAAACAAATAAAGGATATGTTTTCCTATAAATGAATTAAACATTATTAAATGTCAAATACTTGCGGCCAAATTTCGCAAGGCAACCCTGTTTAAATTTTTTCTCCTATTCATATAATTACGTAAAACATTGGTTTGAACCGTGTACGCTACGAGCGGGATGTTCTTGCGATGGGATTTCGGGCTATCACAATATCAACGTAAATAACGTGCAAATAGGTACGGATATTATATTATTACTTTAACTCATCATATAACCTGGATTTAAAATACCGTTTCATCATGAATGAAACGGTATTTTAAATCCAGGAATAACAAATAACTTTCCGTAGAGTAGCTGATTAAGATGTGGAATGCTGCTCATAATATAATAATTGGCAAAACAAAGAACAATATACACGATAACCAAACAAAAATAAAACTAATTAATCATCATGCACGGCTTTTCCTTAGCCTACTGCTGTGTATAGTCTCGGTCCTGTGCCAAGCGTGTCTATGTCTAGGTTCGACCCGCGATTTCTACAAAATTGTCTCGGTTGGCCTCAGCCACCTCCCTGTTTGATAATAAAAACTTTCTTGTACTTTTTAGGTAGTCATAGTCATTTATTGCGTAATTATTATTTACATGTCAATTTCATAATATTATTCAAAATTAATAAGTAATACAATTTAACAAGGTATTACATGTAAGATCACGATCAAATAAAAATAATGGAAAAAAAAATTATCGTACATTTCGTGTACAGCTATCATTACCGTCCCAGTATAGGAATTCATTAAGACATCTGCTCGACAAGCCATCGTTTGAGACGACTTTTGAAGCACGCGAGACTTGGAGCGTTAGTGATGTTCTCCGGTAACTTGTTATCAGAGAACATCACACGGTCGGCCCCATGACGTGAGTGAGTTTATCCGATTTAGCCAGTTGCCTCGGTACCTGCTTCAGCTTCCTTGCACGCCTACTTGCCCTGTAAATTCACTGTAATTTTGCAGATGGCTCCTCACAAACAGCGCTATTTGTAATATTACAATGCAGGGAAGCGTAAGATTTTTTTTTTTTTATTTATACTACATCCTGCCTGATGTTAAGCAGATTAGCTGACTACACCCTACTGTGTAGTAGGGTAGTAGTAGTGTAGTCAATCACTCTTTAAGGTAGTTGCTCTAGGTCAGTACGCGAAATTCAAATTTTTATTCAGGCAATGCACAAAAGGGCACCGACTAACGCACGCTTTTTTTAAGGTCGACCTATGTAACCTATGTAATGGAATCTAAGGTAACTAATTTAACCATCTTCCAAGGGTCGTAGCGTAATGAAAATTGGCAGCTGTTTGTAGTTCTGATGACATACAATATTATGATAATAACTGATCTGATGATGGAGCCGGAAGACATGAACTGGAACTTCATGATGGAAAATCGTATCATAGCTGTTTTGGATTTCTTAGAAAAGTCTTGTAATGAACTTTGACCACAATAAGATTTCAAGGTCTGATGATGAAGCCGGATGATAGGCACTGGCATTCCATGGTGGAATATCGTATCAAAATCGTGTTTGCACTTGTGAGAAAATCCATGTAAACCGTGTTTTTCTAGTGTTTTTTAAACTATGAATTTATTTTCGCCTTACTTTGATTCACTCTTGTAGGTGCACTCTCTTATGTCTTTGTATTTCGGTAATACTACCTATTCATAGCCGCTTAATGAGTTTTTGTAAACTTATAATCATTGGTTTATTTGTAAATGCCAAAATACCCAAAAAAAATGAATTTCGCGCGCTGACCGAGAACAACAGCCTTAAGGTAGAAAATGTTAAAACCGGACGAAATCGGCACGGGCCAATAGTATCCAATAACATTCATTGTTTGTCCTACGCACGATTCTAATACTAATCAAAAGAGGAAAACCCTATAATTAGCAAGAGGAAAGAGGATCGTGCCAATGGGAAGCAAAAGCGAGGAATGTAGGTGCCTGGAATTTTGATTGATAGTGCAGGTCGCGGCCTCCACGGGTTATAGGAAGACGAGGGTTCATCACGCTAAGTGAATACGAAATATTATAAACAAAATTACATTCATTCAACGTCCACTAAGCTACTCTCCAAATTTTGGTAGAGTCGAGTGGAATCATGCATTACGTACACAAACATTCGCAGTTACTTTTCATTATCAGTAGGCAGTTCAAGTGATGGAAAGAGCAGCTGACACACACACGCACACGCACACGCACACGCAGATGCGCACGCGCACACACACACACACACACACACACACACACACACACACACACACACACACACACACACACACACACACACACACACACACACACACACACACACACACACATGCGCACACACAGAGAGAGAGAGAGAGAGAGAGAGAGAGAGAACGAGACTACTATGTATAATATAGTATATAGTGTATAAAGGTTTAAAAATGTCACTTAGTGTCAAAGGAAACTCTACCCTGCAACACAGGCTCTTTTAGGAGACCTAATGCGAAGTGCAGCGTCCTTAAGTAGCCTAAGTAAATGATAGAACAAATAAACTTATTATTTATTTATTATATGCATAGTGTATCGACGTGATGGACATTAATGCTCCGAGTTTAGATTTACACCTCGTATAATCTAAGATGATTAGTAAAAAAATAATCAGGGAACAATTTAATTTAACAGGGAACTATATTATGAAACGCAATGAGACTACACCAGTTAAATAAGAAATAACGATTGTCACGAAGAGTTTGTTTTTTACTAAGATATATAAAATTTATTGCAAATAGCGACGGGCTATTAGCCATTATGAGAAACTATCACCACTGCATAATCAACACCTGTTTTGTGACTCAAATTCAATAGAGGCTTAAAGCTCTTTCCTTCCTTCGAAGTAGACTCAGATTAGTGAGGAAAGTGCGGGAAAACAAATCCCCGGGAATCACCGGTTTTACAAACCTAGTTCTTATGAGCCATCCTACTCTGAACTGGTCTCAGTCACTTGTACTACAGTCCAACAAGGATAAGCCTAACAGGAACAAGGGGATAACCTGATCAGGTGTCAACGACCTCCATGTTCTAGATTCCTGAAAGCAATCTACACAAGTTTTACCGTCATAAGTACTACATAAAAACATAATATTGCAATTATTTTCTTAGAACATTCAGTGAAGCAAGAAGAAAAAAGCTTTAATACCGTTATTTTCGAATGACTTCTCTAATAAAAAGTATTGTAAATGTATTTACTTTGTCAAAGTAAAAGTAAGTTCGTGTGTAAGTAAAAGTAAGTTTTTAAGCCGCCTGAAGACTTCTAACATGACTAAATGCTTAAAACAACCTGAACCCAAAATTAAATTAAAAAATAGGTTGTCTGTAAAGTTGGCTCTCGCCTGCATGCTCGGCTCAGACGGAACGTGAAACTTTTTCGTGCGTGCAGCCGGCGCGGCGTTTCACCACGCGGATATAAGACGTTATCTCTACAAAAAGGCTTAGAGAGTAAGATAGCCCTCAAATCCTATATACTCCTTTATCAAGTCGAGGAAGCGCCACACTGACCATGGAATGATGGAACGGTGCTGGCGCGCCGAGCTACCTACTTGCATGCGGGCTGCGTACGCGCAACGTCACTTAGCGACACGTGGGATGCATTGTGCGTAGATTACCTTGCGAATTCATGTTTACGATTGTTAATGGATTAACAATATTTTCTTTGTAAAATTATTGCAGATAAATAAAAAAACTCTAAAATGATCCTTACGTAATATAGTTAAGTTTTGATAATATTACTGCGTATTTGGTTGGATTCTACGTACTTTAGGATAACACTAGTGATCGAGAGAATCCATCGGTACAATTATTAAAAAATAAATCGATTTTCGCGTTTCTTAGAAATACCATCTACAATTTTACATATAAACTTATAAATAAAAGCTCTACATAAATATCAACGTCGAAAATGTTAGAGCCGTTTCTGAGATCCGAATTTTGTACGAATAGAAAAATAAATATAAAAATATGAAGATATGAAATGAAGATGGAATAGGTTGCCTGAGGATGTTATCTCGGCAAGAACTATAAACACATTTAAGAATAGATTGGACCTTTGGATAAATAAGGAAAAAAAATCCTTGACAGATAAATACTAATTTTGTTTGACACTGCTTGATATAGGCACATCAGAATACACTGCTCGCCTATAAACAAATAAATAAATAAATATTATACAGTTATCTACCGCGCGCAACGTCATTTTAAAACAATTAAGTCGGCTCAATAAACATAAATTAAATTACTAGGTTCGATTGGAATTATTTTACATGTACGCCAATTATAGTAAACGCGAAGAATATCGGAGCTTACTTATCATAGTTCCATTTGATTTTATTCCTAGCACTGATCACGTTCATCACAATCATAGATTTACAGAGCGGCCTTCCCTTACTCGGCGCGTAAAACACTTACATGAGCAATACACTCATGCACTGACAAATGCATGTTTATGACACAAACATTTGATACCTACAAACATTACAGATAGCGGTTGTTATACAGGGTCATAGGTATAAAACGCAAAACCGTTTAAGGGCGGGTCTAGTACATTTAGACAAACAACTTTTGTTCTAGGACTTGGAAAATCACGAAGAAGATATCAGCTTTTTCATACAAAAAGTTCGTCAACGCGCTTCAAAATGTATGGAGAAGCGATTTTTTTTCTAATTTTCAAATGTCGTAGCACAAAAGTTGTTTGTCTAGACGTACTAGACCCGCCCTAAAAAGGTTTTGCGTTTAATACCTATGACCCCATAATATAAGCTAATATGAATACGAGATTTGTTGTACGCTGGATGCAAGTCGCTTCCTATCGTTCTAATCACACATGTGGCTGATGGATGGATGTGAGTAATAATTGTTTAATTATTATTCATGTTACGCATAGTTGTAAATTTTAAGCATATAGTTGCGTTGCGTAAGCATATGATTCATCTCGTAGGATCGAAGATCACGAAATATATTTTTCTTTTTTTAAATTATTACAAACCAATACAGTCAATTATACCAAGATTACAACTTAACAAACCGCCCAATAGGCTCTCTTTATTTAAACTTGGAATCAATTTTATAAAAGATACTAAAGATTTTCTATGGACTTTTATTTTCATCATTATCATCATCCATTGATAGGGTTATCAAGGGATGATGATAATGATGAAAATGCTGCTATTTTACTCAGAAAAATCTTTCTTCTCTTCTTGGGGTGCCAGCTCCTACCGGAGGTCGGCTATCATTAGGGCTATGCGGACTTTGGAAACCGCTGCGCGGAATAGTGACATTGTGTTCAGATTAAATGTACGAAGATTTTTGAGTCACGAAGTTCGCCTTCTTCCGGGAGGTCATTTTCTCTGGATCTCCCCTTCCATGACTTTTTAACTGGAGCAGGTCATATTTGCCCTTACGCATTATGTGCCTAAGGTACTGCAGTTTGCGCTTTTTAATTGTGTTCAAAATTTCCACCCTCTTGTTGACCATCTGCAAAACTCTCTCATTCGACACTCTGTCTCTCCATGATATTTTCAAAATTCTTCTGTACACATTTCAAATCTTTGAAACTAAAAAAATAAGAAAAATCTTTAAAACGTATTAGTAAACAATTTATCAGCTACTGACAAAACATAAACGTCGTACGTCAATGTAATGAGAGTCGTCGTAATATGAACCTGAAGTAAGCTTTTCCTAGAGCTGCATTACGCAGAAGCAGAATCAAGATTCTAAATACGGTACGATCTGATGCCCCTGACAAAAAAAATAAACAACAAAAAGCTAAAGATAAAGTCCAGCAACCTAGATTAGTAACATCAAATTTATACTTAACAACCTTCTGTTTGTGTCATTATCAGGGCTAGAAAATTTTTTTTTTTTGGTCCCACAACCTATCAACGGAAGTAATTTATAGGTACTGAATACTATTTTATGATATTTATAGTTAGATACCCCTACCTAAGTCCTAAGCACCGACATATATGATAAATTACCTAGCCACTTATCATGGTAGACGTAGGTACTCATAAGTATACATTAAGATATTAATAACAGCGAAAGATGAGGTTCCAGAACAATATTACGAAGTTATTAAGTTACAATGACGCCATTGCATCTTAGAGAAAACCTTGTTCATATTTTTTCTCAGAGCTGACAGTTTAGATATATTACTACTGCGCCTTCTCAGAATTAAGGAAATATACCAGCATCTGTCTAGATCTCATTGTAGTTTACATCATCTTATTGTATACGCTATTAAAATAATAACACTTGAGATCTATTATGACATGAATACGGCACGCCTTAAAAGGTAATAAAACCTTATATGCAGCAAGATTTCAAGATTATCTACAAGTAATTGGATTGTAGCGTGAGTCTATACTTACGACTTGGAATAATACCCGGACTGGACAGGCCCTGACATTGAAATATGATTCCTATTTTGTGTAGCATAAATACTACACTGTAATCGTTCCATATCGTTTATCTGAGAAAACATTTCTGGTGTAAATGACTCTACATTTGACTGGGCCTAAGTTGTAATTTGTAAGTGTTCAAGGAATATTCGACGCTTCACCAAAGCTCAGTGGAATGCCAAGTATACTGAAACTATTACATATTCAGATAGGAAAATATTGAAATAAACAGCTCTGTACCAGCCTTTTTTAATAGTCCACTGCAGGACGTAGGCCTACCCACGAAGGGTGTTTGGGCCATATCCACCACGCTGGTCCAGTGCGGGTTGGTGGATTCACATACGCCATCGAATTTGTTCTACGGACGTATGCAGGCTGCCTCACGATATTTTCCTTCACCGAAAAGCCAGTGGTGTGAAATTCCGTACATATATTCCAAAGAACTCATTGGTATGGGACCGGGGATTTGAACCCACGACCTCACGATTGTAAGGCGGGTGTTAAATACCTGTATTCAGAGGTAAGTGGTTAAATGCTTACCGTCTTACCACAAAAGTTTTACGCACGATTTAGACAATGTTTAATGGTACATTTCATACGGCTGAACAATGTTTAAGGTGTGTTTAAATCTTTTATGGTAAAGCGGTATAACTTTAAAACTCCTAAGAATAAAATTCTTTGTCACATAAATTGGTATACATACATTACTATAAATTAAACGTTAAGCCCATAAAACTTAATCGAAGTACGTATAATAGAAATATAATTATGAGGGTAATTAAATTAACCTCTCTCTATAAAAATTTACAGTGGTAAACACCTCCAAGGTGTACCGACAATAAAAAGGTAACGGAACAGAACAACTATCTTTAACCAGGAACCCTTGGAAATGGACCAGTGTATTTCAGGGTAAGTTGGTTACTATCTTCGTCCTGTTGTGAATGAAAAATTACCTCCCAAACCACTATTAATTATGTACCTATTCTTAGTGGAATCACAAATACGTGGTACGTGTTCACAATAAAATTTGATTGTTTATATGCACGATGTTCCAAAAGCAGCATTTGATAAACAACAATTATTATCCAACACGTATATTTATGCTAAATTAAGAAACGCGCGCAAAAAACGAACTAAAAACAGTGTTGCGTGTCTATCTCTATTACCAGCAGCATCATCTCACGACCGGTGGGTTCGCAGTTTTATTCTATTTGTTTGCAACCTCGAGCCATCCAGACTTCTAGAGAAGCCTAGAGAGCGTTGACTCACAAGCGCATAAATCAGCAGATAAACCTTTTTACAAAGAGCAAACATCCATTTTAAACGTATTTAACTTTAAGCCTCAGTTAATTTGCAAAACGTTTTTATTCCAATCACGACACAAAAATTTGTAAACAAGATGTCGAAAGGAATTATCGGTGCGCTAATATAGAATCTGTACTCTGAAGTGATGAACAGATGGACGTCCCAAATTACGAAAATAGAAACGGGGAACAGTAGCCACGTCGCGCTTTCTCGAGCAGTCTCACTGAACCAGATCCGAATCTAATCGCATGTGCTAGTCCGGTGTCCTTTCGAAAATGTCTCAAGAGAACGATGGCTTCTTTAAAAAGTTCCACGAAAGTATAAACAGTTCTCTAGACGACGTTACGACGAATAATTTCGTCAATTTGGAGACGAACGCGAAGCGAGTGTTGTATTTGTGCGGTCTGCCGGCTGTGAAGGAATACGATTTATCGGTGGACGTGCTGAAATGTCAGGCCGGTGGCGCCTTTCCGGTGAACAAGGATTTTGATAAGGCCCGCATGTTCAAGGATGAGGGTAATAAAGCAGTGCTGAAAGGGGATTGGGGTAGAGCGATGCAGCTCTACAGTCAGAGCATGGTCTACATGCCCGAGAAGGAATGTAAGTTCGCATACCCGGTGTCAAATGTCACTGTGTGATACACTTTTATACACATTCCGAGTCAAAGCAATACCTATAATAGTAATACGAGGTACACAACATAAAGCCACAGCCGCGAGCTTTTAACCGCAGATTACTGCGTAAATTGTAATACTAATACGAGTAGGTACATGTAGTATCCAATAAGTATTCCTAGGTACTAAATCGTTGTAGGAAATTAGTATTTTCCTGTTAGATATACCTACCTCAAGTATGTACCCAGTTACGACGCGAAAACAAAACATGATGTTTCAAAAGTGATTCAGGAAATTCCGGATAATTCAGACAATAACAGCTTATTAAAACATTTGATGCCTCGAAGTACCTTTTTGGCTCAGTTTACAAGTAGTTTATCATTTATAGGCTTATTAAATGTTTGTACAATGCTTATAAACCAAACGCTTTTTATATGCCAAAGGCTTTCGCTCGTATATCAATTCTTGACTAAATTACTTTTTGTTAAAAAGTAATTTAGTCAAGAATTGTATACTTTTGTTTGTATTGGATTGGTTGGATTGGTTTAACACATCAACTACTTGTACGATCATATAGAATTTGATCAACCGATTTGGAAAGAAATATAGTAGCGAATGATATTCAAGTGTTTTATACTGAAGGTACTAGTTACAGCTAATGAGGTCACTATAATGTCCTGAACAATTCGAAATAATAAGGTAAAACATTTACCTCATGAAAATTCCTTGAATTAAAACTATAATATTACAGTCTTAGGCATTTGTAGTGCTCTTTATCTCATAAATAAAAAGCTTACGCTAAGCTAACAAATGCCTATTATTTCGTTGAATACATGGGGAATTCACTAACCACAATAACATCACATTTTGATGTAAATAAATAATTATTATTTGAATGAAACAGCAAAAACAGATATTTACCAATTCTGTGTATATTCGTAACTTCGTAGACGAACCTATAGGCTAAATAAAACTTATTATAGGTAAGTATATTAGGTTTAAAAAAGTACAATTTCAAATTTTGGGTACCTAACACTACGGACTACACTGCACTACTAAACTAACTTTTATACTTTATATTTATCTACTCATAAAATAACTGCAACTTTTCATACCAACTAAAATCATCATCATCTCAGTCGAAATACGCCTACTTCTAAAAATAACTTACAACATTACAGCTGAGGAGCTCGCCATAGTGTTGGCGAACCGATCAGCTGCACTAAGCCACTTGGAGCAATACGAGGAATCCTTAGCGGATATCAGAAGATGCCTCTCGCTGCCTTACCCAAGGCACTTGAGGTACAAAGTTTATGAGAGGAAAGCCAGAAGTTTGCTAGTCTTGAAAAGAAATCACGAAGCTGTAAAAGCTTTTCAGTAAGTACTTAAAAGGAGCCAGAATGAATCTCATAATGGAGAGCTAAGAGCAAGGTTATTTTTTATCGTGAATTAGTCCACGGTTGAACATCAACTCGCCTGATGGTAAGCGACGCTGTGGTCTAAGATGAAGCACGCAGATCTAGAAGATATTTATTCATTCTTATCATGAAAAACTTTAAATTATATCTCTTAGGAAACAGGAAAGCAGGAAGACTGTTCCAGTTCCTGGCGGTACGAATCAGAAATGTTGAGTCGAACCGCTTCGTACGTATCAAAGGAAAATCGACAGTGTTATGGGTGGTAATGTGGCGTCTTTCTACTTGTGTTGTAGTAAAAAAGTGATGGTAGGATTAGGTCGTGTAGCTCAGATGCAGTTCCAAATTTCAAACCGTGCATTGGGTTCTCATAACATAATTACTTACTAGAGTTCAAAATCCTAGGAGGCGCTGACGAACGTGACGTTTAACAAACACCCTGTTCGTCTCACCTCTCAACTTAAAAAGAAATGTAATGTATTTAATAAAAGATATAATGCCATTCACAGAGACACCATCAGTGCGTTGGATGAAGCCACTAAACTCGATAAAGAGAAGCGACAAAAGATACGCACAGATGCAAAAATGATGCTGGAAATATTGAACAAAGGTCTTATATTAGCTGGGAATCGCAAAGACCCTGAACCGTTAAAGAAGACGGCTCCCAAACCTAAACTGCCAGGAAAGAACAACCCACAGTACCTAGCTGCATCGGAAGCAATCCAGATAGATCAAGACGAAGCAAGAGGTAGATTTGCTGTAGCCACAAGAGATATACCCGCTGGAGAAATTTTACTGGTGGAAAAACCACACAGCGGTGTCCTTCTAGCAGATTACTCCAAGACACATTGTCAAAATTGTTTTTCTAAGTAAGTTATAAATCGTTATTTTATCGCTATCGATTATTATACTAGGTACCTTAAAGCTTTGAGTAATTGTGGAATTTCTAATTTTCAGATGCGTGATACCAATATCGTGTCCAAAATGTCCCAACGTGGTATTTTGCGATGAGAAATGTTCGGACGCTGCACAGAAATCGTATCACGCGTACGAATGTCATATACTTCCTCTGCTATGGAAATCGGGATGCTCTATCACATGTCAAATAGCGCTTAGGATGATCACGCAATATCCCAAAGAGTACTTCGCAAAACTAGAAAACTTGGACACCAAACCCAACGGCCCATACAAAACGCACGACTATAGGAACATTTACCATTTAGTATCTCATGAAGACAAGAGAACAACACAAGATATCTTACAAAGAACAGAAATGACAGCTTTTTTGGTAAAACTTTTGGAACTCTGTGGCTATTTTGATGGGAAATCAAGAACAAAGACGATTGAGATGGACGAACTTAAAACTATGGCAGTTGATGAAAAATACAAAGACGATGTGGCGTTAATCGGAGGCCTGATTTTGAAGAATTTGCAAGTTCTACAGTTTAACGCTCACGAAGTATTCGAACTGCAATGTCCAAGGCCAAAGGTTGGGAAGAATATACTGAAACACGATGGAAAATCGGTATTTTTAGCTGGTGCAGTGTTCCCGACTCTAGCGTTATTTAATCACAGCTGCGATCCTTCTGTAGTAAGGTGAGATACACTACAAATAAAATTTAAATCTGTTATTGGAAATATACTTATATTTTAAAATTTTGTCAAATCAAAAACTTTCAGCGGTAGTAATCTTAATTTGAATTAAAAAGAAATAAATCGAACAGGTATTTTTACTGACAGTACAATATTTTACATTTTCAGATACTTTGTCAATTCGAACATCGTCATCCGGGCCGTCAAAAACATCAAAAAAGGCGACGAAGTCTCAGAAAACTACGGCCCCATCTTCACAACAGTCCCCAAGGAGAAAAGACAGGCAGATCTCAAAGACCAGTACTGGTTCGATTGCAACTGCCCACCATGCAAAGATAACTGGCCTTCATACGCTCAGATGACAGAAAACTACATGAGATTCAAGTAAGGAAGCATTAAAACATTTCCGGGAAAGGTCGTTTTTCTCGCAACTCGAGAAAATACTTATAATGCATGTCACTATGCATATAAATGCAAGATAATGCAACTTGGATGACTCGAGAGGTCGCGGATGTGAGCTGCACACAAGTTGCGGGTTTCATAAAAGATTTTACAATATCATAAAGCGCGGTCATGCTATTGTGTTCTTCATCTTGATTACTTTTGAATCTATTTACTTACTTGTATATAACATCGTAAAATTTTAAAATGTCTTGATTGCTGATTTCTTAACAAGTTAAGCTTGCATGACTACATTTGTCTGTACTTTCTCAATCAGGTGCTCATCTGACCAGCCGTGTTCCAACGTGGTTGCGGTACCTTTCGACTGCAAAGAGTTCATGGTACAATGTGGTTTGTGCCAGCAATACACGAATATTCTTAAAGGATTGAAATCGTTACAAGTAAGTATCCTGAAACAGTTTTTTCGTTCCCTAACCTATCAGTGCTATTTTAAAGCATGTTAAAGCAACTGACAATTCCAACGAATATTTGGGTAAAGTGGCCAAACAAAACTTGAATTAAAAATCAATGTTCCCAAAAGAGTAGCTATACAGTGTTATTTGCTTACCCTGTACTAATCCGAAAGGGGGTGATTCAGACTATCATTAAGAACAACTTGCACTATGGGGCCAACCCAAAATTCGAGAAAAAAAAACAGCTGTTTATACAAAATTGCAACTCGGAATCGACAAAATGTATGAAGCAGCTTTTTTGTCGAATTGTTTGTTGGCCCCATAGTAAAAGTTGTTTGTAATGATGTTCTAAAACTCTAAATCACCCCTATCGACTTAGTACAGGGTAAGCAAACAACCCTGTATATGAAGATCTATACAATAAAACAAAGAATTGAATGCACTTCAGCGTCAAGGCCAAGGTAAGCATACTTCTGTAGATTAGAAAAAGTTGATTTCTTATTAAAGAAATTAATGACCTTTTGCAGAACACACAATAGAAACTGATAAAAAAAATCTAGATAAGTATCTGAGAATGCTAGTATTTACGACATTAGGTAGGTATATTCTTAGTAATCAGTTACATTAGGTTCCATTGATAACTAATAATAATTTATTATGATTTACAAGAAACTTTATCGGGGTTTTAGATAAATACTTACATGTAATTCCTGTTTTTACCAGAATTTTGTTTCTGGAAGTATTGATACTAATAACAGTTTTATCTATTTGACTGCCTCGGTGGCTCAGTGGTTAGTGACCCTAACTTCTGGGTCAAAAAGGCGTGGGATCGATCCCCACCCAGGGCAAGTATTTAAGTGATGAACATATGTATGTGGGCTCTGTATCTGGGTGTTATCTAGTTACTATCTATATAAGTATGTATTTTAAAAAATATATGTTTCTGTAGTAGGTATAGCAGTCTCTGGCAGCCATATCACAAGATTTGCTTAGTTTGGGGTCAGAGACCGTGTGTAAGATGTCCCTAAATATTTAATTTATTTATTTATATCACTAATAACTGCACATTCTGTCTGAATGTGCAATATAAAAGCAATGAAGGAATTTGTAAATGGTTGCAATAATATTGAAGCGATTAGTTTTTATTTTATTTTTGACCGACGAACCACCGGAGGAGGTATACAATTCGTCGCGTATATATTTTTTACGCATAACTTTTTTCATAGTAGTCCGATTTCAATAATTCTTTTTTTATTGGATAGAATATACTTCGAAATTGATCCCTTAAAATTTTTATAGAAATCGGGTCAGCCATTTTTGATAAATCAACAATAATGTGAAAAATACTACATCGTTCCGTGCATAATATTTATTTGCGTTCTAGCGATGCGCCCCGGCATCGCACAGGTGTATTATACCTACATATAAATATTTCTCTTGAATTACTCTATCTATTAAAAAACTCCATTAAAATCCGTTGCGTAGTTTTAAAGATATAAGCATACATGGGGACAGACAGCGGGAAGCGACTTTTTAAGCGGGAAGCGGCGTTTTATACTATGTAATGATTCTGTACACGGGTGAAGTCGGTCATGCTATTTTTTGCAAAAAATAATTATCAGACAGATTGTTGTCTTTCTTTAAGAATAAATAAGCAACAACTTTTTACAACACTATCGTATCGTAAATAATAATAAAATCGTTGAAGTCTTCATGCAGTTTGTATAATCGCATCAGATTTTATGAGCAGACGTCTGCCGATACGACTCTCCGTATGGGAATGTAGGTATATCAAATCAACCGAAATATGTATTATTTATTTTGGTCTGTAAAGTTGCACAGATTGACGGACACGGAGACCTGAATTGAACCTCAAGCGAACTCTTTATTTCACCAGCACCATTGTTCCTTACATAATCTGTGTGTATGACAGAACATTTCGTAAATAAATAAACCAAATCGATGTAGGTATCACTATATGAAACTATTGAATTAGCACCTCAGAAATTCTTCAAAGTATCCGTGTACAAATTGGTATTAGTATGTTCATGAAAATCATTCTACAAATAAATCTTAGTCAGTATTCAGTCCACACGACAGTAAAATAGTAAATTTCGTTTCAGACATGCGATTTAGGACCTATGCTCTAATTAAATAGTATCTTTTAGACAAACTCACGTCCTGGTAGAATATTCCATTGCGTAATTTTTTTGCTAAAATGGTAATGTAAACTATGTGCCGGTTTTAAATATAAATAAACTTAAAATAAGGGTGTGGCTCGGTCAGGATTCATAACTTAACTCGTAAATAATTCTACGAAATGTATATTTGGTAAAACAATGAGTTTTACAAAATATATTTATACAGAGTTATTCCCAATCAATTAGCGTTATTTTAGGGGCTTATTCTGTACATCAAAACTATCAACTTTAGTCAAAACTCAAAAAAAAATGTTGTTCCATAGAAAAATATCGTTCACCCGCAACAAAATGTAAGGAATAGGAATTAATCGAATCGAATTTTTTTTTTTTGAGTTTTGACAAAAGTTGTTAGTTTTGATGTACAGAATAAGCCCCTAAAAGGATGCTAATTGATTAGGAATAACCATATAGAATTGAGACCTATGATATATTTTCATCATTAACATTACGATATCTCAGGCAGGCTTCTATATCTCATGTACTAAGATTATCATCATCATTCAGACATAGGTCGTCATAGGCCTCCCCTAGAGATAAGACTGATTGGAAGCGGCTTGCATCCAACGCGATACTACGGTAAAGAGGTCGTCTGTCCACCTGTGGATGGTCGTCCTACACGGCGCTTGATGGTACTTGGTCTCCACATAATAAATGTTCGACCCCGAGATTAAACTCTGTGATGTACTACGATGCTCTCCTAAAGACTCTACATGTCAATACAGACCATAACAATCAATATGTTTCTAACCCATAAACTTTCCAAAGGAAAAAAGGTTTGAATAAATATTTTTTTAAAGAACAAACTATGGTCAGTAGGTTGTCCATTTCAAACACAGCTCAATCCAAAATCCAGTCAGAAAAAACTGCTTGCGCCCTGGTTTTCTAGTTGATTCCTATTTAAAACTAATATAGCTGAACAAATGTTTCGAATTAAAACTTGATTTAATTTACTTAGTCCCTTTATTGCATAGGTACATGCGCTATATTTTTAAATCCCGTCATTTTTTAATTATACGGTAGTCATCAATTCCAAAGATAGATTCTTAAAGTGCCGCAGATCTATGGTAAATTTGTCACGTCACTGTTATACGTCACACACGCTGACAACTAATGAATACTACGGTTTTTGTAGGATAGCGGGTAAAACCGAGAAGCCCGGCTAGTAACAAAAAAGATAACGAATATTAATAGCTCCAATTAGTTTTAAATAGATAAATCATTTATGATAGGTAGTCTCGAAATAATCTAGAGGCATGAGGTTGCAATTAATAAATACGCATCGTGTAATAAATACGTTTATTTCGCGACAACGCGTATTAGATGACTTTGGTGAATATTAGCAAAGACTTATCTAGATTAATATTATCAAACTAATACTGTGCACATTCATGCACATGAGCCGATAATAAATGTTTTTACAATACTATGATATTAGCTCATCCATGAAACAATTGTATAGACCGCGCCACACAAGTTGGCGGATGTGAAGTTGGCTACAAGCTGCGCAATATCCAATCCTGACTGAAGCTCACATAAAGCCGCACGTTGATTGGCTATTGCGTAGCTTGTAGCTAACTTCACATCCGCCAACTTGTGTGGCGCGGTCTATACTAACAATTAAAATCAAAACAGAAGAATCATGATTCCTCTATCAACTTAATTTTTACCTTACTGTAATAAGTGCACTTCAAATACTTAAAAAACTTATAAATAGAACTATATAACTAGTGGTTTTATTATTTACAAGTAGCAGTCAGTTTTTGCCGAATCTCAGACTAAAACGATTTCTTATCGTTTTCAAAACATTCACTTTGTGCTCACTGAAGCTTATAGTACGATTCAAACTTATGGCAACTGTGAACACGAGACGAGTTGTTCCGCAGTAGCAAATTCATATTTCATCGGGAGTGAGGGGTTCAGTTTAATGCAACTTGTAGCAAACTTCACAGACACCATTAAAAGGTTTATTCCACCTATAGCAGCGCTGATATCCTCACAAATTATCGAATATTATTGAGTACCAATACGATTTGCCACTCGCAAGGCTTTATAACTTTTTCACCATGCCCGACCACAGTATTAAATATGTCCTTTTAGCCAACAAGTATAACATCAAATCACTCACCGCAAAACCACTTCCTCAGCTCATAGAGCAATAGTCCATTAATACATGTACAAGGCATACACTACGGTATAACAGTACATGGTGTCATTTCTATACAAGTCGTCGACGTAATCGTCCGTCTCTGGATCCCACATCAACCGCAGGCCGCACTTTATGCCGGCGCCTTTCATCTCCACTATCGTGCATTGTACCACGAATTTATACCTAGAAAAAAATATTGCTGACTAATGTTTTAAAGAGTACGAAGTATAACTAAAAACTGCATCAGAATCGGTTAAGTAGTTTTGGAGAAAAACGGCAACATAGGTTTGCACAAACATCCTCTCACGCCAAACGCATATTAAACCGTCTGCGTTTCGTCGTGGGTAAAAATACATAGAGCCCGATTGAAAAAGATGCAAGAGAAAGACAAGCGAGTGCGGGAAATATGACCCACAAAGTTCGCAAAATATTGTGATGAACAATGTGCCACATGAAAATAGAAAAGACGAAAGAACCACAGAGCATTACCGAATCTGCAATTTTCTTAAACTAAAGCAAAAACAACTACAAGCCGGTGAGATCGCCTGATACTGCACATTATTTTACCTTCGGTGTCAAGAAAGATTACCCCTATCGTCTATGTATGCCCCTATACAATAAATAATTATAAACACAAGTCGCAACACAAAAATTGTTTTAAGCGCAAGCAATGCTAAGCGAAACCAAGATTTTTATCAGGCGCTTAATAATACAGAAATCACACTAACATATAAAATACACTAGTTACTGAAAAGCATGCAATAAGTCTATTATCGTGCTAAATAGCCATATTTTTTGGCTCCAAAGTTCTCAAATAGAGTATACGCGCCCAAAACCGTAATGTAAGACGTCCACCGACAAGATTAATAGACGATCTGATTAGGATTACCGGAGAGCACAAGATACAAAACTTAGATTTCCAATAAGACTAAGTAGGAGCTACTCGATCGGAGCTCAATTCGAGCAATCGAGATTCTATTTCTATTCGAGCAAGAGAGAATGACGCCGGGTACCAACCTCTTCATGTTCAAATTCTCGACCCGCTGTCGCACGCCGTTGGCGATGGCCTTGGCCCAGCGCGGCGCCTGGTCCGTGCGGTACTGCCGCCCCATCAGCTGCTCCTGCATGCTCGTTAGGATGATGTTCTTTACGTTCGCCGATTGAAATCTGAAATATGAACTTCAGTCAATAATTTGCTATTCGAAGTGGCCAGGGCTGAATTCAGAAGGGTGGAGGCCTCGTGGCAACAACAGAGTGGGCAACCAAGAGGCCCCCACGTCCGCCACTTGAGGACGTGGGGGCCTCTTGGTGACAAATAGAGGGATAAGTACTCCTCACAACATGTGTAGTAAATTCCAAGTATATATTAATCAGGACGATTTGGAATTTTGATATTTTACTAATTGCCTGATTAGAGTGAACAAATATATATGACGGGAGAGAAGGGTCTTCATCATCAGCAGGGTCCATAAATCGAGGGTTTCCGACATCAGCAGAGTCCATAATGTCAGGTCTTCTATCAGTGGGCGTCGGTGGGTAATGTTGGAGCAACGAAACAAAATAATTCACTCGTACAAATTGTATTGTCCAAAGAATTGACAAGGTAGGTTATAAGTAGCGACACAACAATAGCTAGGTTCGTATATAGGAACGCGCGATGGTTCAATATCAACCGCTCTGGCCGACAGCCACGCAAAATGTGTCGTGCGCTCCGCTCAGCCGGTGAATCGTTGACTCCATCGAACGCTAGAAGGTGGCGCTTGCGTGCTGTTTTACCAGTTGATTGCGACACATATTATTCGTTTTGTCAGTTTAATATATAATGAATCACTTTTCTTCAACTTAGTGTAAGTAAGAGTAAAACTGCGAAAAAATCAAAAGGAAATTTGTTTGCTAATGTTTAGATTTTTTTTCAAAATCACTGTGGAGGCCCCGGGGCAGTTGCCTCGGTTCCCCTACCCTAAATCGGGCCCTGGAATTGGCAATATTTTCTTATTCATTCAAGCAAACATTTGTAGTTATGTACATCCAGTGAACTCCTGTTTGGAAAGCATAGTTCGGTTCAAAAGTAAATTCTTACTTTTCTCCTAGGCCTGGGCGTACTTCATATTTAGGCGGCGCGAGGGGCTCATCGTGTTTGTCGGGAGTAATCGCTTCTGGGTCCTCAGGAATCACTGCTGGAGTCTCTTCCACCACCACTGGAACATTAAGAATTATTTAATGACTAAAATGAAAGTGTTTATGTTGGATTTATTTTTCTGGGATTATTCTTTGACTATGAGTAGGTACCTGTTTCATTAGTATAGGATAGACAGAATAGTTCTGTTGTTTCAATCAAAGTTACATAATTTTTTATTTACAAAAATGAAGAATTTAGTAAGTGAAATGCAAATATAATTATTATGGTTCATATTAACACGAAAGTACGATGTAGATACTGCATATATCTAACAATGGTATAGTTACCTTCGTCTTCATCTGCCATAGTATTTTTTTAGATATCACCTGAAATTAAATCAAAAAAGAAGTTATATTTTTTAACCAAAAACATTAATAAAAATTAAAATCCATTTTCTAATTATACAGGACAGTGCAATACAATTATTTTTTTAATCAGGAAGGTTTATAGCTATTTTTAGCCTGGCAGCTTGTTGTAAATTAAATGTATTTAACTCAAAATGAAATCATTTCAATGATATTTTTTTCCAGGACACGGAAATGCTGTACCGTCTTGGCCGGTGTGCTATGGAGGAGGGTAACTACGGAGAAGCTATGAAGAAGTTCATTGAAGTTCTGAAGCTGTATGACGAGACCCTCCAGCCACCATATCGTTCTTACTATGACTGTGTGCAGGATTTGAGGCGCTGTATGCTTGCACTCGGCAATTACAGTATAGTTTAAAGTTTAACAAGTCTGTTATAGGTGATTTAAACTTAATCTGTGAAGTTAGCTTTAAGCTGCACAAATCCCCTCACACATGAATCGCTGCGCCATTGACATGAATTTTCTACTGTGCAACAACTTGCCTGCTGATCACAGACTCTATTAAGTTTGATTTGACCAACACAAGCTTTATATCATCGACAAGCTAGATGTTTTCTTCATATAAAATTTATTGAGATATTACACCTATTTTAATGTTTTAAATAAAATAAAATGTATTAGTTATGAAGTGTTTTAAATGCTAAAGTTATCCCTATACTTTTTTATAAAGAATTATGTGTTCAAATTGCAAAAGTTTAAATATAACATATCCCTATACTTTAGCCTAGTGAGCTTGGAGAAAAAGTATTGCAATTATATTCTCTTGCTGGAGTTTCATTTTTGATGGCGAATAGGTATATATTTAATATAATACTACCATATAGTAAATAAAAAAAATATTTGAAAAACCATCACACTCAGACCAAATAAAAAAATCAAGACAGAATGTTGTGAACATAATAGAAAATGCAGTGACTTCCACGTCCTACACAATAACGCATTCAGAATGGTGCTGGTGCTGCCCCGATTCTGTAGAGCCTCTGGCATGTTCGCGGACGCGCGCACGGATCGATTTAAACGTTCATGCGCAAGCGGAGCGCGTCCCTGGTGTGCAGGGTGCGGGCCAGCTCCAACGCCATGATGATAGCAAACTTGTTGTGATAGACATGTCTCTGTACCGATGCCGAATCGAAGATACTAAAATAATCTTCATTTAATAATTGTTTATTTTGACATTCTTATTGATTTTGGATTTTTTGATAACTGTGAAAATTGTATGTGTTGTAATTAATTTTATGGGTCAAATACCTGAAATAAATGTATAAAAACTGGCCTCACTTGTTTGTTCACAACATTCTGTCTTAATTTTATATTTGTTATGAGCCGTCATAGTAGATCAGCAGTTTCTAAATTGTGGTATGATTAATGGAGGTTCATGGGTATGCAACATAATATCATATTTATGTGACTCTGTGTTGACATACCTAATGACTTGAATACTGCACAATTTTTCTGGTACTACACTACATAGGCAATGTGTAGAATAAGTACCAAAGGTTCACGAAGTATGTAGAAGTGAAAGGCAAAATACTGGAAACTGTACTAGGGTCTCAGGAAAGACTGGTTATCTGGTTAAGAAAACTAGTTAAGTGAAAGATTAAAGAAATGGGCTGTTAGCGTAATTTAAATCGCCGATCGCGACCTTCAGTGACAACTGAATACACATCTACATAGCCTGGTGTCCTTCAGGCAAAATAACAAACACGAATATTGTAGGATATAGTATGAATTATGAACTAATTTATACATTAGCTGGACGTTTTAGGCAATCTACAGTAAATTCTACAGAATGTCTTGGTGTTGTTTAGCTCTGTGCCGCTAACATAAACAAAATAACCTCAATATTATATGAACTTATTCAACAATAGAATGAAAATCGAAATATAGCTAATATACTTACTTTTCGGTTGTCTGATTTCTTTTTCTAGATTCCTTACAATGATAATAAAATCAATTCAAATTCAAACATATACCTACAATAATGGATCAAAATTTATTATTGCCGCCGTAACTCGTATGTATCGTAGTTAGTAATCCGTAACTATGACAACCAGAAACCAGCGTTGCCAATGCCTATGTCCCTAATTCCCCAAAAACTGAAGTCAAATTCGGACTATAACTACCTTGCCAAATCGCAATTCTAAGGCCCTAGGACTAGGTCCTATCGATGTGCATTTGGATTGTATGTTTTCAATCACAGAGCTATTATAACTAGAGAGATAGCTTTGTCGCAAAAATGTATGGAAAATCTGACTCTGGCTTAATTTGACACAACTGAGAGAAAAACACGGCAACTAGCCACTGAATCGTGATACTTATTGATTATGTCTCTTTATAACTCATGCTATATTAGATCATTGCATTTCTTTCTTTCTTTTCGCAATCAACCACGTTACCCCTCTGGTATCTCTGTGTTTTCAATGGATTTGTTTGCTTTTCATCTGATTGTTTATGTTTTAAGGCTCCATCAAACACAGGCGGTACGAGCGGTAGAGCGGTACGAGCGGTAAAGGGCGGTACGGCAGTACCGCGACCGGACCTGTGTGAGCCCTTCTTATATAACCAGTACAGTACAGATGCCCGCCCGTCTGCTATACCGCTCGTACCGCCTGTGTGTAAAGGAGCCTTTATTTTTGTATTCCCCGCATTCAAGCAATACCATTGGATGTAGAAAACCCCGCTATTTGAGGAATTCCCCACAAATCGGCAACCTTGCCGGAGATAGACGTCAAATAAATATTATTGTCACTGTCAACTTTTTTTTTTCTTCAGCTTACCCTGAGCAAAGAAGATATAATAATACTACGTACCCTGAGTACTATCTGAGATCCTTTGAGTATCCGTTGAGTATACTGTGCGCCACACAAATTGAAAGATGGGAAGTTAGCTGCAGAGAGCTGCGCAAACGCCAAAATATATACATTAGCGGGTGCCAGAGAGACGAGACGCCGGCCCGCCAACCTCGTGCCTCCCGCGCGCTCCTTACGCCCTAGCTCACTACTTCGTCATATGTACTTATAGGCATTGTGCACACATGCGCAATAATTAGCGAATCACGGCGAAGTGTCATCTGCGGCTAACTTTCCATCTTCGCTCAGTATACCACCTTGGAGCAAGTACCTATGTACCTTCACTATGAGTACTACAAACACAGATATCAGTAAACCTAGCTCTGTGCTATAAACAGAGTACTTTGTTATATGTTGAGTACTCTGAATATTAGTTTCATTCTTCAGAGGTCGAGTGTTGAGTACAGGATTAATTTGTTCTATGGTTGAGTATCACAACTTTGAACAAAAAATGTATGTTGATGGAATCCATACCCAAATCCAATGAGCCTATGAAGAAACAGAGATAGGGCATAGATATCTGGTTTTGACTACCAACATAAGTATAATGAAAGAATAATTTTGGTTGAAGGTTTTTGACACCTTGTCTAATACAAGGGAATAATAATAATCTCTGACCCTAGGACTCAAACTGAGTATACCTATAAATAATTTATCAGTTTGTGACTAACCTTCCATATAGGTGTGTTAAGAGCTTAGATTATAGAAGGGAATGGTTAAGAGGCTGAATCAAACATCATAGCTAGGTACTGTGAAATTAGCTACAAGCTGCGCAAAGCCCAATCCTCACACAGCTTAATATGTGAGCTTCAGTTGAGTTATCCGTAGCTTGTAGCTATCATCACAGCCTCTAAGAAGATTGATTCGGCTTATATAAGATATTCAAATATATGCTCTTTACCTACTTAAATGTAAGGCATATACACAGCAACAAATAAAATTATTATTTCACATATTATTTCGATAAGTTTATTATTCTTTTCTTTCTTTACCTATTTAGCACCCTTCATGGGTAGACCTAAATGATCAGCAGAGGACTATTAAAAGGTTGCTACAGGACAGCATTCATACTCTTACTTTAGAATAATACAGAATGATAAACAAATATCGAGTAAACTTAATCAATGTAAAAAGACCTGTGTATTTATAATTTATGTAGAATAACTATGAAAACTGGATATTGAAATGATATAAAAACAACACAAAATTAAGAACCAAATATATTTTCTAAACAGAATTCAATATCTACTGGATAATAAATAAAATCGTGATCATCTATTTGTCACAGAAGTAATAATGAGGTCCATCGGTAGGATATTGCTTAGCTGTTACAGGTCTTCCGATTTTATAGTCTTCCAGGTAGAAATACAAAGTGAAGAATCCACCCATCACACCAAAGAACCACATAGCTTGGTGTGCCACTGAAAACCTGGGCCTCATGCTGATGTCATAACGATCTCCTCCAAATATTTCAGCTCTTGCATGTAGCTGGAAATGAAAAAATATTTTAAAAAGTCCTATAAAATTAGTCTACAAAAACATCTGTTTAGAAAACTTTTAAGACTATAAACAAGAAACAATCATTATGGTAGTAAGGTATCCTTGGATGGTTAAATACTTACAGGCTCGTTAAAGTTTCTCTTTAATTCTGGGAAATCATAAGGATAATGAGGATCCTTAGAATCTTCTCCAATATCAGGCATTTTCGGATAGTCCCCGTAGCCCATATCCTCAGGGTATGGGCGGTATTCTTCGATGGTCAACCCATATTTTTTAGCTGCAGCAGCACGTTCTGCGGCTGTTTTTGGATATGGGCCCGGTTTGTATTGGTAATTCCAATCTGAAAATCGAGTGTGACGTAACATTCATAACATAACACACAAATCCATAACCTTAAACACATCGCAATTCTTACGGTTTCTCAGAGCTGTACAAATAATCCCTCCTGCCTTTGTGACAGTTTTTGGATTTGAAAAAATGACCTTTTTCAATAATGTCGAGGCCATTTCATTGAATTTCGATTATTTTATCAAATCGAATTCAAGTCAGATTTTTTTTATTTTGACTTCTGAAAGAAAACAGAAAGTGCTGCCATAACATGAATTTAAACTGTAACTAGTAAGTTAGGAAAATATATTTTAATTTTCTGCTGTCTATTTAATGGTTCAGACATAGACAAAAGTACTCGTTCAGACCATGATGATTTGTTTTTTGAAGTGAAACTTCTAATGCGACTTCCAACAAGGTTGCGTTAAACGTTTAACGCTACCATGGAGGGGGCATGAAAGTGGCATCTTCCACATTATGAAGTTTTATTTCTTCCGCGCAGAGGGACTCCACGCACTGTTTATTTTGTATCGGTTTGCGTTTGACTACACACATAACCCTTTTAGATCAGCGCTTGAATTGCATGCGTGATTCATTTTAATGTGGTTGTGAATATTCCTGCCTCTTGATCACAGTGAAATCGCTATTATATTATAGATCACCCACTAACACGGATCGTTGGACGCTGTAGCGTGATAACATCATCATCATCCATAGTCCGTGAATGCCCACTGCTGAGTATACCTTTTTAGTTTTTTGTACGCTTGTCTTGTTGTTCCCGCATCAATATTGTCTTGCCATTTCATCTTTGTTAGTCTCTAAAACTAAAACTCAAATCGATATGGCTAATTTTTATCTCGAAATAAATATGGAACTTATTAGAAGGAGAGAAAATTGATAAAAGTTGCGAGAAAAGTAATAGAAACATCAATTTCATTTTCCCATACAAAATGTTCCTGCATGTAAAAGTTGTCATTGACAGTTGACATATGGTGAGTGAAGGTCAGTTAGTACAGTAATAGTAAATTGTCTACCCAAACTATCAATTTTCATTGCGGTTAAAATTAAAATTCTAAGAGGGTACGTGGGCCACAGAATTAACATGCTTTAATAAAATCCTTAAACTTGCTAAATGGAGTACAATATGGTTAGCATGTCAACACTGTTGGGTCAGAATGAAAACTGATTGACATTGACAGTCCGACACTAAGAAAGACATATTTTTAATTTATTCGGGCTTTGCTTATCGTCTGCATTTGCTAGCTCTGGGAAAAATATTTGCTAAAAAGGTTTCCGATGTCAATGTCAAAAACAGCTGGTTTACTGTCAATTTCAATACGTCATTCATCTCAGTCATGTCAGTCGTCGAAGCACTTTTACATTATTGTTTTTCCCGTAAAATATATAAATTCCATTAAACTTGAACACGTAGTACATTTTTCTTTATTACTAGTCGATAAGAACATTTCTTTGCGTAATATAATTACATGAAATGAGGTACTGTCGGTTGATAAACATATTCTAATGATGGGTAACGAGAACTCACATTTAAGTGGTCTTGAAATCGAAGAAAAAGCTGTAGAGATAACAGACTTTTGGTGCCACTATCAGGCAAAAATTAATGATAGCTGCAGATATTTCAGTTTGAAAAGCGATGGTTCGGTTTCTGTGTTTAAAGGAGAAGCTGCAGCAGGCCCTCTGTGGTCGGTATCGACACCCTTGGAGAAGTTTTCCAACGTGAGTACTAGTTACTTTTAGTTGTCATTTGAACCTAAGCAACTTGCATAGTGTTACCGAGAAATTATCAAATAAAACTTCTACTATATATTTCAGAATCTGTTAAAGTACCGTCATCCTTGCATTGTTCGATACATATCAGCGTGGCAACAAAGATCGACGCTCCATTTAGCTACAGAGTATGTGCAGCCTCTTTCTCATGTGCTTGGTTCTCTCACACCTCTACAAATTTGTATTGGACTGAACAACATTCTACAAGCTCTAGTATTTCTGCATGACCAGGTTAGTTTCTTAGTTTTTATTCATATTCGCTCAGTTGTTTACAAATTTCAATGAAAACCAAATAGTCAATTTAAATAAAAAGTAACTCTTATATGAATCAGTTGATAAACTCTATAAATACTTAATATATTTTGATGAAATGAAGTTTCAAACTGAGATCTTTTTGTGATCATGGATGTGTTCTGGAAATAAGAAGTTTAAAACGATAAATACAATAGGCTTCCTGTTACTAGCTCTATGTATTAGTGAATTTAAGATCCGGGATAGTTTGTGAAGAAAAACAAATTTTAATATGTAGGTATATTTAGGCCATATTCCTTATTTGTGTCATGATTACAATTTCAGGGTTCCATGTCACATAACAATGTCAGCGTAAGTGCAATATATGTAACAGGAGATGGGCAATGGAAGCTTGGAGGGCTGCAGTATCTATGTTCATTTGACGAACTGACTCCGGCATATTTAAAACATTCCAGAATACACAGGTATGCTGTTCAGTGATATATTCTACAATTCATAATATACATGGCATATTGAATTGTACATTGGATTTTTAGGTTTATCTAAAAGATGATAAACATTTTTTATGTATAGTTGGAAAGTACAATGTAGGTGTCTTCAAATCTCGAGTAAATAGGTATCTTCTAGGTAAGCGTGCTACATCCTAGACCGCATATCTGCTTTACATCAGGCAGTGTGTAGTCAAACGCAAACCTATTTGAAATAAAAAAAAAAAAAAAAGAATATTTGTGATTAATAGGCAATTTTTTTGTTTATCTATATGTACTAATGGCAGTAGGCATTGTATGGATGCAATTGCCAAAGAATGGAGGTATGCCATGGCATAAGTGAACAGAGGCCTAAGACTAGAAAGGGTTATTAAAGGCTGATGATATTGATGAGATGGTCATAAAAGAAAGACAAACCATAAAATCTTTAACTTATCTATTTTTGTTATGTAATTACTAAAAAATACTAATTTTATTATATCCTAATTTAATATACTAATTTTTATGTAAATAAAATTTTGCTTATTAATGGTTCTTTTTTTTTAGGTATGACAAAGCAGTGGATCCAAATGAAGATTCATATGAAGTAACAACAAAAGTAGATCAATACAGCTTTGCAGTCTTAGTTGATGATGTATTCAAGGGGCGCAAAGATGGTATAGTACCTTAATCATAGCATATTTAACTTTGTTGACTGTTGACCTAAATCTCATTCTCTGTAACAATAAAATTATTACTCTATTTACCCACAAAAGAAAGCTTGTCATCACCATCAGGCTAGAGGACGAAAAAATATAGTCCATCATTTATATTACAAACACATATTTTTTTCTTATCTCAAACAAAAAAAATATGCAAATAAATATGTTATCTGCATGATGCCACTTAGACTACTATATAAAAGTGACGTCGCGAGGCCCCTCTCCCGAACTTATGCACTTTATCATTTAAGTTTTTTTATCCAGTCATCATGCCTATTAAGTTAGAAAAATACTAGATGAGCAGATACATTCACTGAAGAGCCCACTCGTCCTGTATACTCAACACAAAATCTCAACATTCTAACCAATCAAAGATAAATGAAACAAAATAAAAAATATTTGTAATGTTATGTACTTACATTCAATTATTTGCATTTTATTTCAGATGATGTACCCCATTTAAAGGAATTTAAACTGTATTGCCACAACCAGCTTCAACATCAAGATCCTACAAAGAGGCCAAAGCTCTCTGAAGTACTTCTGCATAATTTTTTCAACCATGAATTTATTTCTATTTACAAGTTTCTAAACCATCTCCCCCTAAAATCAGAGGATGAAAGATCCAAGTTCTTCTCCAGTATTTTGGACAGTCTAAAATGTTATGATGAAGAAACAGTGGCTAAACAACTCAGTGGCCTCTTGCTCTCTAGACTTACTATGCTCGATCAAACAGCAAGGAAAGATGTTATTCCTTACATTCTCAAACCTAAAAATGGTATGTAAACATTGGCCATTACAGCCTCAGACAATATCGCTGTATTGGTTTATAAATTACTGTATGTAGGTCTTACTCTATGACTGAGGCTTGTTTTTAAATAATTGTGATTCATTTTGCTTTGCTAAGTGTAGTGGCAACAATTTCATACACTTGTGATATTTGTTTATACTATTTGCATAGTATGAGACCCCCAATATCATTTTCATATGAACTATCTAATTAAAACTACTGAACTAAGGTTCGTTATTTTTCATAGAAATATTTTTCTAGAACCTCCTCCTTATTAAACGACAGCTAAAAATAACGCATCTTTTACTTGTAAAATTTAAACATTCACGAATTTTCAGACAGACCACAGAATGGAGAAAGCATGGGTTTCTTCAACCTCTCAGTATTTAAAGAGCATGTGAAACCAAGACTAATGCAGCTTTTTGGAGTCAGAGACAGCCAAATAAGAATGTTACTGCTTCTCCATTTCTCTAAGTTTGTACATGTATTCACACATGAAGAACTATCCCAACACATTCTACCAGAGGTAAGGTATACTTTATACTTATTTGGTGAAAATCACGAGCGCACGCGGCCGATTTATTTAAGCAGTGTTTGTATAAATATGTAATGTGCACCATCAGACACACACTCTAATGTGTTTTGCGCATAACGGCATAAATAAAATAATACAGATGTAAAGGGCTGGGTGCGATCGTGATTTGCAATAAAGAAAACTATAAAACTCGGGTCACACAGAGGCGGAAGCCGCGAAAGAAAGCGATCCGATAGCGGTCCAGTGCAAAGCTAAAGCGGCCGATCGCGCCCGCTTGTGATGTGTCAGGTTGCATACAAATTCGAATATTACAAAAAATTCCCGTCCCGGATCGCGATCGCTTTCCCGCACTTCCCGCCGCTGTGAAACGAGAGCTTAAATACTATTTCATTCTAAGTATTTTCCTTGTACTAATTAGCTTTTTGTCGGCAGCTTCTCCTTGGCATCAAAGACACGGATGATTCATTAGTGGCATCTACTTTGATTTGCTTAAGTCAGCTTGTACCTATATTGGGCGCTGGCACCGTGATCGGCGGCAAGAGATCCAAATATTTCACAGATGGCAGACCTACCTCAAAAATGTTTGTGGCACCACCATCAGGAATCAAAACACCCGAAAGAATACCTTACTTACCCGAAAAATCGCTCCGAGAGCTGCCTTGCACGGAAGTTGTATTTGACCACAGTAGTAACGACATTGAGAACTTCGAAAATCCTTTAACGTTAAATGAAAGGCCATCGCCAGTAGGTGGAGAATCTTTAGAAGAGGAATTCATTGCAGCTGAAAAAATTCCAAACCACCTAGATAGTGAAGATGACTGGAGCGATTGGGATAACACAAACCGCCAGCTCACTTTTGAACCCTCTCTTTCTATCAATGAAGAAATAATTGATGTCCTACCGTCAGATAAAGATATACTCTCGATAAACGCGCCGATTTTACCTGCTGTTAGTGTACCGATGTCGCCCGGATCAAAAGAAGAAGTCGCTTCAAGAAAAAGTCTATTACAGAAGGCTGCTCTTGAAGCAAAGAAAAATATTGTAGATATTTCCGAATTGGACATTAAAAATCAGAGATTTGACAGTACAAAGAAGAACGCAGATGATTTCGACTTCTTCGCTGATATGACGCCTGTTATAGAGAAGCCAACCGTTGCGACAATCAATCCTAAAACCCAAACACAAGATCTTAGCAGTAAATTAAACTTCGTTCCGGATGATGCTTTAGACGAAAATGAAGCTTGGGGAGAAAATTGGAATGATTAAATAAAAAACTAGGCTTTTATCTTATTTATTATGGAGAAAAGTACTACAAGCTAGTTGTGTAACAAAATAGGTAATGAAAACAAAACTTCTATCGGAAGTTCGGAAAGGTGTGACAGGGCTCGCTTGTTATTATGTAAATAATCTTAACTATCTATATATATATTTCGTACATAGCAATAATTATGTGAGATTTATTTTACATAAGCACCAATGTGAGTGATAAATTAGTTACGTAAAAAATGTGTCTAAATTTAATTGATAAGGTAATATTAGTAGGTTGTGGAAGAGCCTATATTGAAAGATGGTAAGAAACCTAGTACAGTTTATTTGTTGGGAAGTATTTAGTGTCGTATTTAATTTTGTTAACAATCTATACTTTTTTCAATCGTTTTTTTTACCAGATCCCAGCAAGTGTTAGAAGTTACAGTATTTCCTGAGATTATATTTTATGAAATATCAGGATCAAGGAACCAAAAGAGAGATATGTCCCTGGCATTGTATTAACCGTTGGCCCATTACGTTCGAATGAGCCGTGTCACGTCTCATTTTATTTCAAAAGAAATGAAAGAGACTGTCTGCATTAGAATACATACCTAATGCAACCTAATTTTTTTTCACTAAATAACGCTCACTTATTGATGGCTGATGTACCACTACAATCAATGCATTCGATCACTTTAATACCCAGAGATTATAATACAGTGCGTATAATAATAAGCTATAGGTATACTAAGACGGATCGAACCGAATCGACGGATGACAAGTCAGCCGCGTGTCATAGTAGTGAGCACGGGCGTAGGGAGCGCGCGGGAGGCGTGAGGTTGGCGGGCGGGTGTGCCCACGGCGTCTCATCTCTCTGGCTCCCGCGCATACCTATATTTCGGCTTTTGCGCAGCGTTCTGCGCATAACTTCCCATCCGCCGATTTGTGTGGCGCTTAGTATACCTACGATTAATGATGAGAGGCACGTCTAACGCTGCTCTCTTTCTATTACCATATAAAACATCTTTTGTCCATTTCAAAATATGTAGCTTGACAAAAAGTAGTGATTAGACGATGGACGTAATGATTAGACTGATTGGGACTTTTTTATTCCTTGACAATAATCTGGTGAAGTTACCTACTTCACTCACTCAGAAAAATATCACTGTTATTGTAAACCTCAATCTACTGCTCTGAGGCCCTAGTTAGTGCTTATACATCGACATTTGGCCAAAGAAGATATAATAATACTACGTATAGAACGGCCACTCGTTACCCCCCACCCGTTTGAGTCTTCCTCACTTCCACCCCGCGTCAGGACACGATTTACTACTCTGCGCGCGGGCTGCACAGGCCGCTGTAAATACCCGTGTAGCGTTCGTGCGTATGTGTAGTGTCTGTGAATAAATATAGTGTTGTGTGCGTAAGACAGCAGATTTTGTATGAAGAATCGCGGAGTGTCCGGGCTGTGATTTGGCGTCCCTATTCTACTCTTTTGCCAAGCACATGTAAACACATTCATTAACTGATAAAATTTGTGCAAAAAGAGAAGCGTCGTAGGTGAGGTCGCTCGTGTGCCATTTTACTAATTTTGTTACGGTTTGACAACACTGTTCTGTCATTGCTAGTACAACTAAAAGTGTTTGATACTTGGTAGACACCAATTCGGTATTCATCAGTACTCGCGTCTACCAAGTATAGTCGGTATCTTGGCTGCTGATTAAAATATTATTGTTAGTTCACCGTAACGCCACGACAGTTCTCTTTTTGCACATACTCTAATAATTACGTATGGAGTAAAAATACATTTTACAATTATTATTAAAGTTTCATCTTATCAGTATCTTTTATTTGACTATACATAATAGGCCGGTGGGATTGTGAAGGAACTCTGTTAACTGCCTGTTAACATTTTCGTAGTTAGAGGCGCATGGGCGGTTGTCTACCCTAGAAAATATAAAGACAGTTGGTATACCTATTTACTTTCTATTTTTCTGCAGTGGTCAAAATTGGGCAGCTGCCATAGTGAAATATAACTAGACAAGGCGCTAAATAATAATAATTACAAAAGTAAGAGAAGGCGAGTTGTGCAAGTATAAAGAGTGAACAGGACGAAAGTAATATCTTTTGTCTCTATTTGCGTGTACGTTTTTTTTGTCTGACCACTACGCACGGCCTAGACGTAGACAAAAAACGACTGTTGAATTTTTGATGAGATACTTAAAGTAAATCAACATATTTATGAACTATTATCCATTTTCTATCACTTCTATTAGTATTAAGCAGGTTTTTACTATTATCTAGAGTCTGGATATGATAAAAACAAACATCTTTTTCCTCGCACCCTATACGCTAGTAGCTTCTCTAGTACATCTTGCTCCAAGGCAGCTGCCTATCCCCTAAGATAAAAATAATAAGGTACGTTAATAATGCCTGTAAGCCAAATCAAACTTTTTGGCGGCTGTGAAGTTAGCTAGAAGCTGTGCAAGTGTGCACATCCCCGTTTCTCGCGCAACTGTTTAACGAATTTGCTATTGCTCGATCACTCGCCCCGTGTTCATAGCCGCCAAGAAGTAGTTTCGGCCTATACCAGGGATTTTATTGCGTAACAGAATTAAATGCATCCACCATCATGAAAATTAGAAACATATTTATGGAAGCTTGAACTTCAATTAGTTTATTTCATGAAGTGTAATCTATTATAAGATAATTTACGCAATATGCTTCTCGTCACAACAAAATTTTATCTTCATACGAAAATGAGATTTTATTACTTAACCATCTGGGTGAGCGGCAGTGCATCCCAACAAGTCGAGCATTATAGGTCACGCCACACAAGTTGGCGGTTGTGAAGTTAGCTAGAAGCTGTGCAATGGGCTATCAACGTGCGACTTTATGTGAGCTTCAGTCAGGATTTGGATATTGCGCAGCTTCTAGTCCGCCAACTTGTGTGGCGCGGCCTATACTTGTCTATTTTTAACGCATCACCGACAAGACAAGGTCTTAAATGGTCTTATCCTGAAACACGTCCGGATGACAGTTAATAGAGTAAGAAAAACATGCTTGATGAATACCTAAGTAGGTATATGATTTCATTAACCTACACTAATTTATTTGTTTAAAATTATCACCTTTTTTATTTGAATGTGAATCGTACTTTTTAACAATTTCAATTCTTTGGTGTGGAACGGCATGTCGATGGCTAAGCCAAACAATACTTGCACACTAAACTTACTATTTTATTGTACCTAATTATTAAATGCTATAATAGGTCCGTAATAAAATTCAGTATGAATTAGTTATTTTTCAACACACTTGCTCATAAAGTGGCTTTAATTTAACCGCAATTAGGCACATAATGACACCTGTAATCAAACTGTGACTTTCATTATGCTTTCATTGCTATTATTCACATGTGAGTTATTATAGGTAAGTATACATTTTTATTTTATTGGTTGAGTTGCTTTGTTCTTAAAAAAAGTTTCGATACAAAAAAGATCGTGTTCAATAGTAGGTACTAGGTACAAATAAATTAATGTATATATCTACCTATGAAACCTCATTCTTTTAGTCTACGGCCGATTACCATTGCGCGCGCATAGGAAAACTGATTATTTTCCCGCCATTTCGAAACATTTTCCACAATTCGTTTTCACCGTTGAAAATATTCTTTTAGTATTATTTTATTCACAAGTGTGTTGAAAAACGTCGTATGCTGCACGTGTGTATTGGTGATTATATACCGTCCTCGGCTCTCTTAAGACCCTCGCCTATGGTTCGGGTCTCAATGGCGCCTAGGAGGTAATCACCAACATTACACACTTGTACCATAATGTACAATGATCTACGAATATGTAGGCTATAATACGAATAGCAGTTACATTATGTACCTACTTATAGGTAGGTACTACGTGATGTATCTCTAGCTAGACAATAGATATATTCTTGGTTATTTTTGTACTTGTCAGTACAACGATTTTTTACTATGGGACTAACCATGCAATCACAAAAAGATCAGCCGTTCCTTGCAAAACGTTCGTGCTTACAAAATGATCATATTCAATTTATTCATAAAAAATCATATAGATTGATCGATATTTGATAATATCTATGGAACAACTGATTAATTATTCGCAATTTCTGGGTTGGTCCCAAAGTATAAGTTGGTCATAATGACTAGTTAACAATGATATCCTAGAATATCCGTCGTCTAGAAATACACTGTAGAAATTCTTGAATGATTCTAACATAATCGTCCTTCCAGTCAAATTGGTCTTTTGGCGATATAATTAATCTCAAAGAATAATAAGTAGTAAATTTTCGAAGGAATAATCATTATCATAATTCTGAAAGACATATTTACCTTAACTTTACAAACGGTCTAATTAAAATTAAAGTATTGATATCACATAACTGACATAACTCAATAACATTACGTACAAAAAAATCTTTAAAACTTTAACAAAAACTCTTAGTCTAAAAAAATCGATACTTATTTAGGATAAAATAAAAGGACATCTCTCACATTTTTTCCGTCTTCTAATATTTTATTTAGAAACGGATCTACCACAAACTCTATTAAAACATTCTCGCATACGCTCGCTCATGCAAAAAAAGCCAACTAATATAGATTTTTTTTCTTGCATTTGAAAATTTTATTTTCACACAACTTTGACCCTCTCAGTATCAATAAATAATATTTTTAGTAATAATATCTTTCGGTAAATGTACTATTGTCGGCTTGGAAGAGACCGCTCTCAGTAATAAGGCAGTCATTTGCCACATTACTAAAATTAGAGAGCGACCAGAAACCAGCGTACAAATAAAAAAATCGCGTTTTCTCGGAAATAGGTACCTATGCGGATAAACTTATAAATAAAAGCTCTATCTGAATAGGTGCCGAATTTCATCAAAATCATTGGATATGTTACGGAGATCTTCATTAATTTAGCCATGTCCAAAAAGGCGGCTTAAAAATCCCGACACCACGGCTCGACACCCGTCCTATACAATATTTTATACACCTCGGCTTGGCTTACGGTTATGCCGAAGTTACTATAGTAAGTAGAAACTACTACGTAGTAATAGAATTATCAGTACACAACTCACACTTGTCCTTAACCTACCTGGGTACTTATAATAATCTCTAATGTCAACCAAGGCATGTTTATAGAGCTTGTGGCAAGCAAATCCAATTTTAACTATGTACAAGTGGATAATTATTATCTAGTTACTAATTTTACTTAAATTAGTGGTAGTTACTATTATCACTATTTGCAAATTATATATCGAAGTATTTTTTTATGTTATTGACTTCACTGTCTCATCCTATAACTAATTAAAACATTTAACTATTGTGTTCTGTGTGTAGACATTATAAAGAAGTACATAAAATATCTACATAATACTTAAAAAATCATTGGATCATTTTAGATTTGGAAGGACTAGATTTTAGAAATACTGAAAATCTTATTACTAAATTTTTACAACAAATAAAAACATATAAGGCGCCTCTTGTAAAGTTGTGTACTTACAAGTAATTGCGAATTAAGAATGGACATCGGCTGTTGGAAAGAGATGTATAATCCGCTCCACACAAGTCGGCGGATGAGAAGTTAGCCGCAGATGACTGTAATTCTGTAACACTTTGCCGTAATTCGCTTATTATTGAACATGTGTGCACAATGCCGACGCAAGTGGCGTAATGGTGAGCCAGGGCATAGGGAGCGCGCGGGAGGCATGAGGTTGGCGGGCGGGTGCGCCCCGACGTCTCGTCTCTCTGGCTCCTGCGCGTACCTATATTTTGCCTTTTGCGCCGCGTTCTGCGCCTAACTTCCCGTCCGCCGAATAGTGTGGCGCGGATTTTAACGGTTTTGCTTGGATCCAATTTTTTAACCGACTTCAAAAAAGGAGGTTCTCAATTCAACTATGTTTTTTTTTGTATTTATGTGGTTCTTCTTTTATTCGGTAGATCATACTTTAGAGGTGATTCCATTTAAATTTTATAGAAATCTGTTGCTTTTGAAAAATCAACAATTATGTGAAAATTACTATTTCGATGACACATTGATCCGACAAATAATTATTTAGGTACTTAAATGTCGATGTTCATTATTTATTCGCTCAAAGTAGAAGGAAGGTATTGCCGGTAGAGGTATCCGACTCTATGGGTAGTAGGTATATTTATAGAAAATGGAATGTTAGTAAGTTTGTATAGTACCTAAGGTACAGCGGAAGGACTAACGTGTGCAAAGATCAAATCAATTTGTTCTGCATAACTGCCTATACCATTTAGTTATTGTTTTGGAATGTCGTTTTTTAAATTACATATCTCTAAAGTTTAATTAATCTTATGAAAGTTTACGAAAAAAGTAATCGAAATCAAGCTAGGTAGTTTAACAGTTAATTTTACTAAATGAAATATTTATAAATATAGCTGTTTCATGATAGTTATAATTATTGTTGCATTTTTGTGCATAATTAAATAATGATTGTCAAATAGTTGACTCAATTATGCCCTGTATAAAAACAAGCTGAAGGCCTGTGACGATTAATTAATTATCTAATTGCAGTATTGCTTTACTTTGATTCCTAGATTTTTCTGTCGTAGGACTCGTGCGTCAAGGGGGTGACTAAGCAAAGGCTTATAGGAAGAGAGGCTGAAAATCGGAAGTAAACTTCCACCTTTAGCATTGTTACTATTAAAAAAATATTTGCTAAGTATTCGATAGAAAATGTGTAAAATTAGCGAGGCTTTTTCTATCGTATACGCGACAAAGATTTTTGCAATACTAATTGTACAAGGTGGATACTGAAACATGGTTTCAAAATATGCTTTGCCAAATAGAAGCTCGATTGCTTCTATAATGGAAAAAATACCTCTGCTAAAATTCCAATATTCATTAAATAGCAATTTTCTTCTGCATTACCAGATCCTTAGAAGTTTCGTTGAAAGCTTCAATCATTTGTTGGCGGGCGATTTCCGATAAAGTGTCTAAATCGTCACGGGTCATCCCTTTAGTTGGTATTGGTGGTAGAGTCGTGATGACAACTTTTCCTAAAAGAATAGTCCGATTATAATAACAGAACTATCACAAGTAATAACCATACTTCGTTTCAGCCATACGACGTCCTCTGCTGGACATAGGCCTTCCCTAAAGATTTCCAATAAGACCGGTTCGTAGCGGCATGCATCCAGCGCGATCCTGCGGTCTTAATAAGGTCATCCGTCCACCCTGTGACGCTGCGCTACTAACCATACTTTGTACCTACTAAATAAAAAAGAAAATCCACCATAGAAAGAAAAATAACTGCAATTCATGATCAATGTTACAAATATTCGCCTGTGTGAATATTTGTAACATTGATCATGAATTTTTCAGTCAAATTTTGGATTTTCTTTTAATGTTTAACTAAACTCTAATAGACCATCTATTATAAATACATAGTTATAAGCATTTGTGATATTTCAAATGGAAATTAAACCCCGTTCCGATCAGGCTATGAATAGGATATGCCTGGGTCTGTCTGTATAATGCTTTGCCTGGGTCTGTCTTTCCGTTAAAGTACAACGTGAGTGTCTTCAAATCCCGAGTAAATAAAAGTAAGCTTAACATCAGGCAGTGTGTAGTCAAACGCAAACCTATTCGAAATAAAAAAAAAAGGATATCTGAGTTGAAATATCTTCCGAAATCACTTCAATATTCATCAAAGTATCTACCTACTTATATAGTTGTAGCAAATCCCGAGTGCTCACGGCATTTACTTGGTATTAAGCCGCGTTTGTATACATTTGCATGTCTGACAGAACGCTCCGTCAGGCACACATACTGGCGCAATGTGCACGAATACTACGTGTAAAAGCCGCGTGCGGTCGTGATTTGCAATAACTAAGTAGGTATACCAATATTATGCAGTACTAATACGTACCTGGCTCGAAGGTTTTAGAGTCACTGTCAAGAAAGTAATATTGACTAAACACGACAGGCATGATCGGTATCTGCGCATCGATTGCTAAGTAAAAGGCGCCTTTTTTGAAGGGCTGAATGGTTCCTTTGTTGAACCTCGCGCCTTCCGGAAACACCCATAGCTTTGTCTGCAAGTGAACAAGGGAGTATTTTTACATACCCACTGAAAGTTTACAGGTACAAGCGAGGTCTTAATTTGCAAAGTGCAAAGACTTTCAGAAGTCACAGGGTCACTGATAACCCACGTACAACGTCAGTCGTCTACTTTACACTTTTAAGTAGGTACATCGTGATGACCAACTTTTACTATGGGACTGACATCATAATAGCGAAAAAAATCAGCAGTGCCATTCCATACATTTTGTCGTTGTTTGTCGTTTGGCTTATGAATGTTGTAAATTGTGTAAATATTGTTGTATAATTTTATTAGTAATTTTTAATGATACTTCTTTATGAATATGTTTCCTAATTTTACTGTACATGTTTGTAATGTGACTGATTAGGTATGTGTTTTGTTAATTATTTAATGTTGAGTCTTTGATAATTGAATAAATGATTATTTAATTTTAATTTAATTTATTGGAAAAACATAAAAGAGACCTATGTCCCGCAATGAATATACGAGTATGACATAGCTATAGGACATATCTGATGGATGGATTCCTATTTCCTACCTATATTTTGTCGATGGAAATGGACTTTTTTTATAGAACAGCTGATATTTCGCAAAATCGGGGTTAGTCCCATAGTAAGTTTGTTCATCTTGATCTAAAGTGGTTCTTAAGAGCTCTCTTTCAATTACCCTGTGTAAAATCCTTCCGAAGCCAATTTCTTTAAGCGAGAAGTGTCCCATCTGCGGTTAGAAGACTCGGAAAGAAATATGACGAACACTAACCTTCTGCTGTATGACCCGTTCAGTGGCCTCCCTCATCAGTAATCGGGCTTTTTCTGTTTTTAATCGGTCAATAAATACGAGCCCGGAGAGCCAGGCTCCGAAGCCGAAGGCTCCCGTGAACATCAGAGGCCTTTTTGCGACGACAGTGCATCGCTTCATTCGAGGCCACATTTCAAACATCCCTGAAAAATAATATGGAGTACAAATAGAGTATAATTTATTTGTAGTTTTTGGTCGTATTCAGGGCTATTCAAAAAGAATGTGTGCAATCAGACCAATATTATGAACAACTTTTACTATGAGGTCAACGCGGAATTCGAAAAAAATTTGCTGTGTTGTACATTTTGTCGAATGCGAATTACTGTAGTACGAAACATAGCTAACTTTTTTCCTCTAATTCCCGGTTGGCCCATAGTAAAAGTCGTTGAAAATGATGCTTGATGGTATGATGCGTTGATATTTATTTTCTGATTCACCCTCTATCGGCTCAGTAGGTGCACCTTTTCGAAATAGCACTGTAGATTATTTATTACTGAGATAGCGTGTTGCGGCTGGAAATCAATATTATTTACCGAACCGGTATGTAACGTGGCGGTATAGTTCCGTATAAGATAAATAAATTAGAGGATTACTGTGTAAGCATTCTCGCGTCACGGATGGAAGGTCAATAGGTATTTCTATTTTCTAGTGAAATTTTTGAATAGTATAAGATTTTACATGTAGGTAATATCTCAAACTGACGACCGCAATACTAGGCCGCGTAGTTTTGAGTTAGAGTGATAATAAAGTCTAGTCTAGGAGGTGGCATGGCACTGGCCACAACAAAGCAGACGTGGCGCTTAACATCATAATAGAGTCTTGCTCGTCTCAATTATTTAAATAACTCAGTATTTATTTTACAAACAAGTATGCTACGACATCATACCTAGATGTGATAGCTAGGTTTACGTTCATATAGAAGCTCTTGTGTTGTGCCATGGTAAATCTTTAAATTATAAACCATATCCATACACATTACTTTCACGAATTCAAAAAGTTTTTTTTAATGTGCTTTTACATACTGCATTTATTGTAAACTTAGTAAATTATAATTTTTTGTCAACGTAAAAATAAGGCAATTACATCCCACGGTCGGAAAAATTCAATAATTTAATTACAGACCGCAATAGCAGGATCGGTCATTTTATTTATAGCATCAGGTGTATTAAATCATCAAGCATAAACCTGTGAAGCGATATTTCCAACTCACCTAATATATCTAAAGAACTCTGATGATTTGATATCACAATGTAGCATTGCTCATTATCCCAATGTTCCAGCCCCCGCAACTCCCATTCTATACCCACTATATACGAAGCATATCTACAAAATCTGGAAGCAACTCTGCAAGAAAAATATACCTTACAATTATTAGTACTCAAATGCCTACATCTAAAAATAGATTGGCATTTATTAAGAATAGAAAATAAATCAATAACTTACATTAGATTTGTAACATCTCGAGGATATATTAATACAACAGGTAATAACACGGTACATGTGATTAAAACATACGAATAGTATACAAAAAACTTCAAGTAATATCGAAAAACATTACTTTTTTCGTACAAAAAAGGCAAGGTAAATATAAAACCCGCCAAAAATAATTCAGGATATGAATAAGAGGAAGCCATAACTACAACTGTAATGAATGAATGTAAGGAATCAATACAAATTACAGATTACACAAGCTATTTTCAGTTCAACAAGCGGATTCTGCGCAATGAGCCGATATAAATTCCGCGCCAGGAAAAATCTTTTTTATTTGCTGGAAAAATCTATTTCTATAATTAGAGATAATATAATAACTAAAATAATCTATATCTAAAACAATATATATACTATAAAAAATTATCCTTTTGGTATTTTTTAATCCTAAGACTATATCCGAGTTGCGGCCTGCAGTGGCGATCAAGACCAATGAATTTTTATTTGAAGGCATACCCGACGGGCCATGCAAATATGCTGGCCGCGCCTGCGCCCTACCCGTGGCAGTGTGATGGACCCTTTATGTTAGACGCATAATTTTATTTTATCTGTGGGTCGAATAAAAAAGTAAAACGTAATGGCATGGCGGGAATTATGACATTTCTTGCAACAAACAAAATAATTAAAGTAATTCTTGCCTTCTATTGTTTGTACTTTGTAGTTCTAATTCTTGGTACTAGCTAAGTTTGCATATTGTGTCTACTACGTATACAGTAATTTTACATAAAACCGCTGACAATAAATAGTGTTGCTTGCAGTTAAGGTGCTGGTACAACCTGTTTGTTGTTTCAAGTATGGCTGTGAATCTTAAAATTGAAACGGGTTTTCAGTTACTTGCTCGTTTATCGAAGAGACCTAGTATCGAAGGGTTCTATCCATCTCTATTCCAGGCTGGGCCAACAAATGGTGATATAATTGAAATTTCCAGTGACACTTGCACTTCGTCTCTTCTAACAGATGTTATTTCTGAACTTCTGATCTACACCAAGCAAGCTGAAATACTCATATTTGACACAGATGGTAATTTGAACTATGATGACTTAGTTAATACTGCATCACGGAAGATATCTACTACATGGAGCAGTGTAAGTGATGTGATGCCAAATAATAATGAAATACAAAAAACTATGGCCCGTATACACATAGTAAACATATATGATGCAACACAGTTCTACACAACAATATATAATTTAGAAAACACTTTAGTTGAATGTCCCAACATATCAATGATTATTTTCAATACCCTAACAGCATTCTACTGGTCGGAGCAAGGATTCAAAATAACAAAAATGGATCTTTATACAAAAAATTTAATAAATATAATACAAAAAGTTACCAAAGAATACAAAATAATATGTTTGTATACAAGACCAGAATATTTTTGTACTAATAAAGAGTCTGAAAGTTGCCACTCGGAACTAAAGTACCAGATACAGATGTTAGAAAATGACAAAGAACATTATCAAGTTAATGTAAAAACATCACATAATAAGATAACAAAATTTTTCAAGGTTGTAAATGGTGATTTGAAATGGGTCTTATAATAATTACAACTATTAAGTAGTAACATTGTACTTAAGGTTTTAAAATATTAATACTAGTGTTCCTCAATAATACTACATGTGATAGTTACCTAATAATATCATAAGAATCAATATTCTATATAAGATAGTCTAATAATAAAAAGTCAAATACTGATGACAAAGATATCTACTTCATTGTAATAGTCTGGAAATATATGAAAGGCTGAACCTATTTTATTTATAGTGCTTTTGACACTAACTTTATCCACATTATTATATCTTCTTTGCTTTATCTCAGAGCTTTTTTTCCGAGACAAACAAAAAATTGTTGGGACCAAGGTATTTAGACCTACTTCACTGATGCTGTGAAAGGTTCTCAATACAGTAAAATTGATGTCTATATTAAGTACCTATGTATCTATAAATAGAGATTAGACCCAATTATGAAGGCGCCATCGTACATTTAATAGCAACGTAAAGTGTTTTCTCTATTGAATGCCTAAAGTGAAAAAGATACAGAATTATTCTAATTAGCTATTATATTTACGATAGCGCCTTCATAATCGGGCCTATTTTTAAGTTTTAGTTATGGTAATAAATGATTAACTGGTAGGTTTCATGTAAAATAAGTTGTAATGTTAAGATATTTTTTCATGATAAGTAATACATTTGATATTTTCCACAGTATATATTTTTTTAATAGTCTTTTTACGAGGCATTCCTGAACGATGAATCAATTGTTATAAGTGAATTTGTTAGCATTGTTTAAAACTATATGAATGTATGAGTTTTTAAAAGAAATAGTAGAATTGTCACTCACAAGATCTTTCTGCATAGCTAGGAAATTAATTATAAATGTGTCACACTACTTAATCAGACTCATTATAATCTTGTGTACATTTTGTGCAATAAAAAACCTTAATTCATTAATAAGTGTTATTCTTCTAACAATACTTATTGCTTATATTAGTAGCTTTACTAGCATTTCTAACAGCAAGAGCTAACGTTAAATGCATTGATCAAAATATAAAGAAGAGATCTACAGTTGAGATTAAACATAATTATCACATCATTAAATATATCACATACATAAATGCTGAAAAACCATGACTAAAAAAGTTAAGATTTTCCCACTTCTTCATTGTGTGCAAATATGAATATCCTGATTCTTGAAGAGCAAAAGATGCTTCAAACATAACTCCTAAATAAGCAAGGTGTACTATTGTTATCACAGAAAATATTGTATTTACAAAGACAGCCAGAAAACTGTTCTTTTTAAACTTGTGATCACATTGTTTAGTACATGGATTGGCAAGGCAACATACCTCAAGAGCAGATGCTACTTTATGACGTAAATTGTATTCCACATATGAGAATGTACCTATGCTGAGAAGCACAGCTGAAAATTGAAAGTTTAAACCATGCAACAATGAAGACACCACATAAGTAATGAAAATAGCTGTAAATTGTCCATATGGTTGACAAGCTTTGAATACATAGTTTTTTAACCATTGGTGCATCGGTATATTCCAATAAATAACTACTTGAACTAAAGATCTAGGTAATTCAATGTAGAGTGGTTTTGTAACTTGAAGCTCACTATGGCAATCATTTGTTAATCCAAATCCTGCTGACGTCATGGACACTATAGACATGCTGGACACAAAATAATGGGACATTCTGAATGCTTGAGCATCTCTATATGCCAACAGCCATTTCGTCATTTCATCATCAATGTACCATGGCACAATACAATTTGATAGCACTAAAAATATCATGGAAATGAACAGATTGACAATAATGATCTTTATCCACCTTTTATTCAAAAATTTATAGTCCAAATAGTGACTGTAAGTATGAAAAGATATCCATGGTCCAAGAATAGAGTTAGCAGGGCAAAGTATGTAGCCACCAAACTCAACAGGATTGAGCATTCGCTTGAACAGATCCCTGTCCAATTCTATGGCCACTGATATTATCTTCATAGCTGCTATCATTTGTATACCTCGAATTTGCTGCCACATTTTTGCATTTAGGACATACACTTCACATAATAATAGGAAAGATATAATAGAAATAGACACAAATAACCCTCTCCATCGCTTAGTAAGAAAAGAGAGCAATATTATTAAAATGTATGAACCTGTGCACAGGCCAACGGTCCAAAGGAAAGCTGGACCAATGTTGTAGTAAAGAAGAAAGCTTCCGATGACCAAACATAAACTATGACGGACATTATGAGGTAAAGATATTAGTTGTATGATGGCACGCAGCACAATGTTAGCAATGATCAAGTCTTTTGCAAACTTGAGGCCTTCATAGATGGTTGGTTCACCACACAAAGTAATGTAGTTCCACGTAGATTCCACATAATCCTCTTCTTCCATGTTTTATTGCTTGCTGTTTATGTGTGTATCACAATTTTTTAGCGCGTTTCACAAATAGAAAGTACTGATTCTTTCTTAAACACAGTCGCAGATACATTTAAATATCTGTGATCATAAACAAAACGTTACCAGAATCAATAGAAATGTGAAACATTGCAGAATTGGTGCGGTAACCGGTCGTGTTATTTAATTACTTTGATACATTGTAGTCAGGATATTTTCTGTTCCAATCGCGAAATAAGTTGTTATTAAATAAATATGACTGGAGAGAGAATGCAATGGGAATATTTCATACACATTTTTAATAAATCTTTGAATTGAAAGACCAACTTTTGCTGTGGTCTTTGATTTTGATTGCAGAATGCAAATTGCAAAGCATGATTTACTGAACTTATGTCAATTTGACTTAAAGATTTTTTTTATTTATTTACTACAGGAAACTGAGCTTCCCCTAAATAGCCGCGGCAAGATTGTGGCCGCAGCCCGCCCAACAGTGAGAGATTCTTTAACAAATACTTGGGGAAATGCACACCGAGATCAAATCATAACATAAGAATGGTTTATTCCCAGTGTTACTACCAATCTTACTACCAGAGTAATAAGAACGGTAAATTAATTAACGTTGTTACCACCAAAGAAAATTATATTACTACTGCAGTGAAAGATTAGAGTAAAGGCTCCATTACACACAGGCGGTACGAGCGGTATAGCAGACGGGCGGGCATCTGTATTGTACTGGTTATATAAGAAGGGCTCACACAGGTCCGGTCGCGGTACTACCGTACCGCCGTACCGCCCTTTACCGCTCGTACCGCTCTACCGCTCGTACCGCCTGTGTTTGATGGAGCCTTAAAATGAAAGAAAAAAAAATACTGACAGATAAATACGTAACGTCAGTCTCAGTTGTCAAAACTGGAGACGCAACCAGTATCTATAGTACAGTATCTATAGTAGTCTGTGGACGCAACGCTACGTAAAGGGAAACCGTCAAGTCAAAGATTTCCTAGTATCTACTATCTATAGTAGTCTGTGATTTCCTACAACGGGAAAACCAATAAAAGCGAGTCAGGATAGGAAATAAAATGGAAATCACATTGTAAACAGTCATTTATTATTCGCTCTTGATTGTCATGTTATTATGAAAGTAACATGGTGACTTCTTTACTGCGTTATAGTCGCTTGTGATTCAGGAACTGAGTGCATTATCTAGTGGTTTCACATTTCTGTTTGTGGTATGAGCTATTAAAATTGTACAAAGATGGCTAGCCCGTCTCCTCAAAGTAGTCCAATGCCACCGCCACAAGCTCCGAGCCCGATGGGACCGCCGACGCAGAGCCCGGCTCCGCCGCAGTCGCCCCACAGCCCGTACAATCAGCATGTTAATGGGCCGCCTCCGACACATCCGCCGGGCGGTGCTCAGCCGCCTATGCCTAATCATATGTCTCCGTCGGGGCCGTCTCATCCTATACCGCCGAACAACAACGGTCCGCCTGGGCCTCCACAACAGCATCCATCCATGCCTCCTGGGGGACACCAGATGCCCCCTCACATGGTGGGGCCTCACATGTCTGGTCCCCCCGGCCACCCTATCGGCCCTGGTGGCGCCCACCCTCCAGGGCCAAATGGACACCCTTCGATGCCTGGAGCTCCTCAACACCCCAATATGCCTGGCCAGGGACCACCCCATGGATACATGCAACATCAAATTGGTCACATGCCACCGGGACAGGTAAGCATGAAATTAAATTATTGATAGACTTAATAAACCTTTATTGAGCGTGGTTCTCTTCAATCAAATGTGTTTCAAAACTAACACTAAAGTCAACTTCATAGCTCTGCCAAAGAACAGTGAAAGTTGTATTGCACTGTTGAATAGAGGTCCATATATATCATATGCCAACAGTAGTGTCTCTTTTACAATGATTCCAAAGTGCATAACTAAAGTTGGCAAGTGTTCAATACGAGGAAGAAAAGAGTCTGCATGTTTTAGGTAAAGGGTGAACACTACTGGCACATTCATGTTCTTCTTCACCCAGTCAGGAGCTGTACCAATATTATTATCTGAAACAAGTTAGACTATTAAGTTGTGCTGTCACTACATACTCATCTTTTTTCGTAATTTATGTTTCACCATGATTACATCAAGAAAATGGATGGAATGGAAATGTGAACTTTCATGTAACCTCTTTTATCTATCAGACAAACAGGAAAACACCCCATACGGGATGTCAGTTCAGGACTTATCGCCCCCACTTCGGATTAGAATTAGAATCCCATGTACTATGTTTTCTTATTGATAAGTGCCATTTTTGATATTCCGGTTTCATTTTATTGATAATAAGTATTGAATATCTAAATAGCTATTTTGCCTCTGCATAGTAATTTTTTTTTAATAGTGTAAGTGCCTTTTTTAACTACCACTAAATACAAGACCTATATAATCTAAAACTACATAAACTACTACTACATAACAAGCAATTGGATGATCCACAGACCCTCCAAGGTCTAAAGATAATCGAAACCCTCAACTGCCCAGCATGCTGGTAGCATTGCCATGTTGACTGGCAATAAAATTAGCCCCTACATTCGGAACCATAATAGAAGTACATAATATAATTTTGATTTTGATACTCACAAAAACAACTATGTGTACTGCATAAATTGCAGGATACATTGTATTTGATGAAGGCTGCATTGGATGCATGTAGTAACATCTCACTCTGTAAATCATTGCAATAATATACTAAGCACCATACAAATCGGCGGATTGGAAGTTATGCACAAAACGCTGCGCAAAAGTCGACATACAGGTACACGCAGGAGCCAGAGAGATGAGAAGCCGGGGCACACCCGCCCGCTCTCCTCATGCCTCCTGCGCGCTCCCTACGCACTACGACATGCGCAATAATTAGCCAATCACGGCGAAGTGTCATCTGCAGCTAACATCTCATCCGCCGATTTGTGTGGCGCTTAGTATACAATTATACATAAATGAATAATACAATTTGTTGTGTAGTTTAAGAGAAAAAAGATGACAGGAGCAACTTTGTTTTATACTTTGTAGAGTAAGCACCATTTGCCAAACAATTATTAGGAAAAAGGGTAAAAAAAAATTAATAGTTATCAGATGGTGATTTTACTGCTTTCCATGATCATCTTATTTATTATCTTTTGACTGACAGAAAAAAAGCTTACATCAACAAATTTAATTGGAAGAAAATTTAAGGTACTATAACCATAGACAAAATACTCAAGCTATTACCAAGATTGCAAAGTTGTTAGCAAATTCATTATCTTCAGCATAAGGGACACTTATCAGTGATCCATATCCCCGAACATTAATAAAAGCCATTAGGTTATCAGCAATCAAATTGAGATAAACAGCCACTGATCTTGTTTCTTCTTCTGAAAGTGCTTCATACCCGAGAAAGCCTGAATCACATTCAGCTCCTTCTGCTGCCAGGTTAGAAGAATATAAACATCAATGTACAATACATCCTCCAAATGTGGATGTCCATCAATAGGAGTTTTTAAGATTTCACATGAAAGAATACTATGACCTATTTTTTATCAAATATTTATTCACCATGTTGTATTTCTTTTTATTTAATTTTATAGCCTTTTTTGCTGACTGTCGTTGTAATTTTTTTTTAATTGATTTTGGTCAACATGTTGTACAGGCTGAATCAAATTTAAAATTAATTTTTAAAACACATGCAGTGCTTCCTTTAAAAGGTGACGCATTTAGCTTAGATCTGTATTGTAAGTTAAGTTATATATTGTAAGTGTTAATGCAGTTACCAATGTGAAGCCTAAATAAATAAATAAAATTTCTTGGCGGTTGTGGTGTTAGGTACAAGCTGTGGATAACCCAATCTTTGCATAGCTGTTAAGTGAGCTCCAGTCAGGAGCAGATTATTCCCAGCTTATAGCTAACACACAGCTGCCAAGTTTGATTGTTAATAGTGTTAATACAATACAATAACACATTAATGACAACAATAACCTGTTCTGTTATTACAGTCATAGGATATCCATTGCTGTGGCTTCCCTTATAGATCTCTAATCTGACCAGTTGAAAGCATCTCGTCCTAAAAGTCTTGTGGTCTTAAACTTTAGACTGCCAAAGTCACCTAAATTTTACCAGCATTTCTGGATGCCAACAAGTTCTAAAGACATACAAAAATTAAGAAATATTGAGGTGTAGGAGTCAAAAGGTTACTTAATTAAGAGTTGTTCTATTTCTTCAAAACTATAGTGACAGTCCTATATTTAAATTCAATATTTTAAACACTAACCCTGTGTCATATTAGACATGAACCAGTTCCTGTCTACGTTCACTCCAATTGCTTTCTGATTATTGAGCGAAGGACATATTTTTTCTGGAAAGAAAACTCTTCTGTTTTTTGTCCAAGACCATGCCTGTATTAATAGAGTGTTCCATTTATTTAAATTGTAATTTATTATATGAGCTGTCGATAGCTGAACATGAGGCACATAGTATTTTGTTACTTACCGTTTTCATACTATAGGAATATCCATCAGGATTAAAAACGGGCATGAAATATAAATTATAAAGAGTTCTTAACTCATTATATTGTTGTGTTGTGAGAAGAGTGTTTATAAAACTTAGAATAACAGCTACAGACATTTTGTCTCTCCCTTGTTCTCCGCCCAATATGAATATAGCAGGTTTATCTGGCCCACTAATCATTTTCAATATAAAGAGTTCCTTGCCTTCATATGAGTCACCTATGGCCGATTTTTTTATTGCTGGATATTTTTTTAATCTTATTTTTACCCACTGTCTTATTTCTTCCCAATCTAGAAATTCTCGTTCCAGCTCTGGTACTTTCTGATCTTCATCAGGGAAATCATCTTCTTTGAATTGTTTCAATCTTTAACAAGATAATGGTGACATCCGTAATCCATTATGTTAGTCTTAGTAACCAAGGAAATTAGTAATAAACTAAATAACTGCAATGGCCTATTTAAATATAATAATTGGCTAACAGAACTTTTGTTGTGGTACTTTTACTCAAATATCGAAGAAAACTGGTTAAGGATGACTGGTAAATGAATTAATTTTAACTTACACAGAATCTCGCAGCACTTGGACATATTCTATGCCCTGATTATCTAATTTTCCTGTAAAATCTTTAACACAGCAATTGCTGACCATAACATACATAGGAGAGGACACAACATTAGTGACACCATTCAGAAATATAAGGTTGTCATCAGTAATCTGCATATGATATAGCGCTGCCCTCTCTCGAGTGTTGAAAGCTGTGATTTCTATGATTGTGTAATTATTCTTTCTAGCTTTCCAACCATTGATACAATATACTGTGTGCAAGAATGATAATACATGGTAAAAAACATACAAAGTAAAGATTTTAGCAAGCATTGGAGGCTCTTACTTTTGTCGAATCCAACCAAATATACCTATATATAAATCACTTTGGCTATGGTAAGCAATGTCTTTGAAAACATTTTACCTTTATAAAATGACATACTAGGAAAATTTCTAGTAGGTATTATTGATTTAAATGCCAATGAAGATAAGTCTCATGAAATTGATAAGGTATTCCTCCTAAAACAAATACCAGTAAGTAACCTTTAACTCTGAAACAAACTTTCATCATAGGTAACGTTTTTTTATTCATACTATTGAATCATTTGTGTTAATAGAACAATACTTGTCTACAGGCTCCATTGCCGCTAGGCAGCGGTCCTCCGCCGGGCAACGGTCCTGTGGGCGGCGCGCCGGGCGGCGGGCCCATGGGCATGGCGGGCGGGCCGCCCCACGGCGTGCACCCTGGCCAGGCCATGCCGGGCCACATGCCGCCACACCATGCCATGATGGCGGGCCAGGGCGCGCCCTACCACGGTGGCGCGAGCGGACCGCCGGCCTCAGGGCCGCCCGCGCCCGGTGCTCCGCCCGCCGGCGCGCAGCACCCGCCCGGCGCCGCCACGCCGCCGCACGGGCAGGCGCCGCCGCCCACCTCGGCCGCCAACGGCGCGCCGGCGGCCTCGTCCCCGATGGCGGGCTCGCTGCCGGCGCCCGGGCCCGACAACATCATCGCGCTGCAGCGCGCCATCGACTCCATGGAGGAGAAGGGCTTGCAGGAGGACCCGCGCTACTCGCAGCTGCTGGCGCTGCGCGCGCGCTCGAGCGCCGGGCCCGCGCACGACCCTGCGCGAGCCATGTTCTCCAACGTGCAGCTGTCGCAGCTGAAGGCGCAGATCACAGCATACCGCAGCCTGGCGCGCAACCAGCCGCTCTCGCAGCAGATCCTAATGATAGCGGCCGGCAAGCGCGCGGACGGCGCGCCGCCCGAGTGCCCCACGCCGCCCGCGCAGCCGCCCTACGGCGAGGGGCAGGGCCCGCCGGCGCCGTCGGGCGCGCCTCCGCCGGGAGGCAAGCCGGGCGGCGCGGGCGCGGCCGGCGAACCCGCTCGCGGCGGCGGCGGCGCGCCACCCACTCCGCTGCCCATGACCGGCCAGATGGCGCCTCCGACACAGCTCACTCCGCCTCTTGTAAACCCGGTAAGCCATACTTTTGTTGATCTTGAATAGGTACTACAATGTCATTGAAACATTTCAATAACGATATGTAAGTTTTTGCCGTATGGCCCGCTATAGTTCCTGTAAACATCAGAAAATCTAGAAAATCTTTGTCAAAAATGTCCTAAGTTTAAAATATTTATGAACCAGGTATATTTCATTCATTTTAAAATATTAAAAGAAAATGGTTTCTAAATTGCTCTACATAATAAAATAACACCATTCTCGCAAATGTTTTTGCTTCTGCGCTTCTTGCACCTCATTTGCGCGTGGTATGTTGCAGCCGATGGGCGGAGGCCCGATGCGCGGGCCGGCGCCGCTGCGGCCGGCCGGCGCGCCCGCGCCCGGCGCACAACCTGCGCAGAACCAGGTGAATACCAACTATACATAGCGCTTCTTTAGACGGTGGACATGTTTTACAAAATTATCTATGGCTTAATCGTTATTTGTTCCGTAGGCGGGCATGCCAGGTCCTGGGGCGAAACAAAATCGTATCACTAGCATACCGAAGCCGGTCGGCATCGACCCCATACAGATCCTCAATGAAAGGGAAAATAGGTATGTATGCGCTTCTTTGCAGGAGTTAATTTGATTGCTCTTGTGTTTATAGCAATGAGATCTGAGATGACTATATAAACCTGTGTTGGTTTCATTTTATGTTTACTAAAGAATAAAATCATAGACATTCTAAATATCACAACTGTGTAAGTACATTTCAAAGTAGCACACATGATAGAACCACCATCACGAAAACGAATCGTTTATCCCTCCGTGTGTCAGCTTATGGTTTCGGGCGTGTTACCAGGATCGCGGCGCGCATCGCGCACCGTATCGAGATGTTGTCCAACCTGCCCGCAAGCATCCCGGACGACCTCCGGCTGCAGGCGCAAATCGAGCTCAGAGCACTACGCGTGCTCAATTTCCAGAAACAACTGCGCGCTGAGGTAACGCTCACATCACTCAATTAGATGTCTGTAAAACATTTTATACACTGCTTTTTGGAATGGATTGCGTTTTTTCGAAACGATTTTCAAATAGTACTTATTTTTAGGGTTCCGTAACAAAACGGAAAAAACGGAACCCTTATAGGATCACTTTGTTGTCCGTCTGTGTGTATGTCAAGACTTTATCTCGGGAAGATATGGAGTTGAAATTTAAACTGTATACGCATATCTATGGTCTCTTGCAGTTGTGTGAAAGAAAAACTTGTCAGTTTTCGTTTAAAAAACTTAGAGCCGTTTATGTCGTAAAAAACCGCATATTTCGACACTCACAAAAACCAAAACCACAGGTACTTACCGTTGACATAGAACTATGAAATTTAGCGAGAAGCATTGTCTCAGAGTACACATGTAGGAATAAATCTGAAAACTGTACATTTTTATTTAAATCACAAAAAAATAGGGCCTCAAAATTCACAAAATATGGGTTAAAAATTCAAAGTGAGTAAATCGTATCATGTAAGGTATCATATAAAAGAACTTCATTAGCACATGCTAAAACAGGTTTTTAATTATTTTAACAATGTGTAATTTTCGATGTATGACGAGAAAAGCGAAAAAAAAAAAACATTTTTGTCGATGGTTATAGTATAGAGATTTTAACAACTTCCCAATTTTGTGAAATTTTCTGGATTTGTACAGAACCCTCGATGTGCGAGCCTGACTCGCACTTGTCCGGTTTTTTTTTAGTTAGGTGCAATGGTTCCGGTGATTGCCCAAAACATAATTATTATAAATTAACAAAGTCGGCAGCCTTTCTGTGTATAGCTGACGCCAAATAACCTACAGTTATAGAAAAGATTTGTGTTTGGCCATTTTATTAATTTGATGTATTTTTAGGGTTCCGTACCTCAAATGGAAAAAACGGAACCCTTATAGGATCACTTTGTTGTCCGTCTGTGTGTATGTCAAGACTCTTTATCTCGGGAACGCGTAAAGATATCGAGTTGAAATTTAAACTGTATGCGTATATCTATGGTATCTTGCAGTTGTGTAAAAAAAAACTTCTCAGTTATCGTTTAAAAAAGTTAGAGCCGTTTATGGCGTAAAAACCGCATATTTCGACACTCACAAAAATCAAAACCTACAGGGTACTTCCCGCTGACGTAGAACTATGAAATTTGGCGAGAAGCATTGTCTCAGAGTACACATAAAGGAATAAATCTGAAAACTGTACATTTTTATTTAAATCACAAAAAATAGGGCCTCAAAATTCACAAAATATGGGTTAAAAATTCAAAGTGAGTAAATCATATCATGTAAGGTATCATATAAAAGAACTTCATTAGCACATGCTAAAACAGGCTATTAATTATTTTAACAATGTGTAATTTTCGATGTATGACGAGAAAAGTGAAAAAAAAAACTTTTTTGTCGAAGGTTATAGTATAGAGATTTTAACAACTTACTTCCCAATTTTGTGAAATTTTCTGGATTTGTACAGAACCCTCGATGTGCGAGCCTGACTCGCACTTGTCCGGTTTTTTTTAGTTAGGTGCAATGGTTCCGGTGATTGCCCAAAACATCATTATTATAAATTAACAAAGTCGGCAGCCTTTCTGTGTATAGCTGACGCCAAATAACCTACAGGTATAGAAAAGGTTTGTGTTTGGCCATATCCTGCCTAATTTAAAGCAGAAGTGCGGTCTAATGTGTAGCAGTCTGACATAGAAGACACTTATTTACTCATTATCTAGTACAGAGGTGGATTGTGCATTGCACACATTTAGAGCACAAGACGAACATTCGGCACCTACAATGATACCCAAAAATCTATGTTCACGCAGGTTTTAGTTGTACGGCACGAGCTGTAATTAGTTAAGATATACCATCTTTACTAATTACAGCCATCTGAAATCATAATGCTACTTGTTCCTTTCGCTACTATTTTATAACGTATGTAGGTATGTGTATATGTAGGTATATGTATAATTATATTTATATAATTTATATCGTATATATGTAAGTATATTTAAAACTTAGATTGAATTGAGTATGTTTAGTTTATTATTTATAGGTGTTTTCTTTGTTAATATCTATTTAAGGCCACTATTTCTTGTTCTTGTCGGTTCATATTCGTGCAAGGTTGCCTGGAAGAAATCGCCATGGGTGATAAGGCCGCCACTTTATAATCATATTTTTGTCGTATATGTGTAAATAGTGTTTATTTTTCATATTGTGGTTGTAAATAAAGAGTTTTGTCTGTCTGTCTGTCTGTATAGGCCGAATCAAACATCTTGGCGGCTGTTATGTTAGCAACAAGCTGTGGATAATCCAATCCTGACTGAAGCTCACTTGACAGCTGCGCGAGGATTGGGTTCGCGCATCCTGTAGCTTATTTCACAGACGCCAAGATGTTTTTTTCGGTCTATAGTCAAAGAAGATATAATAATACTACGTATAGAACGGCCACTCGTTACCCCCCACCCGTTTGAGTCTTCCTCACTTCCACCCCGCGTCAGGACACGATTTACTACTCTGCGCGCGGGCTGCACAGGCCGCTGCAAATACCCGTGTAGCGATCGTGCGTATGTGTAGTGTCTGTGAATAAATATAGTGTTGTGTGCGTAAGACAGCAGATTTTGTATGAAGAAACGCGGAGTGTCCGGGCTGTGCTATAGTATAGATTTCTTTCACGTACCGTATGTTTGAATTATACAGATTCTCGGGCAAGTCCGCCGCGACACAACTCTTGAAACAGCCGTGAACATCAAAGCGTACAAGCGAACGAAACGCCAGGGCCTGAGAGAGGCGCGCGCTACAGAGAAACTAGAGAAGCAACAGAAGCTAGAGGCGGAGAGGAAACGCAGGCAGAAACATCAAGAGTTCCTGCAAACTGTGCTGCAACATGGTAATCATAACATTAATTCATCCTTTCTTATATTACAAATCCGAAAGTATTTATTACAAGGAGCATATTAACCAGTGGAGAGAGTGCGTGGGGCGGCCTCGCTCACCATCGATAGGCGCTTTAGTTGACAACCGAATAGGGATGCTCGATCCAGGTGCTTTGTATCGATACTTTGGATTGCAATGGATCGCTTCGCAGTGAATCGATCCAGGTATCGATACGATATTTTGGATCGATCCGGTATCGTATTCAAAGTTTATTGTTTTAGGTACATAAACAATACTTATTTACGTCGGCCAAACTGTAAGTGGCAAAGTACACAGAAATAATGTTTTCTAAAGCCGCTCTTTGTTGAGACGATACGATTGTGTGGTTTCGATACGATATACTCGTATTTTGATCCAGTATCGTGTAAATAGTTTAAAAATGTGTTGTTGCGATACGATATTTATTAAAAGTAGAACCAAGTCAAAAATATCGATATCGATATTTTGCTAGTAACATTTTTGGCACCACCACAAGAACTGTCGTCATTGCGTCATTTTGGCGTCAGCCAATTATAGCCAGCGGAGTTTACTTCTCCCCCCGCTTAAAATCTGTGACCTATTGTTTTAACAAAAACGGGGCCCACTCGCTCTCTTAGTCTCCTCCATGATTTATTATGAAGTGTTTTTAAATGGTATTACTCTTTCATGCAGCAACAGAGCAATGAAATAGACTTGATTTTTGGCATGGATATAGTTCAAAGGTCGGAAAGCGACATATGCTACTTATTATCGCGGAAAAATAAAAGGTTCCTATGGGATAACACGAAAAATATAATATGACGCGGGCAAATGCTAATAAAGTATAAAAATAAACGAAGATTAGTTATTGTTTCTACATAGGTACAATTTTTTCCCTCCTTTTTCTTGCAGCTAAGGACTTCAAGGAGTTCCACCGCAACAACCAAGCGAAGATGTCTCGCATGAACAAGGCTATAATGAACTACCACGCGAACGCCGAACGGGAGCAGAAGAAAGAGCAAGAGCGCATTGAAAAGGAGCGTATGCGACGGTGAGACGTTTTATAAATCTCGCTTATTTTATGCATAAGTTCTTTTTTCTACAACTATTGTTTATAGAAAACAATAATTTGTCCCCTAACGATTTTCAGTTCGTTCATTTCAGCCATATTATGCAAGGGATAAATCAAGTACAGGGGGAAGGTGGTTCCGCAAAAAACAATCACAGTGTGTTGTGTAGTGAGACATCACGTGTATTTATTTTTTGTTTGCATTTGGAACACGTCGATGCCTAAATCAGAAAAGAGGTGCATAGTTTTGACTTGTATCCCATCCGCAGCGACTAGATTCAAGATTATTAATTTATTTGTCAGAAACATGGTAAAAAGGCAACATATACAGGCAGTCCCTGAACTCAACTGGCTGTTAAAATTCAAATAACCGATTGGGATTTTTTTTATATCTTTCCGGGTCTGGTGTGACCCCGCCTCTCACCCCGTACCGGCTTGACATTGAGTTCAGGGACACCCTGTATAGGCCGCGCCTAATAAGTTGGCAGATGTGAAGTTAGCTAAAAACTGCGCAATATCTAATCCTGACTGAAGCTAAAGCCGCACGTTGATTGGCTATTGCGCAGCTTGTAGCTAACTTCACATCCGCCAACTTGTGTGGCGCGGCCTACTGATTACCATCCAGTTCTTTTTTATTTTATTTCAATAAAAATACCTTGTACCAAATAAACACTACTAATTTTACTAATATCCAGAGATAAAGAACACAAAGTATTGAAGTCTAGGATTACGTTTAAAATTTAGTATGGCAATCCATTATAACAAGCCAAAACGACATTATACTAGAGCTATTAGGACAACCCAGTTTTGTAAAACACTTCGCTTTAATCATTTGAACAGGTTGATGGCGGAAGACGAAGAGGGCTACAGAAAGCTCATTGATCAAAAGAAGGACAAACGTCTAGCGTTCCTCCTGTCCCAGACTGACGAATACATCGCCAGCCTCACGGAGATGGTCAAACAACACAAGCAGGAGCAGAAGAAGAAGCAAGTCGAAGAAGAGAAGAGGAAACGGGTATGTGGTCGACCTTTGTGTTGGTGCCAAAGCCATCTTAGTCAATATCAGGTTTGGCTGTTTCGCTACCTTCACATGGGCGTGAGTTGAAGATTTATTCACCGTTCGTTACTTCTCTATACTTGTTCAAATAGTTCTTGTAGAAACAAAACGGCCAAGCCACATATTTTAATATATTATCGTCTTACATTGTAATTTTGCATACTGGTTAAATTTAAAAAGTTAAGTTACTTTTTTGTCAAAATTTCCAAAATGTAAATTCTCTTTTTCTTTATTTTACTTTAATTTTTAGTTTCGCTAATTTGATGTTAAATTTATTACTTTTTCTGTATTATTTTGGGAGAAGCCTTTTGCACACTTTCGAAACACAGTTTTATACTAGTTCGGTTTTAATGGATTCATGATAAATATGTGATAATGTTTTCAGTTGAAATAAATTTATTTAATTTAATTTTGACTGAGGTGTAAAGTTTGTGAAGTTAGGGCTTGTAAAGTTAGCATTTAAGCTCTACATGATATCTGGTATTGTTTTAATAGTGCGAGCTGTGGTCTCGTCTTGGCAAAAATGTTATTTTGATGGATTCAATTACAGTAGCCCTTAAAAAAAGGCCCATCCCGTGAAAGTTATTTTGATCGAGTTTCATATTGGAATACTCATATTATTTGTACAGAAATCGAGGAAAAGGAAGCTGCTGGAAGGCGGAGAAATCGACGCTACGGATGATAGCTCGCAAACTTCGGACTCACGCGTCACCGTCATGGACCCGAAAACGGGCGAGGTGAGGACTTAGCACTATCGCCAGTCATATCTTATGCAGAATAGACTATTTGACTAGTTTTTGGAAATCGTTTTAAATTATTCGTTAGTACATAATAAGCACACTACATGTATATTTCCGAGAGATTTACTGTATTAACAATGAAAATCAGTGTTAAAGAATAGATATTCAAGATCCCGCCTAAAACAACATTCTGTAATGGCGCTGGTCTTTGACGTCACACACTAGTAAATAATGTTAGTAAATACGTTAGTTCACATCTAAAAATTTACAAAAAAATACTTTAAAAGTAACTTACAGATCCTCTAATATGACTCCGAAATCACAAAACACAAATTATACAAACAACAGTCAATCGAGAAATTCTTGTTTACTATCATGTGACGTCACAAGAGTTGCCGCCCTTCTTAGAGCGTCACAGATAAAATATCAAAATAATATCGTAATTTATTTCATGCGATTTGCGAAAATTAGACATATTTTAGTTTAAACAAAGTGAAATATGTCTTATTCCGGCTATTATCTTTAAGGATTACCACAATCAATGGTATATTTTAAATGTTGTCAAATAGCCTATTAATCATTTCTTGCAGTGATGTGCCACCAGTGGGACGTCCCATCACTGAAGTTAAGTAACGTTCGGCACGGTCAGTCTCCGGATGGGTGACCACGGGAGGCATTTCCAACTAAGCGCTATCGTAGCTCGGATGACTTGTTAATTTGTTACAGGCCTAATAAAGCATCTTGGCGGTTGTGAAATGAATTGAAACCCGATCCTCGCGCAACTGTTAAGTGAACTTGTAACTAACGTCACAGACGCCAAATGTTTGATTACTATACCTACGACCTATACTGTACCGGCCTTTAGATAGTCCACTACTGAGGAAGCCTACCCACAAAGGGTTATTGGGCCATATACACCACACTGGCCCAGTGCTGATTGATAGGTTCCTTAGTTCAGGTTTTGCGTAGTTACAACTTTCCCGACCGCGTGTGGTTCCATAAATTTTGGTTAGTTCTTCCTCGTTTCTGCCAGGGCCATACGGAAACAATTGTGGTTTCAATTTACTTGTAAACCTGAACTAACCCCTCTGGTTGTTTTAACCGTTAGCCATATCAGAGGCCTGGAAGTGCCATAAAAACTGATATAGGCCGCGCCACAGTTGGCGGATGTGAAGTTGGCTACAAGCTGCGCAATATCCAATCCTGACCCAAGCTTACATAAAGCCGCAAGTTATTGGCTATTGCGCAGCTTGCATCTAACTTTACATCCGCCAACTTGAGTAGCGCGGCCTATACCAGGGTAAGCTACCCCGGCCTATACGAACTTACTCGTATCATCAATCCCACTGGCTGATAAGTTCATACATCGTCATCATTTCAGCAGAGATGTCTCCACAGGCAGACGTCCCCTAGACCAGCCCCCCGACCGCCTAAGCAATAGCAATCGTTTATGACTTCATTTTAGTCATTTGGCACCGCGACGTTAGCCATCAATTGCTTTGCGCGGATTGCGAAAGCAATCGTTGAATGAACAATTTTGATGGCTAACGTCACATAGGCAGTGCCAAATGACTAAAATGAAGTCATAAACGATTGCTATTACGATTGCTATTGCTTAGGCGGTCGGGGGGCTGGACATATATTTTCAATAGGTCCGATCGTAAGCCACTAACTTTCACTGCCACTCTGCGGTACTAGATCGCTATTCGAGACTATAATCGCACATTTTCAATAAAATACAGTCAACATTCACTCAATGATGATTAATGCATGCACTCGACAGATACTGAAAGGTGAAGAAGCGCCGCTACTATCGCAAATAAAGGACTGGATGGAGACGCATCCCGGCTGGGAGGTGCTCTCCGACTCTGACGATTCTGATGACGACAGCCAAGATGACGAAGGTAAGGTTCCTACCATCTACTGCACAACAACATTTGTATCCATATTTTCTACTCATCATTATCATCATTTCGTGGCAATGGCTAAGTTTTTATTTAAGTATATATATATATATATTTTATTTACTACTGAACTTTCTATTCGCTGCCTGCCTTTACTGTATAGTCTCCTTCTGGTTTTGAGTGCCTCCGATCATAATGAGGCTGCTATTGCCTTTAACCAGGCTCCTTATTATCCTTTATCTCCTTTCCCTCCGTATTCTCTCAGTACAGAAAGTTCTAATAGATATTGAACTGTGCATATTTTTATATAAGTACAATATACAGAGTTTAGAAAACAATTAGCATCCTTTTAGGGGCTTATTCTGTACATCAAAACCAGCAACTTTTGTTCTACCACTTTAGTTAATTCTCAAAAAAAAAGTTGTAGAAAAATATCGTTCACCCTCGAAAAAATATATGGAACAGCTGATTTTTTTAGTTTTGACAAAAGTCGCATAACAAAAGTTGTTAGTTTTGATGTACAGAATAAACCCCTAAAAATATGCTAATTGATTAGTAATAACCCCGTATTTTTTTTTTTAATATACATTTTAGACGTAAAATCTTTAAATCATGTAATTGTGATTTTAGAAAAGAGGCACAGGAAAGACGAGAGGAGTGATCGCGAGAAGACCGACGAAGAGAAAGCGCGGGAAATGATCAAAAAAGCCAAGGTCGAGGACGACGAGTACAAGACGGAGGAACAAACTTATTACAGGTGGGTTTTATTTCACAGCTTACGCCACTTGAGTAAAGCTTGCGCTATACTTTACTTTTGGATCTCGCGTAGTTTGTTTCACTACTACTACGACTATCGAAATATAATTTGTAATGACGAAAATCCATTACATTTTAATTGACCTACTTCTATAATCTATGATATTTACATTGTACTTTTGATATTTTGTATTGTTCCGACATTGTATAATTTTGTATTCGGTTGCCTTTCTACAGCATTTAATCTTGTTGCTGAAGTAGATAGTTATTTATTTTTTTTATTTAACCAATTTTCAAATTTAATTTTTGCTACTGTGTATTGTGAAATGACGAGATATATTTTTAATTATTATTATACAAACTGTTATATATTTAAATTTTAGCATTAAGCTCAATACATCAACAAATCATTCTAATTCTAATTCTAATGGGCATGATGACGGGGTAAAAAATCAGTATTATAATTACCTAGTCCGTTAGTTATATTATTGAAAAATATTGGACACTTATTTTTTCTTTTGTCAATCAAACAATGAATTACTAAGACAAACCTTATCAAAGTTTGGGAGTGGCTCGTGACGTCAATAGTATGACGTAGTCTGTATATTTGTATAGCACTCGTGACGTCACGCGGAACTATAATGGGCTATATCTTCGTTAATCTTTGTTTAATTGACAAAAGACAAAATACGTGCCTAAATTTTTTTTTAATCTTTGACGGGCTAGTTATAGTTTTTTTAGTCATCATGCCTATTGCACAGAATGCGCTATCTTGGTTTGAGCTATAGCACGAGTCGTACAGAATACCGTATGGCTCACGTTAATTAACAAAATAAGTGTTCTTTCTGCCCTACTTGCATTGACACCAAAAACCAATAACACCAAAAGAAAATAGGTTTTATTTATATGTTGAGACCTAAGGGTCCATTTAATATACTGGAGTGTCTGGAGTCCCCGAAAATTAACATATCTTGGTAGTCAAATGTTTTTACTGATTGTTTTGTCATGTATTTTTTTTATTCACATTAATTTCCTACTTGTCTATATGTTCGATGTATCGCAATTTCCTTCAAATTTATATTATTGTTTAAATTGGTGTGTATTTACCATTAAAATTATTCTCTTTTTTTCTTTTTGTTTACTTCACCAAAAACGAGCGTTGTGATAATGTGTAAAATATTTCAGCATTGCTCACACGGTCCACGAGTCTGTCACGGAACAAGCCAGCATTCTTGTCAACGGTAACCTGAAGGAATATCAAATCAAGGTAAACAAACGCATTTAAAATTACATAATCAAAGTAAACTAGTTAATACAATTAAAAGGTACTAAAGTACTCCTTTGATTATATAAAACTAAACCATATGATTTGTTCGACAGGGTCTAGAATGGCTGGTATCTCTTTTCAACAACAATCTCAATGGCATCCTGGCAGACGAGATGGGTCTCGGCAAAACCATCCAAACGATCGCACTGGTCACATATCTCATGGAAAAGAAGAAAGTCAACGGGCCTTTCCTTATTATCGTACCTTTGAGGTAATTATAATATTCTCGTAAAAGCAAAATGAGACTCATTTGTTGTAAAATTTTGACGTAACTCGTGGAAAAGGGTAGTATAATTGCTATCTTCCTTCACCTGTTAGCAAGTTGCTGTTTTTATCTAAATTAGATTGTCAATCCTAAAGCAAGCTTCTATAAATATTTTGGATATTTACACTTAAAAAATGTTGAGATAACCATAGATCACTATTTGATAAATTCGGCACCACGGAGGTAGAAGTAAATAGGTTTAATAATATTTTACATACAAACTTAGTGCACACTATGTTCTAAATTCAATTTTACTTTCCCTCTAGCGGATAAATACGGCTTTTGTACTCAGATTTCGAAGAGCAAAATAGTAGATGATACAATCTAATCTAATAAGGGAGCAAAATAATATTTTTACGGCGAGGGCGCTTTTTTTAATCCAGAGCGAAGTGAGGGATTTAGTAGAATCCTGAACGTAGCGAGGGATTCAAAGTACGTCGCCCGAGCCAAAAATATATTTTGCGCCCGAGTGGTACACTCTACTTTTCATCACCTCTAAGAGAAAATAAGAGGCGCCTCATATTTATTATCTATATATATAAAAGAAAGTCGTGTTAGTTACTCCACTTATAACTCAAGAATGGCTGAACCGATTCGGCTGTAAATTGGTGGGAAGGTAGCTTAGAACCAGGAGAAGGACATAGGGTACTTTTTATCCCGTTCCTTTATTTTTATTTTTTTAATAGTTATTCATATTATATTTTTCATATCATCTATTCCCTTAAAAATCGTTAGCGAAACTGTCACCTATCACAACGACGCTAATAGGCCCAATTTCAAGGCACTATCGTAATTATAACAGCTAATTAGAATATTTATGTTTCTTTTTCACTTTAGGCATTCGATAGGGAGAACACATTTTATATTCAAATTTAATTTAAGATGGCGCGTTCATAATTGGGCCTGATATGGATTGACGTAACGTAATAAGATGACAGGTGACATACATTGACTGAATACTTTTTATGAATGTCACGCTTAGCATAGCAAAGAGACAAATTTTCTTTCCACCATTATAGCTCCTCGAGAAGGAAATGTAGTATGGATTGACAATGACAACTGACATTAAAATTGGAATAAATGGTTTTTCCCTATGCCATGCTATGTATGACACCAAAAATATTTTTAAATATACCATTAGAGGTTAAACATGTTTCTTTGTTCTACCTTTATGGTACAGAATCCATACTAATATACGAAGAAACGGATCGACTTGATTTTTAGGAGTAGTATGGCATGAGTATAAGTATCTTGACTCTAAGGTTATTAACCTTGACTGTGAACTGTGACCTTGACACAAACATACATTTCTGTTGGTTTGGTTAGGATTGAACAGTGATAAAAGTGCAGCCCGCCTCAGTTGCGGCACTCCTCATGAGGCACGCAACTTGCCAGCCAACCTCTCAGCTGCTTTAGTTAAGAAGGGAGAAAAGACCCAAAAAATCGGGAGACCTCGAGCGCCGCCTTCTCAGCTGTCTCAGAAGAAACACAGAGAAGCGGCTCTATCTGGGATTCCTGCGCCGCCCATAAGCCTCGGCTACTAAGTTCCCCCGCGACGACAAGGCGGGAACCCGTACACTCTAACCTTATCTTAATCAACAGAAGCATTTATAAGTATAAAGTATTATGATGTCAGGTTAGGTTTGGACAGTGGCAAGGTGCAAGGGTACTTGACTTTTTTTTATAGAGCAAGTGCCTTTATTAACTACCACTAAATACAAGACTTATGATGTGAAACTTCATAAACTACTACTACATAACAAGCAATTGGATCATCCACAGACCCTTGAAGGTCCTTAAAGATAATCCAAATACTTAAGCCCACTGCCAGTTAGCAGCGTGCCCAGCATGCTGGCAGCATTGCCAGGCTGATTGCCAATGCTTATACGTTAGCCAAATAAAAACCAGCATTTTGGTCACACGTCGGGTACACCAGACGCTCAGAAAAACTTTTGAAAACAAAACTGGCCACCACGGGCACAATGTCTCAATTTCAATCGGCTCAAATTTGTAACCACTGCTAAGGTTAGCATATTTCCGCCGTTTGTGCTGCTCCGAATCGGCCAACGCTCCAGCTCTTCTCTGAGTCTCAGAAAGATGTGACGGCACCAAAGTATCGACGCAAGTCGCGTCTCATACTAAGGACCGTCTACACTTCCATGGGACCAGCTTCATACCGTCAGGCCTTTTGCCATCACCAAGCGCAAACCCATTCGGTTCAAGTACGGCTGCTATATTGGCGGTCGCAAAAGCCCTGCGTGTGACATCGTTCACACTGGCGAGGCAACCAATTCGACCAGCGCTTCTTGAGCAAGAAAGACGGTGGTGACCGAGCTGGTCAACTAGGGTACTTGAATAGGTGAGAGCGCTCAGCTATGTGCGGCGCGGCAGCAAGTTGGTTCGACTATCTCGACGATATCATCAATACCGCCGGTCGAGCCTGGTCACGACCGGCAAAGAGCCGAGGCAGATGTCACAGAAAAAGAGAGGCCTATAACCAGCAGTGGGACAAAGAAAGCCGCGGATGATAATCATGACGAAACTTATTAGTTGAGATTGGCTGTTTCTTGGGTTTGAAATGATTGTTTGCTACAATATGTGTGTACCGTTTCACATTGAATTGGGGCTAATATTTTGTGGCGCACTTACAATTACTTACTTTGTATCTGCCGATTTTAGACCATTACTGTCTTTACAAAAGTGAGATAGCTCAACCAGTTTATCTCCGTCACTGTCAACTTATGATGAATGCTATCTTCACGAAAGTGAGATAGCTCAACCAGATCTACATATTGTATGACAGCTGTCGAACTTAAAAGTAGTTTATCTCAGTAACTGTCAACTTTTGATCAATGATATCTTCATGAAAGTGAGATAGCTCAATAAGATCTACATTTTGGATGACAGCCATCAAATTTAAAATATCTCAATGTAGGTATCTCCATAAGGTTAGCTACCTATACATTCATTAACTTTCGCGGTACGAAGTTCGCCGGGTCCGCTAGTTATTTAATAAAAAGTAGAGTAACAACTAAAATGAAAGGGGATCTAAAATTAAAACAAATAAAAACTTAAGTATATTTACATTCATTTTCTTGGCGCTGAACACTAACATTACAAATACTTCCAAATTCAAAGATCATTCCGTCGCACTTATTTGTTCCAAATTCAAAAAGTGCGCGGCAAAGATCATTCCGTCGCACTTATTTGTTCCAAATTCAAAAAGTGCGCGGCAAAGATAATTCCGGCGCACTTATAAAGCTCCTTATAGAAAACACCAACTGGGCGCACTTAAAGGCGAACCAAGTAGTCCTTTTCGAATCGATGTGATGAAAATACTTTTTCCGAGATGAGGGGATGAAAAATAAATTGTTGTGTCCAAATATCAGCCAATAACAGTGATATTGAGATTTCTGTATGGCATGGACATGACATAAATAGTATTTTCCTCTAACTCCCTAAAGGACTAGTAAGGCACACATTACTCTATTTCAGTACGCTATCAAACTGGGTGCTAGAGTTTGAAAAGTGGGCGCCGACGGTAACAGTGGTGTCTTACAAGGGGTCACCGCACTCGCGCCGCACCGTGCAGTCTCAGATGAGGACCACCAAGTTCAACGTGCTGCTCACTACGTACGAATACGTCATCAAGGATAAAGGGGTGCTCGCGAAGGTAAATCTCACTTCTATACTGCAAGCTCTAATCATATTTAGGTTAGGTTTCTGACGGTGGAGTGATACAAGGATTCTAGAGAGTCGCGCCGCGCACTGTACAGTCTCAAATGCGAACCACCAAGTTGCTCACTACGTACGAATCCGTCATCAAGGATAAAGGAGTGCTCGCTAAGGTATTGACTGCTGTTGCAAGCTTTGAATGTATTAATCATATTAAGGTTAGTAACGGTGGTATGGTACAAGGCCTCCCCGCTACCTCACCCGGCCCCGCCCCAAGGCAAATAGTTACACTAGATCTCTGTCTCTAAGATTAATACTTTTGTGAATATTAAGATGAGGTGATATAGATCATTTAATTACACTTCACTTTTCTGACCTGGTACTCGGTGTGATTTCAAAAAGGTATCACGTCAAAAAACAGACGAACACTTTGGCGCGTGAAAAATTATTGTTGTTCGTCATTGATTTTAAATAAATTGTTTTTAATTTTAATTTTCGCGCTTTATTTGTGAAAAGTATCTACTATTCAAGCCTTGGCCACAACTAGGCATTGATGGACTTACGAATGTGTTTCCACGCTAGTTTATCAATGCCTATCTATATATTTTGCTGGCCGCTTCAGTATTGTACAATTTAAAGCCAAGTGCATTTAAAAGTAGTGTTCACCTTATCCTTACCACATTATAGCAGCGCGGGGCTGGAGCATCATGCGTAAGTGTTCATAAACTTCCAAATTAATGAAGACTAGCTTTTACCCGCGGCGACCTGCGGCTTCCCCGCGTCATTTACTTATAGTGTCGCATAGGGAAATTTTAATACATTTTTCGCCATTAATATTACCATCTGATGTTTGAAGTACATCCAAGCAAAAAATCAAATGGATTCGTGAAAGAGTAGCATTCAACACACACACTTTTGGATATTATATTTATTATAATAGAGATTGTTTATGTTCCAAAAAAAAATCGCCATGTATAATACTGGTTAAAAACAAAATATACAAGTAAATATATCCTAGATAATAGAATATATTTCGCTCATAAAAAGATCGATTTTTATTTCATCAATTTTTTGTCAAACTATTCCAAAGAAAATTATATTGCATGCAAAATGCAAATGCAAAATTATGCAAAATTATAGTGTAGGCTACACTCCAGACAATAACTACCTACCGAAACGTCTCGGGCGTAAGTACGACGCGGCTAAGTAGGTACTCAGACGTAGGGTGACATTGATTACTCCGTTTATCTGTATACTTTCTCTTGAAGTTATTTCAATATTTTTGTACTAAAGTGAGTCAAACCAATGTAGGGGTATAATTGTTTGTTTATTATACTTTCCGTATGCAAAGTATGTGCACTGAAACACCCTGTATAGTAAAATGATAGATATTAATATGGCCTAATGTCTGGTTTCGACGGAATTCTATTCAGAATTCAAAATAGGTAAAAAAAAACAATATTAGGTACTCAAATTTCATCATCTTATGCACATGTAGATTTGCCAGGGATTTGCTAACGAACGTCGATTACCGTCGTTATATATAGCTACCCCATAAGTAGATTATCATCAAGTTCTTGACTGCCTCGTTGGCCCAGTTGTTAGTGACCCTAACTATTGTGCCAAGGAGGCATGTGTTCTATTATTACCCAGGGCAACCATTTTTGTGATGAACATAGGTGTTTGCTCTGTGTCTGGATGTTACTATCTATATAAGTATGTATGTATAAATAATTGTATATGTAGTATATCAGTCTCTGGCAGCCATATCACAAGCGTTGCTTCACGGTAATGGTATCTATGCAGTATTCCGTCAGCAGTAATAACGGTTGGAACGCGAATCATACCTACGTGCCTCGGAGTTCCCACTCGGTAGACAACAGTCGCAGGAGCTTTGTAGTGACTAACGAACGTGTAGGTTTGTAATCAGTGTGCGATTTATCTACGAGGCGGGCAGCCCTAGCGCGTGTTACGTACTGCGTGGCCGCACACGCTTTACGTACGCGGGCTGTATGTATTTATCTCAAGGACAGCGCCGAGTCGCAATACTGCATAAGTGCATAGATACCATTACCGTGGTTGCTCCGTTTGGAGTCAGAGACCGCGTGTAAGATGCTACCTAATATTTATTTATTATTTATTTATCTTCCCGTCAGGTGCAATGGAAGTACATGATAATCGACGAGGGGCACCGCATGAAGAACCACCACTGCAAGCTAACACAAGTGCTGAATACGCACTACATCGCGCCGCATCGCCTGCTGCTTACCGGAACCCCGCTACAGAATAAGCTGCCGGAGCTCTGGGCGCTGCTTAACTTCCTTCTGCCCTCTATATTCAAGAGCTGCTCCACTTTCGAGCAGTGGTTCAATGCGCCGTTCGCTACAACCGGCGAGAAGGTAAAGTGCTTTCTGATTAGTGATTACCAAATCTTCACGTGTATGCACGTGAAGATTTGGTGAGGTGTTGCTTTGCAATGTTTTTTTTTTTAGTAAAACACTTTGTGTGCTCGCAAATCACTTTAACGTAATTCTAATAATAAATTCAAGATATCATATAGATAGATCTCAGGGGTGGAAAATGGTCAGTAAAAGTCAGTTTTTTTTGGCTAAGGTCAGTAAAAGTCAGTTTTTTTGAAAAATGGTCAGTAAAGTCAGTATTTTGAGGATCAGGGGCTATGATTAAGGTAAAAGTGGTGTAGTTTCTGTAGATCGAGGTCATAAAAATACCGTTTTGGAGTGGGGACTGTCTCAAAAATATCTTATTAATATATGATGCTAATGATAAATTATTGAGAATATTCTCATTTCTCAGGGGCTTTTTATTGTATTAAATTAAAATATCTTTGTTTTGTCTTTAATAACAATGAATACATTTTGAAATCATGTATTTGTAATATATATTGAAAGAGAATTTATTGATGATCTATAAATTCCTTGGTTTTCTTGGCAACTTACAGTCTGTTCACAGTTATGATAGTTCTTATTGTTTATTTTAGTTAGTTTAGATGAAGACGCAAAATTTAAAGCAGCGGTTGGGTATGGGGATGGTGGAGGCCAAACCCAAAAACATTTTTCTTACTTACTTACAATCATTATCCATACACAAATATATTTAACTAACAGCAACTAATATTCATTATGGTGTTATATTGGACCTACCAAGGGTCAGTATTACAGAAATTTGGTCAGTAAATGGTCAGTATTTTAGGGAGCTTTAGTCAGTAAAATCAGTATTTTTGGCCATGGACTCAGTTTCCAACCCTGAGATCTATATATTAATATATAACAGTAACCGGGTATAATTAATTTTGAAGTGAAACTTCTAATGCGACCTCCAAGTTGCGTTAAACGTTTAACGCTACCATGGAGGGGGTATGAAAGCACTATTGCGTCGAAGTTTCACTTCCTCTTTCGCGCGGAGGGACTCCACGCACTATTTTTCATTTTGTACGTGCTTAGGTGGAGTTAAACGAGGAAGAAACCATCCTCATCATCCGACGTTTGCACAAAGTGCTCCGACCGTTCTTACTGCGGCGACTGAAGAAGGAGGTGGAAAGTCAGTTGCCCGACAAGGTGGAGTACATCATCAAGTGCGACATGAGCGGCCTGCAGCGAGTGCTCTACAAGTACGTACCAACGACTCTACTGTCTATGGAAGGGTAACTTTATAGAAACGATCGCGGTCATCCAGCGCTTGGTGTTGCGACCGTTCTTACTGCGGCGGCTGAAGAAGGAGGTGGAAAGTCAGTTGCCCGACAAGGTGGAGTACATCATCAAGTGCGACATGAGCGGCCTGCAGCGAGTGCTCTACAAGTACGTACCAACGACTCTACTGTCTATGGAAGGGTAGCTTTATAGAAACGATCGCGGTCATCCAGCGCTTGGTGTTGCGACCGTTCTTACTGCGGCGGCTGAAGAAGGAGGTGGAAAGTCAGTTGCCCGACAAGGTGGAGTACATCATCAAGTGCGACATGAGCGGCCTGCAGCGAGTGCTCTACAAGTACGTACCAACGACTCTACTGTCTATGGAAGGGTAGCTTTATAGAAACGATCGCGGTCATCCAGCGCTTGGTGTTGCGACCGTTCTTACTGCGGCGGCTGAAGAATAGAACTTATTCTGGATTCTGGCACAACCTCTAAGCAATCAAAGCCATGCACCGCCATAGGCCGCCAAATTCATCTAATATGAGATGAAATGTGAGTGTAACAAATGGCCATATAATTTTTGAAATGTACCAGCTACCATTTATAACTTAAATACGTGTGATGTTTCGATATATTCCAAGGAAGGGAAGACGGACAATTTTTAGATTCATCTCATCAGAATTAGGCCACTGATGGTCTGAAACCTTTTAACGTTTACAAGTAGAGCTAACGACTCGTCTAATATGATGTTACATTGTACAGGCACATGCAGTCAAAGGGTGTGCTGCTAACAGATGGATCGGAGAAAGGAAACAAGGGCAAAGGCGGAGCGAAGGCGCTGATGAACACCATCGTGCAGCTGCGCAAACTGTGCAACCATCCCTTCATGTTCCAACACATCGAAGAGAAGTTCTGCGACCACATCGGCACCGGCACCGGCGTCGTATCAGGGTAACGTGACACAATATTTTTAAATCCTATCACAATAGTAACAAGGGCGAGTTTAGTGTAGCTGCGCTGTGCTATCATCCCTCCATTTTCCAACACATCGAAGAGAAGTTCTGCGACCACATCGGCACCGGCACCGGCGTCGTATCAGGGTAACGTGACACAATTAATGTGAACCCTATCGCGGTAGTGCAATCCCCCTTCATATTTCCAGCACATCTCAATTTTGCTTCTGTGACCACATTGGCACCGGCACTAGCGTCACGTCGAATGAGGGTAACGTGCCACGCTAACATCAACCCTAACGCGTTGGTAACAAGGGCGATCGAAAGCTGATGATGAGCTTCATCCTGATGCCTTAGTTTTGCAATCAAAGCCAGTTAACTCTGTATTAAACCGTGTCCCACTGTTGAGCGTGGAGCTCAGAGAAGCGTTGAGTCATATGTATAATATTGTATAGTCGATGCCCTTGGTTGATGCTAGCAAATTGGGACTTACCAAACTTTAGAACATAAAAAGCTTGTCCTGTCAAATTAGACATAAAAATAGTGCTCAAATTACATGAACTCCAACAGAGCTGAATTTTGGTGGAGATCCGAACACCAGTAAAAATAAACTGCTATATTTTAAGTCGATACCACGGGAGCTAAAAAAGTTAAACGTCAAACCTTTCGGTATTTTTTATTTTTCTAAGTGGTTGATTGTCTTTTTATTTGTTTCGTGGCATTTCCGGTACAGGGAACCCTAAAGCGGATCTATGAGTGTGAAGTTGTGAAGTGTAATTTTGTTCCTTGAGTAAATTCCTGATGAAAAATTACCTATGACAATGGGTCAATTGTTATTTAATAAACTTCCAGAGCATGTAAAGACGATTACAAATGATAATCGATTTTTCAACGCCGTCAGGGTACTTCTGTTAGACAGGACTATTTACACAATTAAAGAGTATTTTGACAGTGACTACAGTAAATTAAAATTGACTACATAATAAATATAATAACTAGCCCCTTTACAGCTAAAATGTTATAACAATTTGAATGATTTCTGTTTTTAATTTTTTTTATTATGTATTTTGATAATGTAATCGATTTATTGTTAAATTTATTGTTTTTATTTTATGATTTATTGTATCATATATGACGAGATATTGTCTGATGCTCAACACTGACTATTAATTTAAGAAGTGGTTGTAACTCGACATATTAATAAATGATTTGATTTGTTTTGATTTGATTTGATGGTTTCCCTACCCGCAGGCCCGACCTATACCGTTCGTCCGGCAAGTTCGAGCTGCTCGACCGCATCCTGCCGAAGCTGAAGCGCACGGGCCACCGCGTGCTGGTGTTCTGTCAGATGACGCAGTGCATGACCATTATTGAGGACTACCTTTCCTGGAGAGGTTTCCTGTACTTGAGGTGAGCAGAGATATTATATTCACGCTTGAATATAAGCAATAGTATAAACAAAACCCTTCGAGCAAATATCTACAGAACCACAGTTCCGTAGTGAAAGTACTACAAAAATGTCCGAGCGCCGTCATACATACCGACTTAGATATTTACATTAAAAATGTTAACAATGACCCGTTTTCTCGAATCTCAATGTTATGTCACTTAATTAGTGCTTGTAACCGAGCACTTTGGCATCGCGCGATGTTGTAGTCGGCTTGCAATCGCCTTACGACTAACTAAAAAGCCTGCCCACTATGTAGCTTGGGCAGGGTTTTGGCTCGGACACTTTTTTAGCACGATTGTGACTCTATAGATATTTGCTCGAAGACCAAACCATATAATTTGGCGGCGCCGCTGTTTAGTGAGCTTCAGTCAGGATTGGACTACCCACAGTTTTTAGCTAACATCACAGCTGCTAAGTTATATGATTTGACTTATAACTCCCTGTATTTGCGAGATATTTGTACGTTAACCATGTCTTTTCTTTTGGTTAGGTAATGTCATTATGGACATGTTAAATGAAGTAAAATTAAAATTTATTAGATTAATAGATCTTAGATAATTTGTTAGATGTTTAAAGAGATCACAATTTTATTCTAGTTATAGGGTTTGAGTACAAATTATGGCTATACTTAAGGTCTATTTTACCAACCCTGCGTGCCACTTTTTGTGCCGCTTCCCACCAATCTTATTAATCTCTATAAGAAGCCTATGTCCAACAGTAAACGACCAATGTGATATATTATGACAAGTAAATTCGTATAGGCCGGATGGCTAGCCCTGGTTTTAATAGTGACATTCAGGCGGCTTAAAAAGTCTCCACATGGCTTAACGGTTAAAACAACCGGGACCCACAATTGAACATGTCATTTGCTTGCAGATTGGACGGTATGACGAAGGCCGAGGACCGTGGCGAGCTGCTAAAGAAATTCAACGACACAAATTCTGAGTATTTCATCTTCCTGCTGTCCACTCGCGCCGGCGGGCTCGGTCTTAACCTGCAGAGCGCCGACACCGTCGTCATATTCGACTCTGATTGGAATCCGCATCAGGTACTTTATACTTAATATGACTTTTGTTCTCTCCGCTCAATTACTCTTTACGCTTATGAGGGCGGACTTAGATCCAAATATGGGGTTCTTGAAGTGGAAACTTCTTTAGCGGCGTTGTGTACTTTTTGGGATGGGTATACTATACTCTATAAAATTTAACTTGATCTCTGCGACAGTGACATTGACATAGAAGATTGACATTTTTAGAGTTGAGATAGTGGTGGAAAAAAACGATTTTCAAACAATGTTGTAATGAAACCGAATGAGTAGTTGTAGGTTAGAAATTGGATTTTATTTACTTACTATCATTTAAGATCAAGTATGTACACATGTAAATAATGTTATGATATTAATTAAATACTCATAATAATGTAACGATAGTATTTATCGACGTTTTTCACTATTATCGATGCTAACGTAACATATAATTGGGTTTAATTTAATTACACATCTAAATAATGTTATGATATTAAATTGTGCAACAAAATAAATGATAAATTAAGTTTTGTTTAAAATATCGTTAGTAGAAACTATCGATATTTTAAATAAAACTCTGTGGTCACGATCATTCGTCGCCAAGCACTAATCGGCATGCCCATAAAGTATGACATTGACAGGTACTGTCTGTACTATTAAAAAACTCAGGACTTCATAGGTGTGATTTTTCTGACAGCTGTCGCAGAGATAAAGTTAAATTTTATAGAGTATAAGCGCCAAACAAATCGGCGGATGGGAAGTTATGCGCAGAACGATGCGCAAAAGCCGAAATTTAGGTGTGCGCGGGAGCCAGTGAGATGAGATGTCGGGGCAGACCCGCCCGCCAACCTCATGCCTCCCGCGCGTTCCCTATGCCCGTGTTCACCACTACGACACGCGGCGTCGGAAGTGCACACATGCGCAATAATTAGCGAATCACTGCGAAGTGTCATCTGCGGCTAACTTCTCATCCTCCGATTTGTGTAGCACTTAGTATAACAAATGTTAAATTCGCGTCAGGACAGACGCGTAAGCTGTTCGAATATTCGTAGGACGGAGCAAACGTAGTCCGACGTTGCTGCGTAGAGAAGAAGTAATATTCCCCTCTCTTTTTACCGTGCGGCGAAAATGTATGCCTGCTCCTGCTGTTTCGTTTCGCGCGGCGCAGGGCGCTTACGCGAATGTGCGTGTGTGATATTGTATTTTACCACATAAATTATAGTACTATTCTATGTTCAAGTTTTCACTTCTGCCGGCACTCCCGGAGTGCAACCCTTTTTTTTTTAAGACACTGTCATACATAATTATTTAAGAATAATATTGCGATATTACGACCAACTTTTGATATGGAACTAAATGTCAATGAAGTTATGTATTAAACTTATATTTTTTATTATGAACTTATTGTATGAAACAGATTTTATTTCAAGATTTCGGGAAGTCCCTGCACTTTGCAGAGCCAGTATTTTATTTGTCGTTGATTTATCACTTTTTCTACAAAAGCCCATCCTATATAACTAAATGTATGTTTGCGTTACTAGGATCTCCAAGCGCAAGATCGTGCGCATCGTATCGGGCAGCGCAACGAAGTGCGCGTGCTGAGACTCATGACCGTCAACTCCGTCGAAGAGAGAATTCTCGCTGCTGCAAGGTAATTAAGATTTTTTACAAGCTTTTATTTAGTTTCACCTGTCCCGTTGTCAGTCTGTCGGTTTGAAATCAAATCTTGCAAATTAAAGGACATGTCCACAAAATATATGGAGTCTGGTATAATAATAATCAAAAATACGAACCACAACACTCGTTACATTTCGAGAAACTTCACATTTTTCTGAGTCTATTACATTAGTTAAAAATATAAACGGAGCCCTCCGATTTTTTTTAATTAATTTTGAATTTATTAAGATAAATAAATATATTTGGCTCAATAGATAGTTTATCTCTATCAACCCTGATTAAGTAACCTCCAAATTGTTAAATAAAAGTATTTTTACCAATTAGACTCACTTTTTAAGTGTTTTTTTTTTGTCACATTGTACCTACTAACTGGTCACACTGGTAGGTTCAAATTTTTAATTTTAGCAAATTAAGACATGAATGTGGAAGAATCAGCTACGAATGGAAGTAAAATAACGATAGAAGCACTTTATTATTGCTAAACTAGTAAAAATAAAAAGGTGTATTGTTATTTTTCATAAAATTTACTTTTCCCATTTAAAAAAAAATGGAGGAATGGAAAAATCTTAATTAAATATTTTCGAAAAGCCCATAAAACAAGCTTTCAAATGATGTATATATCATCTTGGTTCGATTTTTCTCTGAATAATATACCACTTGTGGACGTCACCTTTAATCCACTTTCCGGTTTACGATATTATGATGACATGGTGCTGATCTGATGATGGAGCTGGAAGGTGGTCAAAGCAACTTTGCAATAAAACGACACAACCTCATAGAGTTTGGGCTCATTTGAATCGTCTTGACGAGTAGTTTGTCTCTCAATCGTAACCAGGGTCTGATGATGGAGCTGGAAGGTGGTCCTAGGAACTTTGTAACGAAACGACGCAAACCCATCGAGTTTCTTCCTCATGAGTTTGGCGACGCGATTTTCTATTTAATGTGACGTCACATAGCTTAAATCAGTGAACAAATAAGACGCTTCTAATGATTCCTCGTGAATGTATGTAATGTAATTTTTTGATTAGAAGTTATCAGGGAATAGATGGACATACATCTATATCAAAAACATAACTCTCCCATAGCCGGATAAAACCAAGTATATACCACTCATTCTTACAAAACTTTTTAATCGTTAAATACTGGCTAGACATGTCCTAAGTGCATTTTGATAATGGCAATTGTTTTTTTTAACCTCTTATCCCACTCCTGCCTGCTTAGCATACAAGACCACGACAAGAGTTTACCGACGTGTGCAAAGGTGACAGATATATGTACTGTACTGTACCAGCCTTTTTAATAGTCCACTGCGGGGCGTAGGCCTACCCACGAAAGGTGATTGGGCCATATCCACCACGCTGGCCCAGTGCGGGTTGGTGGATTCACATACGCCATCGAATTTCTTCTACGGACGAATGCAGGTTGCCTCACGGTATTTTCTTTCACCGAAAAGCCCGTGGTTTTAAATTCAGTACGTAAATTCCAAGGAATTAATTGGTACGGGACCGGGTTTTGAATCCACAACCTCACGATTGTAAGGCGGGTGTCATTACCACTAGACCACCACGGCTATCTGCTATCGACAGATATATGCTTTATCATAACTCTGTCACGTTCTGACACGTCGATAGTATTATTTTATGGTCCGTATGCTAAGCCCGCTGGGCAAAGATTTCTACCCAAGTAGTGGTGGTCTAGTGGTAGTGACACCCGCCTAACAATCGTGAGGTCGTGGGCTCAAATCCCGGTCACGTACTAATGAGTACTTTGGAATTTATCTACGGAATTTCACACCACTAGCTTTTCAGCTTTTCTTAGCATCAAACAAATATGAGGCAACCTGCATACGTCCGTAGAAGAATTTCGAGGGCGTAAGTGAATCTACTAACTCTCACTGGGCCAGCGTGGTGGATATGGCCCAATCACCCTTAGTAGGTAGGCCTACGTCCTTCAATGGAATATTAAACAAAAGGCTTGTACAGATACAAGAACTGCGGCGTGACACCCCCTGATGATACTTGGCTGGTTATTGCAGGTATAAATTGAACATGGACGAGAAAGTAATCCAGGCCGGTATGTTCGACCAGAAGTCCACCGGCTCCGAACGGCAACAATTCCTGCAGAGCATTCTACATCAAGATGGAGATGATGAGGAGGTTCGTTTTACTATAATATACAGAGTTTTCTGCTTGCCCTGTACTACGTCTAAAGGAGGTGATTAAGGCCCTTCGCACACGGCGTCGTAGCGTAGGCGTATCGTAGTACGCACGTAGGACAAGAGCAATACGAGCGCGTACATGTTCAAACAAGTCCTGCCTCCTGCGATACAACTACGCTACGCCTCGCCTACGCTACGACGCCGTGTGCGAAGGGGCCAACAAATCATTTGAATGGGGCCAACCCGAAGTTCTAGAATAATCAGCTGTTTCATACATTTCGTCGATTCCGAACTGCAGATCTTTTATGGAACAGGTGATTCTTTTTCTCGAATTCTGGGTTGGCCGCATAGTAAAAGTTATGATGGTCTTAATCACCCCCCATGTTAAAGGGCAAGTAGGTAGCTAGACCCTTCCGTAAACCAATTTCTTTGTATTGTATTGTAATTCCCTACTTTTTCCATCTTGAACTTTTATTGTATGAGTAATAAAATTTAGTGGCAATCTAAATTGTCATTGTCGAGAATCAGTATTCAATTTCGTATTTAACCGTTGCGTAATTGCCCCTTTACAACTGGCACTATAAAATCGTGAGGATCGACAAAAATTGTCGCAAAAACCATATTAATTTTCGCGACCGTTCTTATACGATCTTGCGGGATAAGCAGATAACATGGGGGGTGATTAACCACACGATCGTATGAGCCCGTTTGCGTTCACAAAATCAATATAGTTTACGCGTAATTTTTTTTTTTTGCCGATTTCATGCCTGTATTGACCCGGTTGTAAAGTGCTAAGAAAACCTGCCTTATTATAGGATAGGAATAGCGTTTCGGACTTCGCATTATATCCTACTCGCGCAAACGACTCGCGCCACACGAGTGAGTAGGATGGAACGCGAATACGTACGTCACCGCTTTCAGCCAATAAAATCTCTTAATTTATTCATAGGAAGAGAACGAAGTCCCCGACGACGACTTGATCAACGAGATGATCGCGCGCTCCGAGGGAGAGCTGGAAATCTTCCGGGAAATCGACATCGAGCGCAAGAAAACCGAGACCAAGTCCCGCCTCATCCAGGAGTCGGAACTGCCAGACTGGCTCGTCAAGGAAGACGACGAAGTCGTTTGTAACAAGGTTAGTGCTATACATGGGCCGTATTGTGTACGCATTATGACCATCGGGTTTGCTTTTTATCCTGCTTGCGCCAATTACTTGCTCCACGAGAGCGAGTGGGACGAAAAGCGAAGCCGAACTTTAGAACGCGTACACAATACGGCCGCAGGATTAATTATGGAATAGATCCCTCCGAGGTGGAACTCGAAATGTACAAACACTCCCTGCCCTCATATGCATGGCTGTTATAAGCCGAATCATGCAAGCCGGTGGATGTGAAGTTAGCTACAAGCTGCGCAATATTCAATTAATGCGCAACTTTATGTGAGCTTCAGTCAGGATTGGATTGGTCAGTTTGTAGCTCACTTCACATCCGCCGATTTGTATGGTAGGGCTTATAGCGTAGTTTGATTAGGTGTTTGTAAGAGATCGCCGAAGCGAAGCAACGTTCGACACGGTCAGTTAAATGCACGTTAAATGGTATATCCCAATTGTTTTAATCGTATAACTGTGTCAGAAGCTTCCGACGGCTTTAAAACGAATTAACTTTCAGTGAGTTTGTATCACCATACACAAATTACAAACATTGCCTACAAAAACGTCGATCGCGATGTTCGTAATCATGTTAGTGGCTCGAACATCTTCTTTCATCTTCTCCATGAGCAAACCGTTATGAATATGCGAGCTGAGCCGCCCTCCGCGCGTACGATCTCAATCATGCTGCTTAACATTGCGTATGAGCTCGTACACATAAACGCGATACGCCGTCGCATCATTCTACGACGCGATCTCATAACGTAGAAACCACATCGTTATATTTCTTCATAAAATGACTCTCGCTATACATGACTGAAAGAAATGGATGTATCCAGTATCCTCTGCATATCTGTTTCTTCTTTATTCATTGTTTTTTATTATTGCTGCGATGTGGTGAAGCTTGCTTGACGTCGACAACGTCGCATCGTGCACATTGCGACGTCGTATCGTGTTTATGTCTACGAGCCCTTAGTAAGGAGCAGTTTCATTCGCTTATTCGGAGTATACAAAATTGGAACGTATTCCCCAGGGTCAAGGTTGGAATTACCTCGACGAGGACGAGACGCTCGGGCGCGGGTCGCGACAACGCAAGGAGGTGGACTACACAGACTCGCTCACAGAGAAGGAGTGGCTCAAGGCCATCGACGGCGACGACATCGAGGACGACGAGGAGGATGATGATGATGACGATGATGAGGTGCTTGATAAGAAGCGGAAGAAGGGCAAAAAGCGGCGGTAAGTTTTGTTCTAGTTCCTTCTAGCTCTGTCTCGATACACAAGGAGGTAGACTACACAGACTCGCTCACCGAGAAGAAATGGCTCAAGGTGACAATGAATCAATGATCGACAAAGTGTGATAAAGGCGACGATGACGTGGTTTTCGACAAGAAACAGAAAAAGGGCATGAAGCGGCGGTGAGGTTCCTTTTAGCTTTTGTCTCGATGTACAAGCAGGTGACAACGTAAGGAGGTGCCAATAGACGATGAGGTTTCTTCTAGTTTCTTCCAGCTCTTTGTATCGATGTGCAAGAAGGTGGACAACTCGAGGTAGACTACACCGACTCGCTCACAGAGGAGGAGTGGCTCAAGGCTATTGACGGAGGCGACGATGACGAGGCGCTCGACAAGAAACGGAATAAGGGCAGGAAACGGCGGTGAGGTTCTTTACAACTCTTAGTATCAGTGTGCAAGTAGGTGACAACACAATGAAGGTGGACTACACAGGCTAGCTCACAAAAAAGGAGTTGCTCAAGGCTATCGAAGTCGACCACGACGATGATGAGATGCTCGACAGGAACCGAAAGAAAGCCAAGAAACAACGGTCCTCACCCTCATCCTTCTAGTTTCTTCTCTATGTGCAAGCAGGTGACAATGCAAGGATGTCGACTCTCACCGAGGAATGGCTCAAGGCCATTGTCGGCGATGACATCGAAGGCCACGAGGTGCTTGACAAGAAGCGGAATAGGGGCAAGAAACGACGGTGAGGTAAAGCTATCGAAGACGACGAGGTGCTCAGCAAGAAACGACGGTGAGGTAAAGCCATCGAAGACGACGAGGTGCTCAGCAAGAAACGACGGTGAGGTAAAGCCATCGAAGACGACGAGGTGCTCAGCAAGAAACGACGGTGAGGTAAAGCCATCGAAGACGACGAGGTGCTCAGCAAGAAACGACGGTGAGGTAAAGCCATCGAAGACGACGAGGTGCTCAGCAAGAAACGACGGTGAGGTAAAGCCATCGAAGACGACGAGGTGCTCAGCAAGAAACGACGGTGAGGTAAAGCCATCGAAGACGACGAGGTGCTCAGCAAGAAACGACGGTGAGGTAAAGCCGTCGAAGACGACGAGGTGCTCAGCAAGAAACGACGGTGAGGTAAAGCCGTCGAAGACGACGAGGTGCTCAGCAAGAAACGACGGTGAGGTAAAGCCGTCGAAGACGACGAGGTGCTCAGCAAGAAACGACGGTGAGGTAAAGCCGTCGAAGACGACGAGGTGCTCAGCAAGAAGCGGAAAAAGAGCAAGAAACGACGGTGATGTTCCTTTAGCTCTTTGTCTCGATGTGGTGTGTGGTATGGATGACGACAACGAAGTAGGTGTCTAAAGTCTTTGTGATATTATCTAGTTTGTTCGAAAACCAAATCTTTAAGTGAAGTAATTCCGGAAAACGAGAAAAATTCATGTTGCCCTGGTAGATTTATAATCATCACAATCATGCACAACTCAATATTTCGCGCGTAGCACGCGCGCGTTCTGTACATACACAAACCATCTGAACAGGCTCTTACCTATCAAAATGTATCGGTCATTAATTAAATTTTGTTTCTATGCAACAGACATGAGGATTCGGAGGAAGATGAAACGCCCAGCTCCTCTAAAAAGAAGAGTAAAACTGAAGTCAATCAGCTCAAGAAGCGATTGAAAAATATTATGAAGAAAGTCATCGATTACACTGATGAGTAAGTATTTTTGGTCAATATGTATATGGCACATATCTCTGCCCACGGTTTCATTCGCTTAGAAAATTACAAAATAATCAAATGTGCCACATTATTTGTAAATTGCAAAAGTACATTGTTACCATAGCCAAGTCTGTGCCGTCAATTTGTATAAACTGCTTCGGTTAGTGATAGACAAAATAAAGATAATAAATCGACAAGACTTTCGCATCAAACTAATATCACAAATGTAAAAGTTTGATCGCCGTCGAATTTCTTCGATGGCGTATGTGAATTCACAAACCCGCACTGTGCCAACGTAATGGATATGGCTCAGTCGCCCTTCGTAGATAGAACTATGTTCAATAGTCGACTCTTAAAAGAACGGCATAGGTCGAATCATACAACTTGGCGGCTGTCATGTTAGCAACAAACTGCGGATAACCATTGGGTTATGGTCAGCTTGACTTAAGGCCGAAACACACAGACGGCGGGCGCGGGTCGGGTCGTGTTCTTCGCGTGACACGCGCTGTTCCATTATCAACACACATCGCGCGGGCACGGCGCGGGTCGGTGGCGTGGCGGGACGGGTCGACCTACCTTGTTAGCAGCATCGGTTGCTGTGAAAACTCAGTGTGATTGAAAATGTCGGAGGATTCGGACACGGAAGAAGAACTACTTTTTCGTTACTTCAAACACTTACTACTCTCATTTAATTGATCTGCAATTTGCTGCCATATCCTTGCCTTCAGAACAGCATTATTGTACTTGTTGTCCCTTGGTTCGTACAAACAAGCATGTTTACGAACACTTTCAATATTTTTTTCATTGAGATCCATAGCAAAATTGTAAAAAAATACAAAATCTCATTGACGTATTCACAACACGCGCTGAGCACGACCCGCGCACGCTCTCTGTGTGAACACTTGTTGGTGAATACTTGTATTACGACGAAATCCAAAGAATGCAACGGCGCCCGACCCGCGCGTCCCGCGCTCTGTCTGTAGTGGCGGGCGACGGGCGCGGCTGGCGCGCGGCTCCCACGCTCGGCCCGCCCCGCGCCCGACCCGCGCACGCGATCTGTGTGTTGTCGTGCATTGAAACAGGTACTAATAGACACGCCGTACTCCCGCCCTGCGCCGCGCCCGACGTGTGTGTGTTTCGGCCTTTATCCTGTCCTGACTGAACCCCACTTAACGGACTGAGGATTGGGTTATCCGCAGCTTGTAGCTAACATCATAGTCGCCAAGAAGTTTGATTTGGCCTATACAGTACAGTTTCATACTGTACAAATAATTGAAAAATGAAAATGAAAAATATTTTATTTCTCTCAGTACAATTCATAAAATATGTAGCCATGGCCATCAAATTAGGTGTGCGAACACCTGTATTTTGATGGATAGCCTTCCTAATAATAACATCATTATGAATTGTACAGTTTTATAATTAATGGTATCTAAAAATTCTTAACTTCTTAATTAAAAAGATAATAGTAATGTTAATTTTAAAATGGTCTGAGCCTATAAGTAATGTTACAGACAATATGTGTAATTGGCAATATGGGCCCAAGTCAGTTCAGTCTTGCTATATAACTATCTTATTCAATGTGGCGTTCCCATGAAGAACTTACGTACTTATTAAAATTTGTAAAATTGTCATAGGGGCGGAAGGGTATTGTCGGAGCCGTTCATGAAGTTGCCGTCGCGCCGCGAGCTCCCGGACTACTATGACGTCATCAAGAAACCGCTCGACATCAAGAAGATCATGAACAGGATTGAAGAGGGGAAGGTAAGCGTTAGATATAAGGTTGTCTATTGGAAGAAATAGTACATTATACACCGAGGGGAGAAAACGATCTATTTCTGTTCGAGAGTCAGCGGAGGGCTTAAAAGAAACTTGAGAACAGAAATAGAATTTCTCCCGAGTGATACATAGTACTTTATACTACACCTACGAGGAAAATAAAATATAATATTTCTTTAATTAAAGTTCAGGAAGTAAGTTATTTATTACTTCTTGGGCTGTATTTTTTTTTCTGGTGGCGTCATCATTACAAAATCGTCAGATTCACTATCAGATGACATTTTGGAAAATTAAAAGCTAGGTACTGTTAAATTATCAATTTAGCTAAAAACAAAATTTAACGCAACGAAATAAATTGCCGCGCTTTTTTTTTCGCATTGCAGAATAATTTTTTAGTTGCCATCCTTATTTCATTAAAAATAGAGAACAACAAAAATTCCGCCTCTTTTCTGTAATTATTTGATATAAAACCTATTTGAGATTTGAGGTTTGTATGTTTCCCGCCTCATTTTTCTAATTATTTCATACAAAACCTTTTTGAAGTTTGACGTTTGTATTTTTTTATGTTCGCTGCTAAAAAACAAAAGAAAGCTAGCCGGGCAATAATGAATTTTCATACAATATTCCTGCCCTGCTTCAGAGGGCAGTAATAAAACTCCATATAACTTCTCCCGCCGCACATTTTCGAGGGAGAAATTACGAACTTTGTAACCCGTTTATGAACGAGTAATAAGACACTTTCCGAGTGGGTGTATAAAATATATTACAGCATAATATTGTTATCTCTTCAGAAAATCTTGTGTCTTTTGTTGTATAATTTACTTTTATATACTAAATTCGGATTTCAGAAACTCCACTGACGATTTTGAACAATGTAGCTGTTCATTCAATGTTTATGTCTAAGATGTTATTCCCAGGAAACGTGACTTAGGTTTTCTTTGTTTTTGCACTGAACGAAGCTCTCAACAGCTCACAAAGCAACTTACAAACCTGGGGAGTAGGCTGTCCGCGGCTCGACTATAACCGCTTATCGATAGAAATAATGCCCAACATTGCATCCATCCATGAGAACAATGAGTGGGAGAAAGAGTGACATACTCGCCCACAGAGCTACCACAACTAGAGAGATAGCGCAGTTGTCGCTTTAGGCAATTCTCAACCACAAAAATGTATGGAAAATCTGGCCCAGCGCTGTCAAATTGTCAAATATGGAAATATGTAAATATTGGAATTTGACACTACTGAGAGAAAAACACGGCAACTAGCCACTGAATCGAGATATTTATATGTCTCTTTCTTTTCTTGATCGACCACGCTATCTCTGTCTACTCGGCCATCCCTCTGCACCACTCCGACGTTTTAAGACTCAGTGTTCTCAGTGTGATTAATCCCATCCTATAGGGTTTTAGATAATGCTTGATATGAGTACTGAGCAGACCCTGATCACGACGATCGCATATCGAGCGCACGCGTTTTGTAAATATTTCGAAATCAAAGTTTATTATGCTTGATATGTGTACTGAGCAGACACTGATCACGACCATCGCATCGTTGGCGTTTTGTAATTATTTCGAGATCAAAGTTTATAATGCTTGATATGAGTACTGAGCAGACCCTGATCACGACGATCGCATATCGAGTGCACACGTTTTGTAATTATTTCGAGATCAAAGTTTATAATGCTTGATATGAGTACTGAGCAGACCCTGATCACGACGATCGCATATCGAGTGCACACGTTTTGTAATTATTTCGAGATCAAAGTTTATAATGCTTGATATGAGTACTGAGCAGACCCTGATCACGACGATCGCATATCGAGTGCACACGTTTTGTAATTATTTCGAGATCAAAGTTTATAATGCTTGATATGAGTACTGAGCAGACCCTGATCACGACGATCGCATATCGAGTGCACACGTTTTGTAATTATTTCGAGATCAAAGTTTATAATGCTTGATATGAGTACTGAGCAGACCCTGATCACGACGATCGCATATCGAATGCACGCGTTTTGTAATTATTTCGAGATCAAAGTTTATAATGCTTGATATGAGTACTGAGCAGACACTGATCACGACGATCGCATATCGAATGCACGCGTTTTGTAATTATTTCGAGATCAAAGTTTATAATGCTTGATATGAGTACTGAGCAGACACTGATCACGACGATCGCATATCGAGTGCACACGTTTTGTAATTATTTCGAGATCAAAGTTTATAATGCTTGATATGAGTACTGAGCAGACCCTGATCACGACGATCGCATATCGAGTGCACACGTTTTGTAATTATTTCGAGATCAAAGTTTATAATGCTTGATATGAGTACTGAGCAGACCCTGATCACGACGATCGCATATCGAGTGCACACGTTTTGTAATTATTTCGAGATCAAAGTTTATAATGCTTGATATGAGTACTGAGCAGACCCTGATCACGACGATCGCATATCGAGTGCACACGTTTTGTAATTATTTCGAGATCAAAGTTTATAATGCTTGATATGAGTACTGAGCAGACCCTGATCACGACGATCGCATATCGAGTGCACACGTTTTGTAATTATTTCGAGATCAAAGTTTATAATGCTTGATATGAGTACTGAGCAGACACTGATCACGACGATCGCATATCGAGTGCACACGTTTTGTAATTATTTCGAGATCAAAGTTTATAATGCTTGATATGAGTACTGAGCAGACACTGATCACGACGATCGCATATCGAATGCACGCGTTTTGTAATTATTTCGAGATCAAAGTTTATAAATTGAAGATTGTATTCTTACATTCCAGTATAGCGACATAACAGACATGGAGCGCGATTTCTTCACGCTGTGCGCCAACGCTCAGACCTACAACGAGGAGGCGTCGCTTATCTATGAGGACTCGGTGCGCCTGCGCAACGTGTTCATAGAAGTGCGGCGCCGGTACGAGACCGGACAAAACTCGGACGAGTCGGAAGACAATGAGAAAGGTGATTGAAATTATTTGTTGGTGTTTCAGGTAGGTGTGGCTTAGTTGTTTTTTTAGGAAAGTACATCTTCATTCATCAACATTTTCAGACTGTTTTAAAAAGTATTTCTGACGACGCGTGACCAAGATGGTGGTGTTTATTTGGCTCAATGTATAAGCATTGCCATTCAGCGTAGCAATGTTGCTAGCATGCTAGGCACAATGCCAACTGGCAGTGGGCTTGAGAATTTGGATTATCTTTAGACCTTTAAGTATCTATGGATGATCCAATTGCTTGTTATGTAGTAGTTTTAGATTATTTAACTCTTGTATTTAGTGGTAGTTAATAAAGGCACTTGCCCTATAAAAAAAGACTATAATCATCATGAACGTATATAGAGTGGACCCGGTGTTTGTAATGTGATGGCAGTACAGTAGAGCCTCGATTAACCGGACTAAAACTGGAAACATACTGACAGACGCGACTGACAGTCGCGACTTATAGGAATCTAGATAATGAATCTACACTGAGCCGTGCAAACCATCGGACATCAGTCTCGGACGTCACCTTGGGCTGACCTTGAGCGTTCGGACGTCCGAGAGTGATCTGGCGCGCCGAATGTTTTAAGACTGTGCACATTCCTAAGTCGCGGCTGTCAGTCGCGTTCGTCAGCCGCGTCCGATAGTATGTTTCCAGTTTAATTAATTGATAATATTTTTTTTAATTAATTGATAATATTTATTCTAATCTATAATATAATAGATAGCACGGCGACACATCGCGCAGCAAGTACAATTAGCAACAAACACAAATTTCTCGAAGTGCAAATAAAGAGCGAGGCGCGGGCGGGTAATTAAACTTCTTACATGAAAAATACATTTTGTTGACCGGGGGTAGTCGACCGGATAATCGCTAATCCGTATAACTGAGATCCGGATAATCGAGGTACCACTGTATTACTATCAAAGGTTCAAAATATAAGCTCCGCTTAGGACGCATTTGACGTTTGTCTACCATATTACTGCAATCACAGACTGCATTCCTATATTTGATCAGTAGTTACAGCATGACTGTTAAGATTACAGAACAGTGTCTATACTATACGTTGTCATCGCCATGTTGCTGTGATCATATGTTACAACTTTTTTTATTTAATGCCGCTTCTTCTGTCTTTCTATTCTGAAGTAGTCGCCCACTGCTGAGCTGAGCATGGGCCTCATTCTTGTACACCACTCATCTCAGTCCTGTGCCAATCTCATCCAGGTTGGACTCGCTATCCTAACTATATCGTCGACCCAGCGAGCTGGTGGGAGATACAGCTTGATAAAAATTAATTTATTAAAAGTAGGTAGATAATTGCTATTGTTTACTCTACAGTGCCATATCCGAATATCGTTCTAATTTGGAGCAACCCAATGATGGAGTTTTCGGAATATTTTTCTATGGAATTTCTAGAGTGAAAATATAGTTTCGTTTCAAGGTGTTCTAGATGTAGATCCAAATCCTGTGGTCACATATTTTATTTTACTCACATGAAATTAAAGCTCTTATTTTCATCACATCAAATTGAAAACTGATACAGCATAATTATCTGTTTTTGCCAATCTCTAGACACAATTTAGATAACAGATGAATGCGAAATCTGCACTGATTGTGCATACAATTATAATAGGTACATACATTGCTTCGTTTTGGTACAATGATCATGACATGGAAACTATTTAGTGTAATTTTGTATTTTTGAGACACCATTTGTCTAACACAAATTGTAATTTATTTTATAGATGAAGAAGATTCCGACGGAGAGTCCAACAGGTCGGTGAAAATGAAGATCAAGTTGAAAGGGAAAAGTAAAAACACTCCAACAAGGAAAAGGAAACAGCGCAAATACATCTCCGACGACGAAGATTATGAAGAAGATTGAATAGCTTCATGTGTAGTAGAATTTTGTATGTACTATAGGCGCAGTTTAGGATGACTATTGACTATACCTAAAGCCGCAGTTCCACTGGTGGGAAAATGTGTCCCACTTTAGAGCACAACTTTTATATCAATAGAGACAGTCAAATACATTACAGAATTACAAATTCGCCTACAATTTTAGTTTCAGTGAACATATCAAGAAATGTGGTGAACATGTTTTTCGGTGGAACCGGGCTTTTACAGTGAAGATTTTATTTTTACCATTGACATAATTGGAATAGGGATGAACTTTGGATGATATAAAGCAGTATGATAATACGGGCAATAACAGTGCATGAGCAAATAATAACGCAACTTAATTTTTGTACCGTCATCTTAAATTATGCGCGCTAAATAGGTTATTAAGTTCGTAACATAACATGTCCGAGTGACAGCATAGCTATGGATTGAATATCAAGACTATAATCTCTTGAAAATTAGTTTCTGGAAATATTTGTACAATATAATGTCTACTAGAAATAAAATGAAATGAACATTTATTTGATATGCAATTTGGATATTTTCATGTGAATTGAATAATATATGATTATTTGAGTATGATGACTGTCATGATGAAATTTTTAACATACTTTACTTTATATTCAGATTGCAGTGATTAAGTATAAGAATGTAATAGCATTTTAGCATGTAAGTAAATTTTCGTTGATGTCAACATAGATGTTTAGGTACTTAGCATGCATTATTATTCTTATTATAATTGACATTTTGCAATAGTTCTTATGTGAATATCAGGGGAAACATCCCCATTACCGTAACATTAAATAATACTTAATAATTCAATTTAAACTTATATGTGCACTGTGTAATGTTTTATTTCTAGACTTGAATCTTAAAATAATTGACATGGAATCTATTTAGTGTAATTTTATGTGCTTTTTGCATTAATAAAACTAGTGTCTAAACAACTTGTTTTATTTTAGACCGCTTTTAAGGCAGGTTTATTCATTCTAGTCTCCTTCCATTTAACGTCGCCCCATTTAAATTGGACGCCGTGGACGTTGAGCATGTGTTTGTTGAGGCTGGTGCTGTAGGTGAACTTCTGAGCGCACATCTGGCAGGAGAAGGGCTTTTCGCGAGTGTGTACACGCATGTGACGCCGTAGATCGCCCTGCGTATAGAACGCTTTGTCACAAAAATTGCATTTAAATGCTTTGTCACCGACATGCCTGAAATTATAAAACTAATTTTCAACAATAAAGACAACCTCTGAAAATATGGTAACATTCATGAAAAATCCTTCAAAGACAACCAACCAGCATTATAAATAATAGTTAAACCAATATTTATCAAGTATGTGTGCCACATAAGGCTAGGTAACCTTGCACCCACTAGCTAACCCACTGGTGGGTATAGGGGTAATTTCTATTTACCCGTGCACCCACTGCATTAATGTTGGAACTAACTACATATAGAAATATCGATTTGTTTTGTCGATAATATTAAAATGATAAATACGATAGAACAAGCTAAAGGAGACTGGGATTACATTCCAATAAATTCGACCACTTTACAGATTTAACTTCTTTCAAAACTTTTAATGCTAGTAGTCTGAAAACGGATATAATATAAATAAGTAATAATAATACTCTTTATAAGTTATAACAGATAATTAAACACATAATTTCACATGAAAATGTTTTTGTTGGATTTACTATTACACCGATCACACACGAAAATTAGAGTAAGTCTCATACATGCTTGTAAAGTATGTACAGAGATTAGTTAGTTCAGTTCATTTATTCTGACATAGGTACAATAATGCACAATAATAATAAGTATAATAAGTTAGTTTTAATAACCAATTGGATTATTGTAATTTTTTTTCATTTAAACATTATTAACAAAATAAATTGATATTTTTATAATTAATTCCAACCTTGACGCAGTGGGTACACGGGTAAATAGAAATTACCCCTTCACCCACCAGTGGGTTAGCCAGGGGGTGGACGGGTATCGAGCCGATATCTCGAAATGACAAAATTATTAAAATGATAATTTCTGATGACATAGGGGTCTCAAAATTGTCTTTAAATTGCTCAGACCAAATAAAAAAATCAAGACAGAATGTCGTGAACAGACAAGTGAAGCTGGTTTTTTATACATGTGGTGAGTGTGTTAGTGTTGTATGTCTATGTATGTGTAATTGTGTCTGTACATGGCGAGACATAGTTTTTCCGGCCTCACTTGTTAGTCGACAACATTCTGCCTTGATTTTTTTATTTGGTTTGAGTTAGATTGATTTTATCCTCACCTCTTGATATGTACCAGAAGACTTTTTCTCGTGTTTGTTGCATAGTTACAAATGTGACAAACCATTTTCTTTAAAGAACTATGCTTGAGCCTGTGGTTATGTAGCTCTGCAGATGTTACAAATGTATTTCCACAATCTTCACAATTATAGTTATATACTTTGTAGTGACGCTTCACATGAGCATGTAGAGATTCCTTAGATTTTAATAGTTTTAAACAAACACTGCAGCTGAACTGTCCCTTACCATGAACACGTAAGTGGGTCTTCAGTGAAAATGCGTGTTTGAATTGTTTGCCACACTCAGAACAAGTAAAACTCGATGTGGTGCTGTGTGTTTTACGATGTGCTGCCAGGCTTGATGCTTGTGTGAAATTTTTACCACATTCACAATTATATGGCCTGTCCCCATTGTGACATCTCATATGATTAACAAGGGTTTGACTATGTGGAGTGGAGTAGGAACAAGTAGTGCAATGGTAGCGCCTCGCAGTACCATATCCTGTGACTCGCCCAATATGCCTGCGCTTCTCATGCATTCGCACAACATGCTTATCTAATGATTTTGCTGACTTCAGTACTTTCTTGCATTTCTCACATTGGAAATTGCTCTGTATATTATGTTTAACTATCTGTGTAGGAATTAGACATGTTTCTGATTCAGTGCCATCTCTTTCAAATGCCGATTGACTATCCTCTGCTTCGATACATTCTGAAAGTACAACTGTTGAGTCATTGCATTCATTGGGCATATCTTTCACTAGACTTTCATAGTACTCTTTGAATCGTTCATTGATAGTTACACATTTTATTCTGAAGTTATTGGCATTGTCAAGTTCTTCGATGCAGTGTTTGCAAATAGCACACGGCAAGTATTTCTCAGATTTAAGTATTATTTGAAAGCATGATGAAATCTTTTCCCTAATCTCTAGAGATACTTCACTTTCACAAAATAAATCGGTGGCTTCAGCTGCGTGTACTAAACATATTCTACAAATATTCCGCAGATCCAAGTTATGGTTATGTATTAAATTGTACATGATTATTTAATGCTTATCACTAATTTTCAAAGATTTGTAGTATTCGGTAGACGGAGTAGCATTCTATAAAGAACCCATGTAAAGTGATATTGTGCCGTTATTAAATCAACAAATCAAAGAGAATGTAAATCTGTGATGTAAATAGTACAACAAATTACATTAACATAGAGGAAGTACACTATTAGGGATTATACACCAACCCGCACTGGGCCAGCCTGGTGGATATGGCCCAATCAACTGCTATCACCCCTCGTGGGGGGTAGGCCTACGTCCTGCAGTGGACTATTAAAAGGCTGGTACAGTACAGTACTACTATGGAACAAAACCAAAAATGAGGTCGAAATCAAAACAAGTTAAAACAACAAACAAAACAAATAACAATCCATTTTTTTCTTTTTTTAATTTTTAGGACCTCGGAAACTTAGTTCTTCAGTTGTGTTCGTTTTTAGTTTACTGGATTCTCTGTTCTAAGGGTTCTTTCTAGCAAAGAAAATTATACTCACTTTCTAGCATTCTAGTAGTCCCACTGCTTAAGCGTCTTCCAGACAGCTGCGGCCTGCGACCTAATGTTCGATTTTTATTAGGACGGGGTGGGGGTGGGACGGGCCTACTTCGTGGACGAGGGCCGTACGACGCACGTTCCATACATTTTTGTCGTGGCCCGTATGATGCCCGTCCGGACTTTCACACAAAATGTATGGGACGTGCGTCCCGACTCGTCCTAATATAAATCATCTCTTATAAGTTAATTTTTTTGAAATCCAGCTCTGTGATTAGTGGATGGCTAGATCGCAGCTATCTGGGGGAGCTTTACTAAATTGGGTAAAAGACCGCTACTTTTTTTAGGATTTGGGCTACGCTTAGAATAAGATTTACATGGCAAATACCTAAATAATAATTAATATTGAAGGACTGTTCCCATCCATGGTCTAGTAAATTATAAAAATGCCTTATCGAAAAAATAAAGGTGGAAGTTCTTCCACGACAGTGACGTCTTCCACACTCCTTATAATAGTCAAAGCGCTGAGGCGAACATTAAGTACCTAACCACTTAATGGAGGCAAAGGATAATAATGTGGCGTAACGTCTTTGGATCGCAAATACCTCCTATATTTTTACTTTTTGGGTTGCAACTGAACGATATATAACTTCTATAGGCTAATTAACGTTTGCCTCGATCCAGTTCAAGGCTCGCATCAACAACTCTTACTAAAAGTTTAAAGAAACCTAACCAGAAAAATAATTTCATGAGCTGCTAAGCATGGTGGTAACGTCCCCGTTATCTCCTTCAGAAAAAGTAAAATTATCACCACCACAGAGCCTAGGGCTTTAACCGATGAAACAATAAAAAACATCAATCTGCTTTATCTGGCTTTATTTGATGACAAAAAAAGCCTACGCTTCGGCAGCCTGAGCTTGCGCCCTCTTGATGAAGGAGGTCTTCTTCTGCTTGATTCTGTTTTTCCTCTCGGCCAGCGTGAACTTGCGCTTGTTCCAGCGTTTCTGTTTGGCCGGGTCCTTCTTACTCTCCTTCTTTTTGTGGGCTGGGTCAGCTCGGATGGAATCGTGGGCTTTCTTGTACAGATTCTCAATCTGGAATTGAAATTAGAACATGAAACCAAGTGCAGAATAACAAATATAAGGGTTTTTTAGAGATATGCATTTGACAGCAACTCACACAGATGTAAATGAGATTGAATGTAACCACACCTAGTCTGGAATGGAAATGTTTCTAATAAAATCCAGCTCCAGCCAATCTAAACTCAGCTGTTTGGATTTTTAGCTTCCGATTGCTATTTTCAATACTGAACCCTATCAATTCTACTTCAGTGGCAGCTATGTAGCAACAGTATATTACTGTTAAGACTTGAACGCTCATATATGGTCCCAACTTATCCTAATTTAACAGTCCGAATCAATCAGGTGATAGATAGGTTGTAGCAAAATAAGTATAATTTTAAAACCATTAGATTCTAAAGATATCAAAATACATTGCAATAATGTTGTCCAAATTCGACACCACTCTCATATTATTAATGAGAGCAGTAATTTGCTTGGACGTAAATAAAACTGAAGCAAGCCAAGATACCTCATCAGCGACTACACCCAATTTGATGTATTTGCTGAACTGTCTTCTGAAAATGTCATCATCGTCTGCCTGTAGGGTCTTCATGTAGTTAGCCACGTGTTGTCCGAAAATGTGTTCTCTGCAATAGAAAATGGCAATAAGCAAAATATCATAACTCATTTTGTGGAAAGAATTTTTCAGGGAGAAATTTTCTAATTGAGCTTTCTTGAATATACAAGGGAATGTTTAAAACCCAAGGAAAATTATCATCAACTAATAGGTTTCCCTGACCGGACCAGGCTTCCCTAACTGCTATGAGGGCTAAATGGAAGCAGCTACACAAACCTGCATAAAAATAAAGAAGTTGTCTTCCAGACCGGTTTTAAAATGTCCTTCTAAACACTTTATCACAACCAAAAATCTGGAAGGTATGATATTGCTCCAATATGGCTGTCCAATCAATAGATGTAGCTATTATTTGGAGGATGAAAGGAGCCAGGTTAAATCTATTGTTGCATTCATAATTAGACCAACACTGGGTCAGCATGGTAAATATGGCCCCATTATCACCCTTCATGGGCAGGCCTATGTTCAGCAGTGGACTATTTATTAGAGTGGCCAGAACAGTATTGATTTAAAAATGTTTACAAAAATTGATGCAACAGATCTACATCAATCATTATTGTCAATCCCATACTAACCTATGGACCTCAGCATTGAATTTCTTTGCTTCGGCGTCATAACCAGGGAATCTCTTAACAGAATGGGGAACATTTAGGCCTCCGTCTACAGCACCCTTCATGGCTCCGAACACGCGGGCGCCGGTGGTGGTGCGGGCAAGACCAACATCAAGGTAACATCTGAAAGGAAACATTCATATTTAACTCATATTTGTCACAGAGGTCTATAAACTAAGTGTAGTGAAAGGTAAATCAGCACATTACGAAACAACATTCTTTGATAGCATTGTACTTGCTTTCAGTCCGCCCGTAATCATTTCATCATGTAGTAATAATGTATAATTTTGTATTATGCAAATAGCACATTCAAAGCCTTTCACTTAGTATATGATAACTAATATAACCTTACTGCCATGTGACAGCATGTTAATTATTTCTCATCACATACAACAAAATGTGGAACATGTAATGTGATAATGTTTGTATGAAGTGACATCATATTATAATGTTTTTATTAAATTCTATGGGACTAATCGCGCACTAAAATTCCGAGATAAAAAATACCTCTTCATCCCGACGTTTCAGCCGAGTTGCATCGACCGTGGTCAAGGGTTAGTCCCGTAGTATATAATAATAATGTCCTCAAATCGCGAAAGTTTAAAAACAACATATTAAAATGCTTATTAATTAATTATAATAAATTTAATTTTATAGGCCGAATCATACAATTTGGGGGATGTGAAGTTGTGATGTGTTGATGGGGTTTACAACCTGTAGCAGGTTGTATAAAACCCCATCAACACACAACTCTATGTGAGCTTCGGTCTGGATTGGATATTACGCAGTCTGTAGCCAACTTCGTACTCGCCAACCTTAAAGTTAATGGTAACAAGTATAGTTTTGTCTTACCTGAAAGCTCCAGGTCCATTGTCAACAGGTTCTACATTGTACTCATCACCAGTAACTTCGGTGGTGCCGGTGTACAGGGAGTCCAGTCCCAACCTTTGCAGCAGTCTTCTGGCGAGGAGCAGTCCAGTGCAATATGCAGCGGCATAGTTGGTCAGGCCAACCTACAACAACCACCTATATATTGAAGCTGATTTGTGCATGCAAATTGATAGAAAATCATCAATAATATATTTAATTCAGTTATGAACATATAACAACAGGGTTTTATGCCTTTGTACATTAGCTTCAGACCGCCCGTTCAAAATCATCATTACAGAGTAATGTCATAATTTTAGAATTTATACCAAAATAAACAAAACATGATGAAAAAAACTTACCTTGATGCCATAGCGAGGGAGTTCTTGAGAGTAGGCAGCGCAGACAATGTGGTCTCCCTCAATACGAGAGTAAGCAACCTGGCAGGTCACAGTTGTGTTGGACAGGCGCACTACCAGGCGGTACTTGGGTGTATTGTATTTGTTCTTGTCCTAACAACGAAAAAATGGACTTAACATTTTGTTAAACATCACTTACTTGTATTTAATGTGCAATTAATAATAATTACCTGGATGACAAGGCGTTTACGGGCATAGTAGTCGGTTTTTCCCTCACGACGCCTCTTGAACTTAACTTGGTACCTCTTGAAGTACTGCTTGTTTTTCACGACTTTCACGAAAGCCTACAACATGTAACTTATGAAAATATGTTTACAGTGCATTACATAGAGGCGATGTTACAGGCATTTATTCAGAGACACTTTATAATCATGAATACCGCTAGTGATAACAAAACCTCAATACAGCACACGTAGAACACGGTACTGCACATCAATTTTGTTTCCTTTGCAGCATCAGATGACGCGCATGTGTCGGTGTTTCATCACAAGAACAGATTGAGGTTAGAACTAGCCGGACATTTCGTTCCATGAATGAAAAGCATGTATTCAAATTTTACTTCATGCCTTTAAAGTAGAATCACTGAGGTAAGCCACTATTTAGTTTTGAAGTACAGCGACGGGTTCATTTTGTATCATTGACACAAGTTGGCACATATTTTATCCGTAACTATTTTCACCATCACACGAGATATTTTAAAAGTAATGTACATTAGTTATAGTACACATCTGTATTACGATTAACAAGGAATTATTTCAATGAATTATGCTCACCATTTTCACTAAAAATTAAAAAACACTCGGGCGTCCACGCAAGGGACACCACAAGGAAAGAAAGATTATTGAATTTTTTTTTGGTTTGGTAGTCAAATGACAGCTTGGAAATGTCTGACATTGACAATAACAAAGATTTTGGCGTTGATGAGCTCTTTAAAAAAAAAAAATAATGTGCAGCCATGTAAGGTTAATATGGCTATTATTTGCAATTTAAGGCTTCATGAAACACAGGCGGTACGAGCGGTAGAGGCTCCTTCACACACAGGCGGTACGAGCGGTAAAGCGGTACGAGCGGTAAAGGGCGGTACGGCGGTACGGCAGTACCTGCACACACTGCCGCGGGCGCGGTCCGCCCGCGCGTCCGGATGCCACGCGGTACACGCGGTACGGGCGCGGGCATAGTTTTGCTACTGAGCACTAGATGGCACTACCTTTCAAAGTTCTGTGTCGTGTGGCGTCATGCCGGTAGTTCTAATAGTGATGGGACAGTATTTTAGAATATGATAAAGTTATCGAAATTACATAATTACAAAATAATTTTCTACTACGTGGACACACGTAGGTAGTAAAATTTAATTTGCTTTCTTTGCAATTCTCGAATCATCAGCAACTCTAGAAATAGATTTAAATACACGCATATATATGATTAGCAGGAATGTCCATTAGGGGGACATCTTACAGACGGTTTCTAACTCGAAACTAAAAAATGCTTGTCATACCGCTCCCAGAGACTGATAAACTAAAAACAATCCAGCTGTGCAAGAAGAGGTGATTCAGACCATCACATATGAACAACTTTTACTATGGTGCTAATCCGGAATAGAGGAAATATCAGCTGTTTTATACATTTTGTTGATTGCAATTATGTGTGGAACAGCTAAGTTTTTCTCGTATTCTATGATGTTAGAATGGCTCTAACATAGAATAGAAAGAAAATAAATCTATACCTACTACCTACTAATTACTCATAATAAATTAATTAATAGAAACAAGACATTTATTGTATTTTCATTAATATTTCTGAAGGCGTAAGTAAATCAAACAATAATAATTTGTTTATCCATAGTTACACAAAGCATATTTAAATGTGTATTGTTACTACAATGTCTAATCATAAATGCATCTTTATAGTCCTTGGTGGGTGCTTGTGCAGTCTACTATCTGTAGAACTACTAGTTATTACCATGCCGCAACTCAATTTTTCTCGTCTCTTCACCGTTTACTATGAGAAAACGAAATTAAAAAAAAGGTCGCGGATAATTGTATGAAATCCACAGAAGAGAGAAGGAAATAGAAAGGATATGTGGAGGGGGGTTTGTAGCCACTATCACGAGTGTATACTCATGATACGTGAACCGTGACATTTGCCGTCACAGTCGTTCATGAGATTTCAGAGGTAATTTTTGCCCAAAAATGCCGGTTCGCGCTATTGTAACGTGTCGAATACAGAGCAAAGACTTTAGTTTACAAAAAGGAGGAATATCCTTCCAATAGCAAGTCTTAATTGTGGGCATTTTTTTATATAAACGTTATCTTTTACTGCCTAGAATTTCGTTGATAGTGGTGACAAAACTTGCAAACATTTTATCGACATCGATAAATTTTGCTACTAAGTTAATAATATGTCGGAATAAAAAAAATATCGATGTCAATATAATTATTTTAATTTCAAATGTTTTGTAATTATAGCATATTATAATCAAAAAAAATATCGATATCGATAAATTTTGATAGTAAGTTAATATTATCGAAATTAGACATTTATTGTTATCTGCATATTTAGTAAAATATTTGTGATTGTGGTGTACTTTTTAGTAATATATAATTGTATTTGCACCACATTCTAACTGTTATACTACTTATGAATAAAATTTCCCAACTGGGCTAGGCCAGCGTGATGGCGATGTATATATCTGTCACTTTATCACACGTTGAAAGATTTCTTTTTGTGGCTTTTCGTGGTCGCATGCTGGACCAGCACTGACAAAGAGTAAATGGATCGAGGTAACAGGACGACATGACTGGATTCCTACATTTTTTTTTGGAAAAGTGATTGCTCACATAATAAAGATGCCTGAAGCCACCTTCAATACCTCAAATAGAAACCGTAATTATACATTCGATGATAAGGTATACACATAATATATTCTGTAATAGAATTGATGGAAGACGTGTTTAGTGTTTTGTTAAAATATGAGTTATTTTGGGGGTGATTTGCCTTTGAATTAAATTACATTTTATTTTGACGCGTGTTTAAAAATATAATCTGATTTTATTAACATAATCGGCCTTGTTGGAGTCGCGCACGAAGAATGCCGTACTATTATTCAGTAAAGATTTACATTTTCTGAAGTACCTACCTAATACAATTTTATAGTTCATATAAAAAAAATTGGTATGTCTAGGTATAACGGTTCCGTTTTTAAAAGATATCTATATCTATAATTATAATTATATTGACTTAAGAGACGCTAAAATTGAAAAGATGTAAACAAATCACCTCGAAAAATCTCCCGCTCACACAAGCACGCGCTCTCACTCCGCCACGTAACCATTTACGTATACATTCAGCTAATCCAATGATTCAATTATAGAGCTCCAAACTAGAACAATTTGATTGTAATAAAATTATTCTGCTTCTTTTAAATATTGGCGTCGCATGAAATATGTATTTGCCAGTGTCAAGTGTAAGTTCTATTATGATGTTATGATAATTACTACTATTGTTACATGTAATTATGGTGTTGTTTATTAAAATGTTTCTATTATGATATTATCATTTTATAAATAGTCACAGTCGTAGGCAGCACAAAAATCTAGATACAATTGATTATTTTTTGCCAACAATGGCATTTGGCCGACTTCCACCGTTTACGAAATCCAAATAGTTCGCAGGAATTGATGTGGTATCCATGTAGTAATTTTTAACACTATTGTTGATTTTACATTTTTTTTCATTCTGCTGACTTCGATATCATTTAAATGACTTCAGTTAGGGTGTACTTGTATACCATTTCAAAATTAAAATAAAAAATAAAACGGTCCATAATTGGCGAAAAACCGCTGAAAATATACAAAAACATACATACAGACGAACATAGTAGGTAGTATGTAAGTAAGTTCGTATAGGCCGGGTGGCTAGCCCTGGTAGGTAGTAGGTATCTACCTTTACTTTTTGGAAGTAGGTAAAAAGTCACTGTCACATCTAAGTCATGCCTGAGTAAAGCAGTAGCGAATTTACTAATAGCGCCGCCCTTTATGGAGTTTTTGTAACAACACAAAAAATCACGTTACACATTACATTATTTTGTCTACACTATTGTACGTAATTCAGCTCATAATCTTCGAAATAGTACAAATTTTCACATATTACCACTGATAGAAACACAAGTTTTATAAATTAATACAATACGGCGCGTTGACATGATTTTTCAGTGTTTATTCCAAAGCTTCCTAAATACTAATAAAACTGCACAATCATTATCATCAATTATACACTATATAGATTCAGTTACATAATCCATATATTATGCAAAAAGTATAAAATCACGTTGTCGATAAAATTAAACTGCACAATCACATCGCCCATCACTATCTGAATGCCAAAAAATAACTGTGATACCATATTCAAATTCGAGATTGGCCCATTATTTTTTTTTTGGCTTGGCATGTTGGTGCATTTGCCATTGTGATGTAACATTAATAAAATAAAGTGTATTTAATAACTTAAACACAGCATTTAAATTATGACCAAATTAATGTTATGTCATCATGTTTTCAAAAGTCTTTCTGAGCGTCTGGTGGACGCGACGCGTGACCAAAATGCTGGTGTTTATTTGGCTCAACGTATAAGCATTGCCATTCAGCGTGGCAATGCTGCCAGCGTGCTGGGCACGCTGCCAACTGGCAGTGGGCTTGGGCACTTGGATTATCTTTAGACCTTCAAGGGTCTGTGGATGATCCAATTGCTTTCTATGTAGTAGTAGTGTAGTATTGTCATTATATGTTATGGGCTTAACGTATCTTGGTGATGTGACAGAAATTATACTACGCTCTATTTTAAAGTAAAAAAATATTTCCGAAGCTAGTGGAAATTGCACAGTTATTGTGCAGATATTTTACAGTGGTAATACATACTTGGCGACAGTGGTTTTCATTGAAAATTGTCATCGATTTCCTTTCTAATTAAAGTAGTTCGCTCAAAGTAGTTCGCTGTTATGTGATAAAATCACAATAATTGACCGCAATAGCACCATAGAGCTGTTGGGGCTCCATCCAAACTCTTTGGTTATGTCAAACTTCAGTCAAAAAGAAAAATCAGCTGTTTTATACATTTTGTTGATTCCGAAGGGCAATTATGATTTTTTTCTTGTTTTCTGAGTGGGCTCCATACTAAAAGTTGTTCATAATGATTGTCTTACGTCACCGCTATTCGGCTTAGTATAGGACAAGCAAATGATCTGTATAACTACAAAGAAGTTCGATAGTAAGAATACAGCTAGTTTCTACTTAGTAGAAACTAGTATTTCTAAAAGCTTTTATTTAATTTGCAATGTATGTATGAATTACTATCTAATCTTTCTTACAAATAAAATTATAGGTATTATCTTTTAATTATATCTAAAAAAATTGGTAAGTGAAATAAACGAGTGTAACGAGTGACGTAATTTTGATAAATTGTTCACATTCTTAAAACTGTCCCATCACTATTGGTACTACCGGCATGACATCTAGTGCTCAGTAGCATAACTACGCCCGCGCCCGAACCGCCCGCCCGCCGTACCGCTCGTACCGCGTGGCGACCGCGTGGCGACCGCGTGGCGACCGCGTGGCGACCGGACGGGCGGGCGGACATGCGGTCTAGGGTTGCCATTAAATGCTGTAAATGTTCTCTTAAAATAATTTTTAGTACTCTGCAAGACGGGCTCCTCGGAGACCTAGTGCAAAGTGCGGCGTACTTAATTTATAATACTTGACTATGGTGCCGAGTAACAATACTGCTTCCTTCTATAAAATAAGCAATACTGTAACTTCAACTTCAAATCTTGTTTGTGGCTTCTGGTATTTCACAATTTCGCCAATATCTTGTGTAGTACTGCCATCAAACGTAGGTAGATAATTTGTACGGAGTCTAATGATAAACTGTATTTGTTAGTTAACATTACCGTGCCAGAATTGTTAAAACTGTCAAAAATTAATTTCTTATCCATTCTTATCCAAAAATCTTTAGTACGTAAAACACAAATTTTTGCAGTACAAGTACTTCATCTATGAAAAACAAAGTTTTAGATATGAAAGAAAACCAACAAGTTAAATTACTTACTTAAATTGTTTTTGTTTGTAACTAGAAGTAGTAGGGTATTTAATTATATTTCTTATATTAACTCATTAGATACATTTAAAAAAAAATAAGTACATTGAACTTAAAAATAACTCAACAGTAGGTACTTAGTAGCAATAGGTATTTGAGTGGTCCCGTGTTAATTTAAGGGCTTGGCGAGAGTTGGAGATATAATTAAGTCACTTTTATCTTAAACTATTTCCAACTATACATGTGACAGAAGCCAAGTACTTATATACAAATAAATCTGTAATATCTGGCATCACTGCGGACGAACTGATCCACCTGACGCGTCACGGCACCCCATATCGGACCTCCCGACAAGCCACGCGCATGCGCGACAGAGTGGGACGTATTCAGGACATACTTTTTTGTATATTTTTTGTGTGGGACGATTGAAAGGTGTCCACAGTGAACAGTGATACATCTACTTGAGACTAGTATGTAGTAGAGTCCAAGAAATAGGCACTTAGTTTTGTATTAAATAAAGCTAAATTACCATTCACTCACTAACTCATATAGATAGTTGTTTAGAGGAATGGAGAAGTGGTGGGGAAAAAATAAAAAATTATCGGTAGGAAAAATCCCAAAATCTTTAAATCTCAACTCTTCAACCTAGACCTCTAAGGGATCTCAGAAACGGTGAGGTTTAGGGGTATACTGTTTCAACTAAATAGAGAGTACTACCTTGTTAATTTTTGGAAAAATGAAAAAAAAAAACATGGCTCCCATACAAAAAAACATGGCCGCCATACAAACTTGACATGCTTATAACTTCGAAACGGTTATACTTAGGTATGAACTGTTTGAACAAAAGTTGTAGCCAATCGATAGGGACAACTGCTAGGGATGGCGGAAATTCAAAATGGCGGATCCAAGATGGCCGCCATTTTTCAAAATGGTCATAGGGGCTTGAAATTTTGCATTCGGGAGTTTCTGAGGTCGCCTACTACGAATCTGAAATCAGTTTTTGATATATTTTTTTTAAAGATGGCCGCCATACATTGCATCTTTTTCATTTTTAGATAGTTGTTTTGAGAAAACTATTAGCAGTAACGAAAAACTGATTGCAGATTGGTATATAAATTGCATTTTAATTTAAGGAAAAAAATGGTAAAATTTCGGAAGGTCAATTCCTCGTATTGGCCCCCAACGGATCTCAAAAACGGTGGGGTTTAGAGAGTACTTTCTTGACAACATATTAAGTACTACTTTGGCACTTTTTGAAAACTTTAAAAAAATCATAGCTCCCATACAAAAAACATGGTCGCCATACAAATTAGTCGTTGTACTTAGGTATGAAATTTTTGAACTGTAGTTGTAGTCAATCTACTCAGCTGATTTAGAATTTTTTTCATTTCTGGAATTTTTATTTAATACCTAATGATAATTGCTATGTATTATACTTATTCAAAAAAGTGACGTCCGATGCCATTTTTGAAATCTACACCACCAAAAATCTAGCAAACTACACCTATGACGACTTTTTGCAAAAACTCACGTCTGCCATCTTTAATTCTAAAATAGATGCTATTTTTGAAATCTACAACTCAAAAAAATTAAAAACAACACCCATGACGGCTTTTTCATAAAAGTAACGTCCGCCATCTTAAATTCCAAAATAGATGCCAATTTTGAAATGTCACTAATTATCACTGATAAAAACACAAGTTTGACAAAATAATACAATAAGGTGGCCGTTTTCTGCGTTCGCGCCAAAACTCCCAAAATTGACACTATCGGAAGAAAAACTCGACAACAGCCACGGAATCGCGATATTTTTCATGTACCTATCTTTCTAACTCATGCCATATATCAATGCATTCAGATTTCCACGATCCTAATAATAAGTAAGTAATAAGTACCTACATTGACCATTATATCATTTAGTTACCAAAATGTTGTAATACAATAATTATATTAAAGTAGGTACATATCTGTGAACACATTCCCATCCTCGCTCGCAAACGAAAAAGGTCCATCATCAATACGTCCCACTTCCTTGCGCCCACCACGTCGCTTGTCGGGGAATACCCGAGTACGTACCAACTAGGCAGTCATGTAGGGGTGGTATACGTGTGTTGTTCAGTGTTGCCACTGAACATTGTGAGGCGGCCATGTAAGTATGTACGGTAAAAAAAGGCATTTTATAACGAAGTCCCAAATGGAAATTCCAATGGAATGTTGAACTAGTATGCATAGCAACGAATCGAAAGTCAAAAGTGGCAGTTCACGATGGCATTCTTAGCTGTTTTTGAGCTATCCGAAAGGTGAATGAAAACAGTTTAAACTGCAATTTTTGCTTACACATTTCCAAGCGATCGGGTAGCCTATTGATAAAACGTCAATAACTATCACATTCAGCGTTAAGCTAGAAACATACTATCGGACGCGGCTTACGGACGCGACTGACAGCCGCGACCTAGACTATGAAATTACACTGAGCCGTGCACACTATCGGACATAAGTCGCGGACGTCACCTTTGGACGACCTTGAGCGTTCGGACGTCCGAGAGCGATCTGGCACACCGGATGTTTTAAGACTGTGCACATTGCTAAGTCGCGGCTGTCAGTCGTTTCCGTCAGCCGCGTCCGATAGTATGTTTCTAGCTTAACGCTGAATGTGATAGTTATTGACGTTTTATCAATAGGCTACCCGATCGCACCTAGTGTATGGTGAAGAAATATCAATCATCATCAATCAAAAGGTTTTAATTGACATAAAATAAGATACCCACATGAAAAATAGTGAAGCCTCTGGTTCCCGAACTAGCCAGAGGCTGAACCACGGGAACCAGCGTCTTCTTCTATATTTACAACAAATTATGACATTTTAGGTACTAATAAGATACCTAAATGAAAATAAGATGCCTACATGAAAAATAATGAAACCTCTGGTTCCCGAACTAGCCAGAGTTTGTACCACGGGATCCAGCGTCTTCTCTTATATTTACGACAATTTAGGTTTCTATTTCTAATATTTGTTGGCAGTAGCGCGCAGTATCCAGGTTGGGCCCATATGTGGATCTTGTAGACGCAAGGATAAATAAGAATTCAATAATTTAAGTAGAAAATATAGATAGTATATTTTCAGGTTTAAGACAACACACGCAACGTGAAAAATAACAAAAGACTACACATTTTATAATTTGAAATAAGAACAACATCTATCTAATAAAGAGTCTAATAACTAGCAGAACATTTAACCTCTTTCAACACTCCTCCTTAAATGAACTACTAGAACCAGTCCAAACTCCTCCTTAATGCTGCATCTCTTTCAAACATCTCTCATGCTTCTCACGACTAAGACCTTTTGTCAAGATATCAGCAGGCATCTCACTAGTGCACAAATACTTCAGCTTCACTTGTCCCATTCGTACCATCTCTCTGATATAGTGATGCCTTACATCAATGTGTTTCGTCCTGCGATGATGCATTGGGTTCTCGGCGATTTGAATTGCAGACTGACTATCACTAAATAGGTCTATGGCTCCAGTTAAAGTTGACCCATACAGCTCTGCTAGAAGTGCAGTCAAGAACACGGATTCTCTACATCCCTCAGATAAAGCTACGTATTCCGCTTCTGCACTTGAAAGTGATACTGTCGATTGTTTCCGGCTCTCCCAAGAAATAGGGCCTCCTGCATATGTGAATACAAAACCAGTATACGATTTCCGATCACAAACATCCCCTGCGTGATCTGCATCCACATACCCAACAAGTTTCTTGCCAGTCTTTCTATATATCAATCCGACCTCCTTGGTTCCCTTCAAATATCTAAGAACTCGTTTTGCAGCTTTCCAATGAGTTTGATTGAAACAGCTGTTAAATTGGCTCAAATAACTAACTGCGTATGCTGTATCGGGTCTCGAGCAAACCGATAGATACATGAGCGACCCTATCAGCTCCCTGTATGGTATTTCGCTTGGTGGAATATAGTTTTCATCTTGTGGCTTCTCAAGTTTAATTCCACTTTCCACAGGAGTCTTCACACTCTTGCAGTCGGTCATCCCGAATCTATTTAGTATCTTCTCAAGATACTCGGTTTGATTCACCCGTGTACAGTTCTTTTCACACTGAATTTTTAGTCCCAGAAAAACATCTACTTCTCCTAAGTCTTTCATCTGGAACTTGGTGTTCTTTCTTTAATGATATTCTCTCTTTTTCATCATTCCAGAATATCAGAATATCGTCCACATAGACAGCAATGATCATCATCGTGTCTTTAGTCTTCCGTGTGTAGACACAGGGTTCAGTTTCACATCTCTGAAACCCAATGTCTAACAACACCTGATTGAGCTTTTCATACCAAGCTCTGGGAGCTTGTTTCAGTCCGTAAATAGCTTTTTTCAACAGACAAACATAGCCTTCTTTTCCTCGCTCTTCAAACCCTTTTGGCTGTCTCATAAAAACTTTTTCTTTTAAGTCCCCGTTCAAAAATGCGGTTATAACGTCCATTTGGTCCACTTTAAGATTGTTTTCTACAGCTAAAGCTAGTAGCAGTCTTAAGGTACTAAATCGTACAACAGGCGCAAATGTTTCATTGTAGTTTAATCCTTTTCTTTGCGTAAATCCTCTGGCTACGAGTCTCGCCTTGTACCTTTTCTTCCCCAGCTCCTTTTTGATTCTAAAAATCCATTTAGAATCCACGAAGTAGCCATCAGCCTGTTCTACTAGCTCCCACGTTTGGTTTTTCTTCATAGCATTGAGCTCTTCTTGAATAGCTTGCTCCCATTTATCTCTATCGTTTCCAGATAAGGCCTCTTCAATCGTCAAAGGTTCTTCGATTATATCTTCTCCAGCTAAATAGAGAACATAATCATCGAAATTCTTAGGCTTCCTTTCTCTGAGAGGATATCTTCTTTCAGGAACTTCATGAGTGGTTTCTTCTCTATCTTCCTCCGCAGAATCAGATATCTCTGTTCTCTCATCCAGGTTTACAATTTCAGTATTATTTCTTACTGCAGGTGTATGCAACTCTTCTTCAGTTACATTTTCCATACACGGTTCTTCATTAACTTCTTGACAGTCAAAAAATTCATCACTTCTTCTTGGCATTCTCACTTGCCCTTCTTGATGAATTTCACGAGGAACTGTTCTGCTTATGGACCTTTCCAAGCTGCTGTAATCTGTAGGTATCACTTCTGATACTTCTTCGGTGCCTTTTTCATGCCTCTTAATTTGATTTTCGAAAAACACCACATCTCTCACTTTGTACAGCTTCTTCGTTACTGGGTCTATAAGTCTATAGCCTTTCGTTGTTTCACAGTAGCCGACAAAGAGTAGTTCATTCGTCTTCGAATCAAATTTCCTCCGTTTTTGTTTTGGAACATGCATGAAAGCCCTGCAGCCGAAAACCTTCAGATGAGCAAGGTCTACTTTTCTCTTGCTCCAAGCTTCTTCAGGGGTCATCTTTTTTACTGCTCGTGTTGGACACCTGTTCTTCAAATAAACCGAGGTATTCACTGCTTCAGCCCAATATTTTTTATCGAGTTTAGCCTCCTCGAGCATGCTCCTGGCTCTTTCTACGATCGATCTGTTGGCCCTTTCACTCACACCATTTTGCTGCGGAGTATAATCGACCGTCAACTGATGGATTATCCCATTCTCCAGCAAGTAAGTGTCCATCTGCTTATTGACGTACTCAGTCCCATTGTCGGTGCGTAATTTCTTGATCTTCTGCCCTGTCTGGTTTTCAACAAGCGCCTTAAATTCAAGAAACTTCGCAAAAACCTCACTCTTGTTTCTCATAAAATAAACAAAAGTTTTTCTGGTCTTGTCGTCAATGAACGTCACGAAATACCTACACCCTGTGAATGATTCTTCTTCCATTGGACCACAAACATCGCTGTGTATCAATTCAAGGATAGCACTAGCACGTGTGCTCTTCTGTTTTGGAAAAGGTAGAGTAGTTTGCTTACCTCTTAAGCACGGCTCGCACTGTACTTTATCCGGGTCCTTGAAACTTACACCTCTAGCCAGCTTGTCACGTAGCATCTTCATGTTGTGAAGACCTAAATGTCCGAGTCTCTGGTGCCATAGATGAAATTGATCTACACTCTCATTTTTCACAGCTGAAAACATAGCGGGATTAAAGTCAGGTTTTACAACATAAATCCCCTTATCTTCTCTGCATTTCAATTCCACCTTTCCTCTCACCTGACATTCCTCTGCCTTATACAACTCACAACCTCTTTTCGAAAATACTACTACTAAGTTACGTTCTACTAACGTACTTACGCTCAACAGATTCGTAGCTAACTTCGGCACATAAACAGCTCCTTTCACACTCACATTCAGTTCCTCTGAACAGACATCTCCTCGGCCTTCACCTTCCACCTTATTCCCATTCGCGCAGGATATTTGGACTGGCTCTTGTAACTCGGTATAATTATCTAGCCAATCTCTTCTGTTAGTCATGTGAAATGACGCTCCAGAGTCCAAAATCCACTCTTGCGATGAATTTGTGTAGGCATGAAGTGCCGTATGTGTACTGTGAGCTTGACTGCCATGCTTCTTTGGGCAAACACGTGCTCTGTGATTCTCCCCACACACATAGCATTCAATTTTCTTCTGAACTGTCTTCTCTTTATGCTTTTCCTTCTCTTTAGCATAGTTCTTCGTCCGATTAGCACTCAAAGCATTCTGCGGCAAATCTTCCGTAGACTGTTTAATGTCTATTTGCATCAGCTTGGCTTTGACATAATCTGTAGTTAATGTTATATTGCTATTCTCAATAGCCATTCTCATCGGCTCATATTCTTCACCGAGGCCTTGCAACATAAGTGCAGCTAACATTTCGTCATCGACTTCTTTGCCCATATCAGCTAATTGATTCGCCAAAGAAAGTATTTCAGTTACATAAGTTCTAGTACTGTTATACATAGAAAGTCTCTGACTGACGAGTCTTCCCAGCAGGCGACACCTATTGTTCACTCCTCGATCCTCAAAAGCCGCTTGTAGTGCAAGCCAGCTCTCTTTTGCTGTGATACTCTTTCTCACATGTACCAAGCAATGTGGCTTGACCATCAATAAAATTTTTGCACGAACCTTCTTATCCATTTTAAGACCTGCGACGTCTGTTGGTGTAGCCTCGATGTAGTCCCACAATTCTTCCATAACAAGATACAACTCCATTTGTGTCTTCCAGGTAGCATAATTGGTGGCTCCGTCCAATTTTTCGATACCTTGAAGAATTCCGCCTGGGACCACTGATGTGTGCTGCATATTAGAGCCAGCACCACCGTCTCCAACACCACCTCGTATTTCTTCCATCTTGAAGAAAAAATCGCGTCACGTCACGTCTACCACGCGCGTTCTATATTCTCGACAATATCAGAACGCAGCCCAGCGCTCATGCTACCATGTTGGCAGTAGCGCGCAGTATCCAGGTTGGGCCCATATGTGGATCTTGTAGACGCAAGGATAAATAAGAATTCAATAATTTAAGTAGAAAATATAGATAGTATATTTTCAGGTTTAAGACAACACACGCAATGTGAAAAATAACAAAAGACTACACATTTTATAATTTGAAATAAGAACAACATCTATCTAATAAAGAGTCTAATAACTAGCAGAACATTTAACCTCTTTCAACAATATTACTTATCTAAAATTTCGTTTGAAATTGTTATAGACCTAATTTAAATTATACTTAAATACAAGTGTAAATAATATTATCAACCAGATACATAATACTTACCTATACAAATCAAATTATTTGGGACCCATTACTATGTACTACTAATAATGAACTGCCAATCCAATCAAAGGATTTTTTTTCTTGTGATTACAGCTAGGTAAGGTACCTAAAAGTATAACAAAAACTATAAACATGAACTATAACTATCAAAAATCTATCTATAGCTGTATTATTAGGTACCATTATATATTTTGGTATATATGATGAGTATGTGATTTAAATATTCAAGGTTTAACTAATAGGTCATACACATCCTTATTTTATTTTAGCATAATAGTACATGCCATAATGTACAGTGCGACAGTAAAGAGATGAATTAGTCGTGAACTAAAATTAAATTATCACTTTTGCTGGAACCACAACCGGAGCTGTCAATCATTGTTAACTTCCTAGCATTTTTCTCGTTTTGTGTTATTTTGTGGATTGTGGACAGGAAAACTGTATCATTATGCAAAAAACAATGGTAAATATGCTAACAAAACGATCGTGGCGACCTCATTTAGTCTCTTATATCGCACTGTAGATTAGATATTAGCCGCGTATCCACCTAGCGCACAGGCTCGCGCGGCAGCCTCGGTGTCCAGATCGCGAGCGATGGCTCCCGAGGCAGCCTCAGTAGTTTTGTTCAATTTACACGAGGCCGCCTCGCGAGGCAGGCTGAGCCATCATAAGTCCGCGAGTATTTGATATGGACAGTCGTGTAATCTCAGCAGCAGCTATTTTCCTAGGTGCTTATTGTTTAAAAAAACGAAAACAGTCACGTATCAAGAAAAAACCTAGACGCTTCTGGATTAGAAAAAATTATGAGCGTCTGCCCATGATATCAATAAATACTATAGATAGAGACAAACACGGTAATAGACAAAACTTGAAGTAGCTTCGCGCGCGAGCCAGAACATAACCGTTCCCACCTAACACACAGCGCTCACTGAGGCACCTTTGAGCGCGTCAAGTTTACCGACAACAGATGGCTCGGGGCCGAGCCGTGCTCAGCCGAGCAAACGCGCGCCCGAGGCAGCCCGAGGCACGTCCACACCAGCCGAGGCATTTGGCTCGCGAGGCTGCCGCGCGAGCCTGTGCGCTAGGTGGGTACGCGGCTATTAAAGAATGTTCCCATTTGCTTGCATCATCGCGCAACGCTTCGTAATCTTTTCATATTATTTAAGACCATCAATAGTTAAAAAACATTAAAAGTCGAAGATAGCGTCCCGTTTTGCTTTAATTATAAACATATGCCATAAAACTTTTTGTACATTTTTTCTTATGCATATTTCTCTGGAATACGAACTTTTACAGTCAGTGTACGGTCACACAGTTTCTAAACCTGGCCGCCCAGTCTAGTATCCCTGTGTGTATATTGTGCTTGTTTGCTAAGTTGTTTGCTATTTGGGGTTTTTCAGTGTTACCGTTTTACAATATTTTGTACTCGCTGTTAAATTAGAAAATTTCGCCAGAGGGGCTTTATTTATGGACTTTGAATGGCAAAAGCCGCTGTTTGACGTACAATCTTTAAAAATTAGTTTTATTTGGTTTGGTTTTAGAGATGTTTTTTACGTTGCTATTTTTACGATGAATCCCTTATAATAAGGAAGTTTCCTTCATCATAAAAACTAAAAATAATTATATACATTTAAAGACGTTAGAATTATATTAGATACTTACAGTGAAAAAATTACTCGAATATCTTAATAAATGACGGAGTTATAGATGTCTAAACATGACCGCACGAAATCAAAAAACCTCGCGACGGATTTACGCGTGTGACGTCATCCGGCTCCAGAGCCGCGCCGTGGGTTAGGCAGGAGTAAGGAAAAAAGGAAATAAAGTGCTTCATTCTATGCCGGATATTTTTTTAAGCCACGAATACGTTCTAGGATATCATTGTACTTATTTTTATGTTATGATCAACATTTACTATGAGACTAACCCCCCAATATAACGAATAAAAAGTCAGCATTCCCGTAATTTTGTCGTGAGTAAATGAACTTTATTTTTAAATGGAACAAGACTTGGCGAGTGTACCTACTGTTCTGCGGTTATTACATCTGTATATATTGACTTGTAGTTTTTCAAATAGTAGACCTCACAAGTATACATTTTGGTGAACATTTTCTGGTAATCAGTTTTCAAAAATGCACAACTTGCACGGGCAAATATAATCATAATTACAATATTCTGTCCTAAAATATCATTGTATATTATGACTAACTTTTACTATGGGACTAATCCCCTGTACAGGGTTATCCGAAACTTCTCAGCCTAATATTTGTTCTTATAAAGTACTTGACACTTGTTCTTTTAAAGTGACAGCTGCCATTGTATGGCATATTATTATAGAATTAATACTAGAATGGCATGACAGATGTCATCCGAAATGTAGATCTCGTTGAGCTCTATCAATTTTGTGCCTAAAGTAACGCTCTAGAAACGACAGTTACGGAGATAAATTACTTTAAAGAGCTTGAGATCTTGTTGAGTTCTATCACTTTTGTGAAGACAGCAATGGTCTAAAATCGTTAGTTACGGAAATAAACCGCATTTAAGTTTGACAGCTGTCACTTTGAGACCTGACATGTCATCCTAGTATGGATTCTAGAATATGACAGCTGTCACTTTGTTTAGTCATTTTTAGGGTTTCGTAGTAAAATGAGGAACCCTTAAAACGTCGTTCGTTTTGTCCGTGTAACGGACGGACGCCGTTTATAGACTATATTAAAACTTTCCCTGAAAATTATTTTGAGCACTGTGGAAGTTTTGAGCGATAAAGGAAAATTGAAATATTGAAACGTTAGAGGTCATCAACCTCACAAGTTTATTTCATATAAACAAACAATAACAATAACAAACAAATAATAACACTTTATTAGACAACCACATTACATAAAAAAAATTACAGAGACAAAACAATACAATTTGTAGGTTTCTAACTGGTGGCCTTATCGCTTTAAACAATTTCTTCCAGGCAACCAAGAATTCATACTAAATTACGTTTTCCTAGTAATAAAAATAAACCATCTTAAAATTGTATTTTTTCATTATCATAATCATCGTCACGGAGGCCTATCATACGCAATGCCATGTCTCGACACGCACTTGAAAACTTATTGGAACTAGAAAATAAAAGCCTTGAAAATATTTATCTAAAGTATTTTACTACAACAAAATATATATCGCTTCGCCAGTTCTAGCTAACCCTGTATAGGGGATCAGTCCCAAACTCTGACACCAGAGCTAGCCACCCGGCCTATACAAACTTACTTACTTAGTCCCATAGTAAAATTTGGCCATAATATACCATAAAATCTTAGGAAAGAACCTTACCATTTTTATGATTAAGAATATATTTACCTGTGAAAGTTGTGCATTTTTGAGAACTTATTACAAGAAAATGTATACTTGCGAGGTCTACTGTTTGGAAAACTACTAGTTAATAGTTACAGATGTAAAAATCGCAGTACACTAGACACATACATCAAGTCTTGTTCCATTTAGATATAAAGTTCATTTATTCACGACAAAATTATGGGAATGCTGACTTTTTATTCGTTATATTGGGGGGGTTACGCGCATAGTAATGTTGATCATAACATAAAGATAAGTACAATGATATCCTAGAACGTATTCGTGGCTTAGAAAAATACCCGGTATAGAATGAAGCACTTTATTTCCTTTTTTCCTTACTCCCGCCTAACCCACGGCGCGGCTCTAGAGCCGGATGACGTCACACGCGTAATTCCGTCGCGAGGTTTTTTGATTTTGTGCGGTCAGGTTTAAAAATTCGCAACTCCGTCATTTTTGAAGATAATTGAAAAATAAAAACACCATAATTTATTGCAGACTTGGTGTAATTTAATAAAAATAAAACTAGAAAACGGGAAACTTCCTTATTGGATCTTTTATTTTGTCAAATAATCAAAATATATCAAAAACTGCTATTAGATATAATCTGATTAGTTCTCAGTTAGGAACCTTATTCTGCTGCAATCTCAGAGTTCAGTTCTGCTAAATCTGGCCACGATGAAAGAAATCATAACACTCGTTTAACAAAGAAAGCGTAAATACTTTACCTTTTGTAAAGAAAGGAAACCTTTCGTCAGGGTTATCCAGAACTCCCGCCACAGAGCGAAATGGAGGGATAAAAAGAGGGATAATAAGATAAATATTTTTGAGAAGCCCATAAAACAAGCTTTCAAAATATGATGTATAAACATCAGCTCGGTTAGATTTGTCTCTGAATAATATACCACTTGCGGACGTCTCTTTTGCCTCTAAACACGACAATTGCATATTATTATACAAAACACGGCAATGAATTGTTGTTTAACGGCAACCTACTTTGCCTACTTTGAAAAAAATAGTAGTTTACAGTGTTTGATGGCAACTCTGGATCGCAAGTCTGCCCGCCCGTCCGGTCACCACGCGGTCGCAGGGCGGTCACCACGCGGTCACGGGGCGGTCACCACCAGGCGGTCGCCACGCGGTCACGGGGCGGTCACCACCAGGCGGTCGCCACGCGGTACAGCCGGTACGGCGGTACGGGCGCGGTCATAGTTATGCTACTGAGCACTAGATGTCGCTCTATCTTTCAACAGTTTCAACGTTCTGCCGCTTTACACTAAGTGGCGCCATGGGCCATGCTGGTCGTACTAATAGGGATGGGACAGTGTGACAGTGATAAAATGAAATTCCAACACTCGTTTTACTACTTTTCTTTCTCTTTCCTTTTTATTTCTATTTAAACAATTATTTATATTTCTTCTAATCATAAGTAGAAACAAGCCTAACTTCTCTGTAGTCTAGTAGCTATACAGGATCAGGATCATCTCCTTGTCCAATACTAAGCCGCTGATGTAACATCATCATTATTGACAATTGTTACCATGAGGACCACTCAGAATAAAAGGAAAAATCATCAGATATTCCTTATATACTTGCCGCTCGGAATTAGTAACTCGGAAGTAGTAATGAAACAGCTGATTTTTTTTGCATTCTGAATTGACACCATAATAAAAGTTCATAGTGATGGTCTGAATCACCTCCCTTTTGCACCAGCTGGATAGCCCTGTATGTAGTCTTCAGTCTCTAGCAGCGAGCATTTTCTTGTTTGTGGTAAAAAACCGTGAGTAAAGCTGGAAACATACTATCGGACGCGGCTTATGGACGCGACTGACAGCCGCGACTGATAGGTATCTGGATGATTAATGTTCACTGAGCCGTGCACACTATCGGACATTAGTCGCGGACGTCACCTTGGGCTAACCTTAAGCGTTCGTACGTCTGAGAGTGATCTAGCGAGCCGGATGTTTCCGACTCACGACGAATACTCATTCCTACTAATCATGGGTATTCGTGTATTTAAACCTATTTCTACAATTTGCTGATGATGTTAAAATGGCTCTTACATAGAATAGAAAGAAAATAATTCTATACTTACTACCTACTAACTACTCTTATTAACTAAATAAATAGAAACAAGACATTCCTTGAAGTTTTATTTCTGAAGGCGTAAGTACATCAGACAATAATAATTTGTTCATCCATAGTTATCTACCTACTCAAAGCATATTCAAATGTGTATTGTTACTTACAATATCTGATAATAAATGCACCTTTATAGTCCTTCGTGGGTGTTTCTGTAGTCTACTGTCTGTAAACCTACTAGTTTTTACTATGCCGCATCTCAATTTTTCTCGTCTCCTCACTACCTACTATGAGAAAATGAAATTACTTCGGTTACGTCAAACTTCAGCCGAAAGAGTGAACAACTACCGGCGTACCCGTCAGGCCTGCTATGGCCCCGCGCGGTCTGTCCGCGGTAGAGGCGCGTCGCGCGGGCAATTGTTTACAAACGCGAGCCGCGACCGGACCTGTGTGAGCCCTTCTTAGACAACCAGTACAATACAGTTGCCCGCCCGTTCGCTATACCGCTCGTACCGCCTGTGTGTAAAGGAGCCTTAGAGCGGTACGAGCGGTAAAGGGCGGTACGGCAGTACCGCGACCGGACCTGTGTGAGCCCTTCTTATATAACCAGTACAAAGGCTCCATCAAACACAGGCGGTACGAGCGGTAAAGGGCGGTACGGCAGTACCGCGACCGGACCTGTGTGAGCCCTTCTTATATAACCAGTACAATACAGTTGCCCGCCCGTCTGCTATACCGCTCGTACCGCCTGTGTGTAAAGGAGCCTTTACACACAGGCGGTACGAGCGGTAGAGCGGTACGAGCAGTACGAGCGGTAAAGGGCGGTACGGCAGTACCGCGACCGGACCTGTGTGAGCCCTTCTTATATAACCAGTACAATACAGATGCCCGCCCGTCTGCTATACCGCTCGTACCGCCTGTGTGTAAAGGAGCCTTAATTACGTTTTACACCACTCTAAAATATTTTTTATTCGTGGTACTCACAGAGCTATTACAATTAGAGAGATAGCGCTGATGTCACTTGAGGCAATAAGGAAGTTTCCCGTTTTCTAGTTTTATTTTTATTAAATTACACCAAAGCTGCAATAAATTATGGTGTTTTTATTTTTCAATTATCTTCAAAAATGACGGAGTTTTGAATTTTTAAACATGACCGCACGAAATCAAAAAACCTCGCGACGGATTTACGCGTGTGACGTCATCCGGCTCAAGAGACGCGCCGTGGGTTAGGGAGTAAGGAAAAATGGAAATAAAGTGCTTAATAATAATTTAGTAATAATAATAAAAATAAAAAAAAAAAAAAAAAAAAATACCGCTGTCAGACCAGACGTCTATAAAGATCAAATTTTGTAAAAATTGTATTTTATTACTTTTTCTAGCATTTTTCTGCAGTATTTCAAAAATAACAATAACTAAATTATATTTCCATTCAGTCAGATATATTTTACAATGGAACTGTGAAAAATAGAAAGAAAACTCAGACACCAATACCTATTTGACATTCAACATGACACGTCAAGAAAATAACAGAATCAAATCAGAACAATGTTTACAAGGTCTAAGACAAAAATAACAGCGGATACAACAGGCGCACGACCACCACCATCGCCCGCCTCGTCGTCAGCTCCGAGCGCATCGTCGGGTGATGATTTCCACACCACCCGCGAGACGAGCGGCTCGTCGAGCGACACGAGCGGGCCACGGACGCCGCCGCCGCCACGACCACCAGCGCGACGACGAGGCCGTCCACCGCTGCCGGCACGCTTGGGGCCTGTGGGGCATCCTGCCCCGCCATCCGCTCCCGCTACCGGTGGCATAGTGCGTCGCATGCGATGGACTCAATCTATTAACGAGAATTGCATGCGCGCGTACTTTGGGGCTACAGAGGGGGGAACTAACTTGACAGCGTACTGTGCCAGAATGCTGCCTTTGTTTCAGGCCCTTGAACCGACCGTGGCCGTGACTGCCCAACGACTGTCGGATCAAGTGCGGGCTATCCACCGGTGCAAGCTGCTGGATCAGTCCGTAATTGATCGGCTCCGCCTGGAGTCGCTGCCTACTCGCCCTACTACTTCCTCGACGCGGGACCTGCCCGTGCCTGTCGCGTCGTCAGCCCCGACAATGGCTTCAGTGCCGATGTCGGCGGCGACATCTGCGACACTGGCTGATCCTGCAGTCGACGAGGGAGATGGCGCGAGTATGAGTGTATCTAGCCAGGTGAGTGAGCAACTGAGGAGGGCTTTGGAGGACGCGATTTCCCAGTATCGGTTTGCACCCGACTCTAGGCCGCGACTGCCACGTTTGCCCACCCATAGACGTAATTTGGCGCTAATGGCAGCCCTAAACCCTTTGCTAGCCTCGTATTTGCGGGCTAGTGAAGGCCTAGTCGATACCCACTCGATCTTGTACTGCGGCGCCATCGCGGCGTGTCGCGTTGCACGTGTTAAGTTTCCGGACACTAACCGTGCACCGCGACCCGCCGGGGGTGTGCCCGCGTGGCAAGTGCGGATCCAGCGGCGTATCGACTCGTTTAGGACTCTCATAGCAAAGCTAATCTGTTTCAGCCGGGGGAATAACCGCCCCCGAGTCATGCGTTTCGTGACACAAGCCTTTGCCGGGACTGGTATCAGACCCCAGCACTATTTGGCCAGTGTCACGGAACGCATAGACTATCTAAAACAAAAGGTCTATGCGTGGGCAAACCGCATTCGTCGCTACAGAGAGCGTGTGGACCGATATTGGCTAAATCGCCTCTTCCAAAGTGACCAAAGGAAGGTGTACCGAGGCTGGGAGAGAAGTGACCAACGTGTGAGCGAGGAGCGGCTACCGGATGCTAGCGCCATGAAAGACTTCTGGCGTGGCATCTGGTCGGTGCCCGTCGAGCACACGGAGGGTGAATGGATGCGTGTTGTTGAGCGGAAATGCGATTCCATTGAAGCCATGGGATCTATTTTAATAGATCCCGTAGACGTTAGTTGTGCAATCCGGACGGCTCAGAACTGGAAAAGTCCTGGGCCGGACGGGCTGCACAACTTCTGGATAAAATGGTTTCGATGCTCGCATGACCGCCTAGCAACGCAATTCCAGGAAGCTCTCGAGGTTGGTTCTCTACCTAGCTTTTTCACCACCGGTGTCACCTTCCTGCTCCATAAGTCCGGTAGTACCACGGAAGCAAAGAACTATCGACCCATCACCTGCTTGCCTACCATCTACAAGCTCCTTACATCCATTCTGACTATCAAAATTAATGCGCACGTCGTTGCACAAAACGTTTTGGCCTATGCTCAGAATGGATGTAGGGTTGGGTCCCGTGGCACTAAGGAGCTCCTCCTCATAGACATGACCATAAGCCAGCAAGTCCGGCGGAACAAGGGAGCCCTCTCTGCCGCCTGGATTGACTATAAGAAGGCCTATGACTCAGTGCCTCATTCGTGGCTCGAGAGGATTTTAGAGTTGTACAAAATTGATACAACTTTAAAATCATTCTTAGTGTCATGCATGGGGCAATGGGCCACAGTCCTTCGTCAACCGGGTGGTGGAGACGGCTCCGTTGGTCCGGAAGACTTGATAAGGATTGAGCGGGGAATATTCCAGGGTGACAGTCTTAGTCCATTGTGGTTCTGCCTGGCTCTGAATCCTCTCAGCACTTTGCTGAGGAATTCAGGGCTAGGCTATCGGCTTCGCAGACAGGGTGAAGTTATCTCTCACCTGCTGTACATGGATGATCTCAAGCTGTTTGCACCGAAATACCAAGACCTGGTGAAGTTGCTAAAGACCACTGAAGTTTTTAGCAGCGCCATCAGAATGGAGTTCGGTGTAGATAAGTGTGCGGTCATGCATGTACAGTAGGGCATGCAACCCGGTTAACCGAAAACCGAAAAAACCGGGTAACCGACCGTATTAGAAACTCGGTTTTTTCTAGTTATAAACCCGGTTTTTTCGGGTTTTTCGGTTTTTCTACGATTTTTTAAAATTCACATGTTAACTCCTTCGTAATACATTATTCGTATTACATTATTGTCATCTAGTTGCTGTAACACTTTTTTCCATGTATAAAAATACGCCTAATGTGCCATTGACCAATGACTATTATATAATTACGTGCTAAGGATGAAATTCAAGTGCGAAAGTCCTCATTCTCTCTTTCTCTCGCTTTACATAGTGAATTAGTGAGTATCGTCATATAGGCAGAGCGCTGTAGCGTTACGAGTATAAGCGTAATGGGACGCGTTTTGTCTCGTCTTGACCGAAATGCTATCAACCGCCGCCTTTTTGTATTGTTACATTAGTCTGACAGTCTCTGCTAAGCTAAGTAGTAAAACTAAGCGTGATATATTTTGCACGTTTGTCTAATATTTGTAAATTATACATAAAAGAAAGCTCGATTGTTGAAATTAACAAACAAAAGAAATATCATCCATCCATCCATCCATCAGCCATAAGAAGTCCACAGCTGGACATAGGCCTCCCCTATGAATCTCCAATAAGACCGGTTGGAAGCGGCTTGCGTCCAGCGCGATCCTGCGGTCTTAATAAGGTCATCCGTCCACCTTGTGGGTGGACGTCCTACGCTGCGCTTGCCGGTACGTGGTCTCCACTCGAGAACTTTTCGACTCCACCGGTCATCAGTCCTCCGCGCTATGTGCCCAGCCAATTGCCATTTCAACTTGCCAATCCGTTGGGCTATGTCGGTAACTTTGATTCTTCTACGGATCTCCTCATTTCTGATTCAATTTCGCAGAGAGACTCCGAACATAGCCCTCTCCATAGCTCGTTGGGTTGCTTGGAGCTTACTAATAAGGCCCATAGTGAGAGACCACGTTTATGTGCCATAAGTCATCACGTGCAACATACAAACGTGGTGTAAAACTTTCTACTTGAGGCACTGAGGTATGTCGGATGAGAAGAGGCTACGCAATTTCATCACCAGCCGAGTTGGATTCGGCGATTGACCTCTTTCTTGAAGTCGGACCTACTTAACTGGACTACTTGTCCTAAGTAGACGTACGAGTCAACGACTTCAAGAACCGAGTTCCCAATATAAATCGAAGAGGGTACAACATGGGAATCACATTTGACTTTCGACTTGACCATGTTCATCTTAAGACTGTTGAGAAAGCCGATTGAGGCCTTCCAGAATCGTGCTGAGCTCTTCTATCGATTTTGCCATGACTACTATATCGTCGGCAAACCGAATGTGAGTGAGGTATTCGCCATTGACATTGATGCAATCCTTTCCATTCCAGGAGCTTGAACGCTTCTCAAAAGTAGCCGTAAACAGTTTCGAAGAAATTACGACTTATGCCTCTTTTAAAGGGATCGCCTTGGAGCTTTCTTCCTGTACTCAGACCGACATAGTGGCGTTATTATACAAGACTGCAACACTTCGATGTACCGATAGTCAATACGGCATCGTTGGAGAGACTCGAGCACAGCCCATGCCTCGACCGAATCAAAGGCTTTCTCATAGTCCGCAAACGCTAAGCAAAGTGGCAAATTATACTCTTCGGTCTTCTGTATAACCTGCCGCAGCGTATGAATGCGGCTTGTTCGGAAGGCTCATAAAGCCTACGCTCGAGACGGTTCGTAATGACCCTTGAAAACAGCTTATAAACATGGCTCAGAAGTGAGATGGGTCTATAGTTCCTCAATAAGGTGTTGTCACCTTTCTTGAAAAACAACACCACCACGCTTCTGCTCCATGCTTCTGGCGTGATGCGCTCGAGGACGACGGTGTTGAAAAGCTCAGGGAGACTTTTAGTACCGGTGTTCCACCCGCTCTCAGCAGCTCTGATGTGATACCGTCATCACCCGGCGCCTTGTTATTCTTAAACTGATTCACGGCCATTCTAATCTCGTACAGGCTGAAGTCCGGGATATCTTAGGTGAACTGTCAGGTAAGCTGGCTCTTGGATCTCTGGCCGCGCTATTGGTTATATAGGTTATTGGTTTGGTTATACACAACATATTTATACATATATGCGTCGAGTTGAGTACCTCCTCTGTTTCTTCGGTTGAAAAGCATTTGATATCATCACACACGTTAATTTTCTCCGCCTCATCTATTCTCAAAGTACCGCTGCAACAAAATTACAATCTTCTGGCCCAGCATTTGCAATAGAGAAATATGTTAAACAGGGAGACCCACTGTCCCCGAAAATATTCACGGGCGTCCTCGAAGAAGTTTTCGGAAAGCTGGCGGCAAGCTGGGATGGAAGTGGTGTTGATATCGGTAAAAAAAAGGTTAACTAATCTTCATTTTGTAGACGATATCGTTATCTTCTCTTCCTCAGCCAGAGAGCTACAATCAATGCTACAAAATCTAACCACTGCAAGCCTCTAGGTTGGATTGCAGATGAACATGTTAAAGACCAAAGTGATGACCAATGGCATCAAACGTCGGGTAACTGTCGATGACGAAGACATATACGTTCACGATTACATCTATCTTGGGCAAATAGTCACCTTCCAGACGAGACCAGACCTAGAAGAAAAGAGAAAGCTTGGAAGAGCTATTAGGCCATGAAAAAGCATATGAAGAGATAGCTTCCGATCACACTAAAGCGCAAGATGTATGTAATCTTTCCATTTTGACTTATGGTGTACAAACATTGTTTTTGACAAACAGGTGTCTTTAACTAAAGTCTAAAAGTCCAAACTCAAGGTTTGCCAAAGAGTGATGGAGCGCAGTATTCTCGGTGACCGGCTAATAGACCGGGTACAAAACACCGAACTGCGTTCCAGAACTCAAATCAAAGATGTGGCTTTCACTGCCGCTAAACTGAAGTCGCAGTGGGCCGAGTAAGTCAGTCGCATGCCAGAAGACCTCTGGGATAAAATCCGTTTAGTCGCAAAATGACAAAAGCGCGAAACGACAACCGGGGCGCAAATTGTACAAAGAGCAAAATGTTCAAAGAGCATTACGTCCAAGGCGCACAATGACTAGAAAGAAAAAATGTGCAAAGCGCACAATGACTAGGAAGCAAAATGTCTATAGCGCAAAACGTCCAAAATTTTATTTTTTCTGTTACATTAACTTCACCTCCGAATGGGGTCCCAACTCGGTACGTCCTCGTAGGGGCCTATCTAATAGAGAGTCTGCACACTCTATTAGATAGCGCGAATACATTTAATCCAAATCGGCAGGCATCAGGACAAGACCGACGCAACTGGAAATCTCGAGGGGAGGCCTTTGCCCAACATTGGGACAGTACAGGGTCATAAACAAACAAACAAACCATTATTTTTAGTATTTTCATATACTTACCAAAAAAAACCCGAAAAACTCGAAAAACCCGATTTACCCGGTTTTTTAAATCAAAAACCGAAAAACCCGGTTTTTCAAAACCACCCGGTTTTTGCATGCCCTAATGTACAGCGAGGGAAAGTTGTGGATTCTCCGAATCTACAACTTTCTGAGACGATGACTATCAGGTCTCTCTCCGAAGCCGAGACCTACAAGTACCTCGGTATGTCAGAGTCGTTGGGTATATCGGCAGTGGACATCAAGAAATCGGTGAAGGAGCGCTTTTTTTGTCGCCTGACAAAAGTACTTAATAGTCTTTTGTCCGGCGGCAACAAGGTGCGCGCCTTCAACGGTTGGGTGATGCCGCTGCTGATGTACTCCTTTGGCATACTGAGGTGGACTCAGACTGAGCTGGACGCCCTGGATAGGAGGGTCCGTCGACTGCTCACTTTGCATCGCATGCTACACCCGCGCTCGTCTGTCATGAGACTGTACATTCCGCGGAAGTGTGGTGGCCGAGGCTTTTTAAATGCCAAGGACCTCCACAACCGCGAAGTATACAGTCTCCGGGATTATTTCCGAAACAGTGAGCGTGGAATGCATTGCGATGTGGTGGCAGTTGACAGAGGCCTCACCCCGCTCTCCCTGGCGAAAGAGAACTGGCGCAGGCCATCGGTGCTCAGCACCGATGATCGCAAGGCGGTATGGAAGAGCAAGGAGCTGCACGGGCGGTTCTATCGGGCCCTAACAGGACCCGATGTGGACCTGCTCGCGTCGGTGGCCTGGCTGCGCTTCGGTGACCTCTTTGGGGAAACCGAAGGTTTTGCCTGTGCAATTGCGGACGAAGTTGTCATGACGAACAACTACCGGAAGTATATCCTGAAGGACGGTACGGTCGACATTTGTCGGGCATGCCACCGTCCCGGAGAGTCACTCAGGCACATTACTTCCGGTTGTTCTCATCTTGCCAACGGCGAGTACTTGCACAGACATAACCAAGTAGCCAGGATTATCCATCAGCAACTTGCTCTTCGATACGGCCTTGTCGAGTCTGAGGTGCCGTACTATAAGTACGCACCGACGCCAGTTCTCGAAAATGGTCGTGCGTTGCTCTATTGGGACCGCTCTATCATCACTGACAGGACTATTGTCGCCAATAGGCCTGATATCGTGGTGGTCGACCGGTCTCAACGCCGGGCAGTGCTCGTCGACGTCACCATCCCACATGACGAGAACCTCGTGAAGGCCGAGAAGGACAAGCTCAGCAAGTACCTTGACTTGGCTCACGAGGTTACCGCCATGTGGGATGTGGACTCTACGATCATTGTCCCGATAGTCGTTTCGGTAAACGGCTTAATAGCGAAGAGTCTCGACCACCATCTTAAGAGGCTCTCGCTAGACGGTTGGGTCAAGGGTCAGATACAGAAGGCGGTCGTTCTGGACACGGCGCGCATTGTCAGAAGGTTCCTCTCTCTGTAGGCCCAACCACCGGTAGCTTGAGCCCCGCCCCGCTGCCGGCGGCACTCTAGGTTTAGGTTTTTTTATAGTATTTTGTTTCTTTTATATAAATATTGTAAAAAAACTTAGATTTAAGAAAATAAATGAATATGTGTATAAAAATAATAATAATACTATCAATACAAATCATCAGCAACTTGCTCTTCGATACGGCCTTGTCGAGTCTGAGGTGCCGTACTATAAGTACGCACCGGCACCAGTTCTCGAAAATGGTCGTGCGTTGCTTTATTGGGACCGCTCTATCATCACGGACAGGACTATTGTCGCCAATAGGCCTGATATCGTGGTGGTCGACCGGTCCCAGCGCCGGGCAGTGCTCGTCGACGTCACCATCCCACATGACGAGAACCTCGTGAAGGCCGAGAAGGACAAGCTCAGCAAGTACCTTGACTTGGCTCACGAGGTCACCGCCATGTGGGATGTGGACTCTACGATCATTGTCCCGATAGTCGTTTCGGTAAACGGCTTAATAGCGAAGAGTCTCGACCACCATCTTAAGAGGCTCTCGCTAGACGGTTGGGTCAAGGGTCAGATACAGAAGGCGGTCGTCCTGGACACAGCGCGCATTGTCAGGAGGTTCCTCTCTCTGTAGACCCAACCACCGGTAGCTTGGGTCTCGCCCCGCTGCCGGCGGCACTCTAGGTTTAGGTTTTTTTATAGTATTTTGTTTTTTATTATTTAAATATTGTAAAAAAACTTAAATTTAAGACAATAAATAAATATGTGTATAATAATAACATAAGTCAGATACAGAAGGCGGTCGTCCTGGACACAGCGCGCATTGTCAGGAGGTTCCTCTCTCTGTAGACCCAACCACCGGTAGCTTGGGCTTCGCCCCGCTGCCGGCGGCACTCTAGGTTTAGGTGTTTTTATAGTATTTTGTTTTTTATTATATAAATATTGTAAAAAAACTTTAATTTAAGACTATAAATAAATATGTGTATAATAATATTGTAATAATAATTTGATTTAGGTAATAATAATAAAAAAAGCTGCCAGTAATGTTGCACGCCTTGCATAGGCAAGTTTGTATTGAGTCATGATTATATCTATACCACCTTTGTACATGCAAACTGCAATAAAAATCTTTGACTTTGACTTAGACTACCTCTAGACCAGGTTGGTTATCTAATAAAGTGTTATTGTTTGTTTGTTTGTATGAAATATACTTGTGAGGTCGATGACCTCTAATGTTTAAAAATTTCAATTTTCCTGTATAGCTCAAAAATTGATGATTTCACAGTGCTCAAAATAATTTTCAAGGAAGTTTTTAATTTGGTCTATAAACGGCGTCCGTCCGTTACACGGACATAACGAAGTTTTAAGGATTCCTCATTTTACTACGAAACCCCAAAAAATTACTGAACAAAGTGACAGTGTCACTTTGACATCTGTCATTTTCAGAACTAAAAAATAAGTCCTGAAAAAACCTATTACCTACAAGTACTTTATAAGAACATATATTAGGCTGTTTTGGTTTACCCTGTATAGGGGATTAGTCCCATAGTAAAAGTTGGTCATAATATACAATGATATTTTAGGACAGAATATTGTAATTATGAATATATTTGCCTGTGCAAGTTGTTCCTTTTTGAAAACTTATTACCAGAAAATTGTCACCAAAATGTATACTTGTGAGGTCTACTATTTGGAAAACTACTAGTCGATATATACAGATGTAATAACCGCAGTTACACACGCCAAGTATTGTTCCATTTAGAAATAAAGTTCATTTAATCACGACAAAATTTATGGTAATGCTGACTTTTTATTCGTAATATTGGGGGGTTAGTCCCATAGTAAATGTTGATCATGACATAAAGATGAGTACAATGATGTCCTAGAACGTATTCGTGGCTTAGAAAAATACCCGGTATAGAATGAAGTACTTTATTTCCTTTTTTCTTTACTCCCGCTTTACCCACGGCGCGGCGCCTGGGTCGGATGCCGTCACACGTATAAATCCGTCGCGGGTCTTTTTAATTTCGTGCGGTCATGTTTAGACATCCATAACTCCGTCATTTATTAAGATATTGGAGATTTTTTTTCTCTGTATCTAATATATTTCTAACGTCTTTAAATGTATATAATAAGGAAGTTTCCCGTTTCCTAGTTTTATTTTTATTAAATTACACCAAGTCTGCAATAAATTATGATGTTTTTATTTTTCAATTATCTTCAAAAATGACGGAGTTATGAATTTTTAAACATGACCGCACGGAATCAAAAAACCTCGCGACGGATTTACGCGTGTGACGTCATCCGGCTCCAGAGCCGCGCCGTTTGTTAGGCGGGAGTAAGGAAAAAAGGAAATAAAGTGCTTCATTCTATACCGGGTATTTTTCTAAGCCACGAATACGTTCTAGGATATCATTGTACTTATTTTTATGTTATGACCAACATTTACTACGGGACGAACCCCCCAATATAACGAATAAAAAGTCAGCATTCCCATAATTTTGTCCTGAGTAAATGAACTTTACATCTAAATGGGTCAAGCCTTGGTGTATGTGTCTAGTGTACTGCTGTTTTTACATCTGTAACTATTAACTAGTAGCTCCCAAAACAGTAGACCTCGCAAGTAGACAATTTCTTGTAATAATTTCTCAAAAATGCACAACTTTCACAGGTAAATATATACTTAATCATAAAAAATAGTAAGGTTCTTTACTAAGATATTATTGTATATTATGGCCAAATTTTACTATGGGACTAAGTAAGTAAGTTTGTATAGGCCTGGTGGCTAGCCCTGGTGTCAGAGTTTAGAACTGATCCCCTATACAGGGTTAGCTAGCTAGAACTGGTGGAGCGTAATATATTTTGTTCTAATAAAATACTAAAAAAAATTTTTTAGGGCTTTTATTTTCTAGTTTCAATAAGTTGTCAAGTGCATGTCGAGACATGCGTATGATAGGCTTCCGCAGACGTGACGACGATTATGATGATGATAAAAACCAATTTTTAAGATGGTTGATTACTAAGAAAACGTAATTTAGTATGAATTCTTGGCCTTATCGCTTTAAGCGATGCCTGGAAGAAATCGCTTAAAGCGATAAGGCCACCAGTTAGAAACCTATGAATTGTATTGTTTTGTCCCCGTAATATTTTTTTTAAATTTATGTGGTTGTCTAATAAAGTGTTACTGTTTGTTTGTTTGTATGAAATATACTTGTGAGGTCGATGACCTCTAATGTTTAAATAATTCAATTTTCCTTTATAGCTCAAAAATTTATGATTCTACAGTGCTCAAAATAATTTTCAGGGAAAGTTTTAATATGGTCTATAAACGGCGTCCGTCCGTTACACGGATATAACGAAGTTTTAAGGGTCCCTCGTTTTACTACAAAACCCTAAAAATGACTGATCAAAGTGACAGCTGTCATATTCTAGAATCTATACTAGGATGACATGTTAGGTCTCAAAGTGACAGCTGTCAAACTTAAATGCGGTTTATTTCTATAATTAACGATTTTAGACCATTGTAGAACTCAACAAGATCTATATTTCGGATGACAGCTCTTCAAAGTAATTTATCTCCGTAACTGTCGTTTTTAGACCGTTACTTTAGGCACAAAATTGATAGAGCTCAACGAGATCTACATTTCGGATGACATCTGTCATGCTACTCTAGTATGAATTCTATAATAATATGCCATATAATGGCAGCTGTCACTCTGACATCTGTCATTTTCGGAATTAAAAAATAAGTCCTGAAAAAACCTATTACCTACAAGTACTTTATAAGAACAAATATTAGGCTGAGAAGTTTTGGATAACCCTGTACAGGGGATTAGTCCCATAGTAAAAGTTGGTCATAATATACAATGATATTTTAGGACAGAATATTGTAATTATGAATATATTTGCCTGTGCTAGTTGTGCATTTTTGAAAACTGATTACCAGAAAATTTTCACCAAAATGTATACTTGTGAGGTCTACTATTTGGAAAACTACTAGTCGATATATACAGATGTAATAACCGCAGTTACACACGCCAAGTATTGTTCCATTTAGAAATAAAGTTCATTTACTCACGACAAAATTTATGGGAATGCTGACTTTTATTCGTAATATTGGGGGGTTAGTCCCATAGTAAATGTTGATCATAACATAAAAACAAGTACAATGATATCCTAGAACGTATTCGTGGCTTAGAAAAATACCCGGTATAGAATGAAGCACTTTATTTCCTTTTTTCCTTACTCCCGCCTAACCCACGGCGTGGCTCTGGAGCCGGATGACGTCACACGCGTAAATCCGTCGCGAAGTTATTTGATTTCGTGCGGTGATGTTTAGACATCCATAACTCCGTCATTTATTAAGATATTCGAGTAATTTTTTCACTGTATCTAATACATTTCTAACGTCTTTAAATGTACATAATTAAAGTTTTTATGATAAAGGAAACTTTCTTATTATTAAAACTTAATACTTGACACTGGCAAATGCACAACAATGCTACGCCAAAACATAAAAATAGAAGAAGAATTTATTTTCTTGAGTTTTGAAAACGTCGATGTTTCAACTATTTGCATCATTAGGTACATATTTTTCATGTTTTTATTTGAATCAATTTTTTATTTGTTGCTAAGTTATTTGAACAGTTTGGAACTGTGTCTTTATGCTCAATATTTCAACAATAATTACCTGTAAAATAATGGCATAGGGTGACTCAAACCAAATCTTTTAGCTGCTCTACAAAGAATTGATAGTCTTTTGTAATCTACATCAATAATTTAATGAAGAAACAACAATGAAGAATAACTACTTCTATCTTATTGTGGTCACCGTTGCCATATTTACCAGTGCAAATTCAGAACTTATTACAATGACACTGATAGGCGGCGCAGCTTTAGCTGGTGGTTGGTTTAAATGGGATGCCATAAAAGACAACACAGTTTGTAGAGTAACAGAATGCTGTAATGATGTGCACGTCCCATACGATATGGACAGTAAGTATTTCGTATGAATATATGTTGGTATGACAGGCTCTCCACAATTTTTTAAGTATTTCACTTCACCCATTATATTTTGAAAAACACTCAATTTCAATTTTCTGCAGCTAGATAACTAGTTGATAACTAGATACACCAAGGAAGCTTGGCTGGCCCACTACAATAACTTAATACAACATAAAAGCTTGCTTATTGTACATTTTTACCACTTGTCCTGCCCGCCCACACTCGCTTGGATTTATTGATATAGAAAAAAACTTCTTTTACAGAACTCAAACAATCTCTATCTAAAAAAATATATGGACAGCCCCTTGTTAACGAGTTGGTGAATATTCTCACAGCCCACAAAGAAGCTATGCTCAATGGGAGTAACAAAAAAGCCCTAGTAATTAGCCTTCATGGTTGGTCCGGAGTGGGCAAGAACTTTGCTACCTCTATGATTGCCGATGCATTGTACTTAAAAGGAATGAACAGCAAATATATTAAAATGTACATGGGCAAAAAAGATTTTGACTGCACAGACCTGGATAAGAAAAAAGTATATACCCTTTTACTAATGTTTTCATCTCAGTACTTTAGATTAGACATTAAGGGTGATATAAGTTATAACTGTGAGATATACAGTAGTAGTAACTTTGTCATTTGCTCATTTGTATCTTTGATGATATGCATCACTAAGTCATTATCTTGCTAATAATATAACAACCGTGAAAATTTGTATGTATGGATGTTTGTTACTCTTTCATGCAAATACTACTGAACGGATTGAGATGAAACTTTGTAATAGTAATGCTTATGTATCAGAATAACACATAGGCTATAATTTATAAAGACACTGCATGAAATTAAGTTCGCCGAGTCAGCTAGTCTAAAATAATTATTTTAAACAATTAATTGACTAATGTACTTTTTTCAGAAAGACTTAATAGCAGCTATAAACCAAATAGTTAAAAATTGTCCAAAGTCACTAATAATCTTCGATGAGATCCATGAAATGTGCCCGTCTGTGTTGGACGCTATCAAGCCAATGCTAGACCATCATCATGCAGTAGATGGTGTTGATTACAGGTAATTAATTTTTAATACAAAAAATCAATTAACTGTATACTAAGCGCCACAATGGCAACAAATCGGCGGATGAGAAGTTAGCCACAGAAGACACTTCGCCGTGATTCGCTAATTATTGCGCATGTGTATACAATTCCGACGCCACGTGTCGTAGTGGTGAGCACGGGCGTAGGGACCGCGCGGGAAGCATGAGGTTGGCGAGCGGGTGTGCCCCGGCATTTCATCTCTCTGGCTCCTAATCGCGCATACCTATATTTCGGCTTTTGCGCAGCGTTCTGTGCATAACTTCCCATCCGCCGATTTGTGTGGCGCTTAGTATACTTGTCCCACCTATCTGTATTGGACCAGTGTAGTGGATATTATGGCCTAAACACTTTATGTGTAGGCAGGCCTATGTTCAGCAGTGTACTATTGAAAAGTCCAATACAGTACCTGAAATGTAGCCTTTCACAATAATTGCATCAGAATACTCAAAGTACTTTAAAAAAAAAGTTAAGTATAGTTTATACAATGAATTCCTCATATATGTATTTTATTTATTTATATGTGACACTATGTAATTATAATTCAATATAATTTAATCATAATTTTCAGAGATAGTGTATTTATTTTCATTTCAAATATTGGAGGGCCAGAGATCTCAGACACTTTACTGGGCCTCTATGAGAAAGGTGCCAAGAGGAATGATGTGGAGTTCCATGATTTTGAATCCATTATCAGGAGAACAGCATTCTTTCAAGGTAGGTACTGAGACTTATTGAGAAAGAAGACTTATTGACTAAGAAGTGTAGTACTTTTTTATGGTTGCTTATTATCTTTTATACAGTATCTTATCTAGGAATTAGTCTATCAGAATTTCCCTGCATTTGTACTTTAAAAACAGAAATGATAATTAAGTTTCATTTTAACCACACACCATAGCTTACGAGCCTGTAGTGACAGATACAAAACTAAAGCTTTTTTCTAAATGCTCTATTTTTACCGAAGCGAGGTGTGTGCTTCGACGTGACGATATTGCTTTCGTCTATCCGGATGTTTATTATTGTCGCATTTTCAACGAAACTTGGTAATCTTGGTATACTAAGCGCCTCACAAATCGGCGGATGGGAAGTTATGCGCAGAAAGCTTAGCAAAAGCAGAAATATAGGTATGCGCGGGAGCCAGAGAGATAGGCGCCGGGGCACACCCAACGTCATGCATCCCGCGCACTCCCTACGCCCGTGCTCACCACTACGACACGCAGCGTTGGAATTGTGTACACGCGCAATAATTAGCGAATCACGACGAAGTGTCATCTGCGGCTAACTTCTCATTCGCCGATTTGTGTGGCGCTTAGTATATACAAACACAGGTTCTATACATGCGTCGGCGATTTTTGATTAGGGGTAGTTCCCTCAAAAAGGGCGGGAAATTTTCTGTCGCGCTATTTATTTATTTGGCATGATTCATAACAAGATTTACGAGTAGAGTCTGGCTAACGAAAGTTGATACTGGAACTTTTCGCAAACTTTTTAAATGACAACACATGGTGCTACTACCATCGCGGATGTACCTTTAAATTGGGGTATTTTACCTTGTATTAGAAACATTTTTCAAACCTACGTCATATACTAAACTGAACAAAATGTTTTTTTTAATAAAACTATGTAAAACTGTTAAAAAAAAACGAAATGATTAATTATAGTATTAAAGTCTTCATCGAAATGAAGTAGATAGGTACGCGTTGAAATATTTGGACAGCAATGCAAAGCCTGAGTCTGACATAATAATAACGTAAAAATCCGAAAATAAGTAACGTAATAATGAATATAAAACACCTACACGACAAGTTACACAGCTCGAAAAAAGTTTTTTTTCGCGATTCCCCCAAAGATTTGGAGGAATTAAAATCGCAGTATGGTAACAATGCTACATCGTGTGAGTGAGAGAAAAGTGTTTCCCTCTCAGTTTAGGGCTGCCATACCGCGCTTTGTCAGTATCAACTTTCGCTAGCCAGACTCTATGAACTAAATTGATCAAGATTGATCGAGGCGAGCGTCGCGAGGTTACTGTTCGGAGAACTATTAGTTATAAATTGTATCAATGTTAAAACTTACTAAATATTTAGGAGCTTGTTAGTCAAATATTGAGCTGATTAGTCAGATATTGTTTTTGCTATTTCCAGGAGGGTTTGAGAAAGCTGCGGTGATAGCGCACCACCTGATCGACCACTACGTCCCGTTCCTGCCCCTGGAACAACAGCATGTGGAGCTCTGTGCCCTTGCAGAGTTCATAGGACACGGCATCTACCACCCCAGTAAAGAGATGATGGCGTAAGTACTGGAACTAACCGATATGTGGGGGCACCCGCACGGTAGTGCCCCGCCAAGACAGGCCAAGCGAAGCACAGCACCAGGGCACTATCTACTTTTCACCGACTTCCAAAAAGGAGGAACCATCGTCTGTCTGTATGATTTTTTTTTATGTATGTTATCGATATCTTCGCCAATTGTGAACTTTAAAAATTATTTTCTATTTTGAAAGGTATTTCGAAAAGGTATATTCCCCAAATGGTTCCATTTAAATTTTATCGAAATCGGCTGAACTGTTTTTGAAAAATCAACAATAATGTAAAAATTACTACATGGATGACGATTCGTACGAACTATTTAATTTCTGTACAATACACGGTGGAAGTCGGTTATGTCATTTTTGGAGAAAAATAATTATTCTCGAAGTGCTTCATTTTTTTAAAACTTGGGTTTCGATTATGCCAGATAACCAAAATTTTCAGACTATAATGTCCATAATGAACATATTAAACATTGTAATGTTTAAATAGACATACAATAGAAAATTCAGCTGCTGAAGAGCCAGCCTGGTTAAGTTAGTCCTCAGTGCTTTTTGGTCTATTTCTATAGCCTGATATATATAAGTAGAAACAAAAAAAAGTCTTAAATAAATCGTGTAATTGTACTGTGGGTCTTAGAATAAGCTCAAGATAGCCCAACATGCTATGGAGAGGACTTTGCTCGGAGTCTCGCTGCGAGATCGTATCAGGAATGAGAAGATTCGCAGACGAACCAAATTTACCGACATAGCCCAGCTGATTAGTAAGTTGAAGTGACAATGTGCAGGGCACACAGCTCGGAAAACTGATGGCCCATGGGGCAGTAAAGTTCTCGAATGGAGACCACGCACCGGCAAGCGCAGCGTAGGACGTCCACCGACCAGGTGGGCCGACGATATTATTAAGACCGCAAGAACGCGCTGGATGCAGGCCGCTTCCAACCGGGCTTATTGGAAATCCATAGGGGAGGATATATGTCCAGCAGTGGACGTCCTACGGCTGATAATAATGACAGTAGTAGCGCCAATCAGTATAAGCTGGAGCCGCCGCAGGAGACGTACGCGCCGGAAACACCAAATTCCTACAAGTATAGCATTAGATGGGATTGCGTGTCGTGTGTGATCTTGTATAGGATTTCAACAAAGATTTACAAAGAGGACTGCGGCGCGGACATAGTAGCCTTTCTACCTGTTATTAGTCTGGAGGTTAGTGTATTAAATAACTTCCATGCTTGCAAAGCGCGGTCAGCAATAATTAAGCGTCTTGTAGAAGGAGTCAAGGCTTGATGATTGTAGAGATTAAAAACAATACGACTGTATTCCACTGATAAGTATATTCAGGAAGTTATAATTAGTTTTTACAAATTATTATAATACAGGAGATGCGAGATTATTACTTGCCAACTTGGCGGCCATCACAGAGAGAGAGAGAACATCACGGGGGACAGAGATAGTCGATTTTCTTATAACTATCTACAGACTATACAATATTGGGGATACCATTACTAAACTAATAATATTCCCAATAAACCATTATTTTAACACTTCCCCTCATGCGTAACATGAAAAACTTTCAACAATGTAGAACAACATACACAAATCATATGTGTAAACAATTAACAATTCAAGTTAACTTAACAAAACTACATTGTTCCTACTTCATGTCTAGCATGCCTCCATTATGACAACAAGTTACATGTTAATTAAAGTAACACAACACTATCTCTGTCACAGAAATACATTAGTGACTCTACATTACAAATATTGATGGCTTACAATACATGCAACATCTCAAGAATTTGGAACGTCTATTTATTACACATTTCTTAAACCTAAGTCAGCAATAAAAACATTATGCTTACAGCTAGATAGAGGTTTCGTAAAAATATCAGCCACCATTCTTTCAGTAGGTAAATAATCAATTACTACATTCTTTTCCTTAACAATATCTTTTACAAAATGGTAGCGTAAGTCAATATGCTTTGTCTTTTTATGACAATATTCTTTTGTCTCAAGCAACCTAAGAGCACTTTGATTATCGCTATAGATTCTACAATTTAATTGTTTCTTAAAAATTTCATACAAAAAATTTCTAACAAAACATATTTCCTTACAAGAATCCGCTAAGGCCAAGTACTCGCTTTCAGTCGTTGAAAGACTGACACAGCGTTGCTTGCGTGACTCCCAACATACAGTAGAGTCACCGATTTTTACAACAAAGCCACTATACGACCTTCTATCAACGACATTATTGGCAAAATCTGCATCAGCATAAACAGTTATATCAAAATTGCCGGATTTTTCAAAAACAAGTCTTTTATTAATTGTACCACTCAAGTACCTCAAAATCCGTTTTGCAGCCAACCAATGATGTCGCTTGAAAGCTGTGTTAAACTGACTTAAATGACTAAGAGCATACATAATGTCAGGTCTGGAACATACGGCCAAATACATTAAGCACCCTATCAATTCCCTATATGGATAAGTACTGTCTGACAGAGTGTCATCATCTGTGGCCTTGTCCAATTTGTTTACAACCATAGGTGTAGAAACACTTTTGCAATTAGTCATACCAAAACGTTCCAACAACTTCCTTATATATTCAGATTGGTCAAACATTAAGGTACCACGGGTCTTATCTCTATGTATTTTAATACCCAAACAATTCTTAAGAGTACCTAAACTTTTACAACTGAATTCCGATTGTAACAATTTATACAATTTAACTTTTTCATCATTACAACATGTTACAACATAGAAGTCATCGACATAAACAGCCACTAAAGTCAACTTATTGTCAATATTTTTAAAATAAACACATGGTTCACACTTGCTTTGAATGTAACCGTTGTTAGTCAATAGAACATGAACATTATTATTCCACAGCCTGCCTGCTTGTTTGAGACCATACAAACTTTTATTCAACAAACAAACTTTTGTCCTATCATTTGAAAATCCTAAAGGCTGTTCCATATAAATACATTCATCAAGTTTGGAATTTAAAAAAGCTGTATTTATATCTATATGTTCTATATCCATGTCAAGCTCATTAGCTATACAAAATAAAATTCTAAGTGAAGAGTGTCGTACAACAGGTGAGAAGGTATCCATATAATCTACCCCAGGTTTTTGACTGAACCCCCTTGCAACTAGACGGGCTTTATATATTGGGTAATCACCTGAATCATCAGACTTTAGTTTATAAACCCATTTGCAACTTACTATGTTACAACCACTCGGTCTGTCCACTAATTGCCAAACATTATTTTTCATAAGTGAATTAAATTCATCCTGCATAGCAGCTAGCCATTTTTCTTTATCAGGGCTTGCTAATGCTTCCTCATAGGTTTGTGGTTCATTATGAAAATTGACCAAGAGAGAAATGTCTGATGAATCAGATAGATCATAATCTACATACCTTACTGGTTTATTGTTTCTAGTAGAACGAACAGGTCGCTCGCTAACACTACTAGGAACCTGTTGTGTAGAACCTTCCCCTCGAACGACTGTTTCGTTCATGGAAGTATCACATGGCACTCTGCCATCTCCACTGTCGCTACTGTCGAGCCACTCAGCGCTTTGGAACGAGGACTCTCCTGAAACGGGAGATAAATATAAATTATCATTTGAATTATTATTATCATTCATCACATTCACATTGGATTCAATTGCATTATTAATATCACAGTTATTTTCCTCTATCGTATTGTCAGAATTCCTTAAAACTTCATTGTGCATTTGCACCTGACAAACATCATCATTATTATTAACATTACTAGGCATTTTATGCATATCACTAGTACCTTGAAATTGGTGGCTTTGCATGCCAATTTCAGAAATAGTATCATTACATACTTTTTGTGTCTTAATATTGCTCTCTATGCAGTGGTCAACAAACTGATTCTCAAAGAATGACACGGTTCTAGAATAAATGATCTGCCTTGGATTAGAAGGATCAATTAACCTATATCCTTTTGTATGTTCACCATACCCCACAAAAATACAACGCTTAGATTTCGAATCAAGCTTGTCACGCCTCATACTTGGAATTAATGTCATAGCCATACAACCAAAAACACGGAGATGACTAACATCTACTTTACGGCCTGTCCAAACTTCTTCAGGTACCTTACCTTCTAAAGCTGCTGTAGGGCTTCGGTTTTTCAGATATATAGCGGTAGATATCGCCTCACCCCAATATTCCTTAGGAAGTTGTGCTTCACGAAGCATGCAGCGAGCTTTCTCAAAAAGAGTTCGGTTCAGCCTTTCTGAGACACCATTCTGGGAAGGACTGTATGGGCAGGTGGTCTGATGAACAATACCCTCACCTTCTAAATACTTGGAGAACTCAGCATTACAATATTCTCCACCTCTATCGGTTCGCAGACATTTAACAAAACAACCAGTTTGTTTCTCGACAGTTGCCTTAAAGCACTTAAACTTGGACAAAACTTCAGACTTACGTGTGATTAAATAACCAAATGTTTTCCTCGAAAAATCATCGGTGAACGTGACTAAGTACCTGGAACCACCCAGACTACTCACTGGCATGGGACCCGCAACATCGGAATGGATAAGCTCCAACAGCTGTTCAGCACGCTTGGCTTCACCCCTAGGAAACTTCTTGACAGCCTGCTTCCCCTCAACGCATGACACACATTTAGGAATGGTTGCGTCATACTGAGTCAAGTGATCCATACCTGAAACTAGCTTACGGAGAACACTTACCCCTTTATAACTCAAATGTCCCAGCCTTCTGTGCCATCGCTCCGATGAACACATGGTCGCCTCAGTGTCTGGCAAACTCTGTAGCTTCGACACAGCTTCCATGTCAACATTCATGGCTACATCTGAATTCACCTGTGAATCAGAAACAAAAACACCACACACCTTGTCCAATACATAAATTCCGCCTTGTCTAGTAGCAGTAACTAACAATGAACAACCCTTGGAAACGTAACACTTATTTTCTTTAAAGTTTATTGATAAACCCTTCTCACTTAATTTACTGACACTGATTAAATTGGTTGAGAGAGTTGGTACGAACATAACATCATTAATAAGTTGTGTTTTATTTCCTATACAAATGTTCACATCACCAATACCTAGACTTAACATGGAATTCCCATCTGCGGTGCAAACTGTCTTCGTAAAACTCTTGAAATTACAATACCACTGCATATTATTGCACATGTGTGCGCTCGCCCCACTATCAAGCAACCAGGTTGAGTCTTCAAAATTTCTGCTTGTCGCTTCAGTCAGTAAAGCCATATCTTGCTTATTATTTGACTCTAAGTGTCTTTTATACTTGTAGCATTTGGATTTGATGTGTCCTGTCTTCTTACAAAAATGACATGATATTTTCTTCTTATATTTTGACAAGAGAGCTAATTCACCAACTGGTTCACGTTCACGTTTTCTTCTGTGCTCTTCTTGAAGAAGTCTCATCCTTACGATCTCGCTACTGACACTCCCGGATATTGCAACAGCTTCTAGACTCGATACCACCACATCATAATCTTGTGGTAAACCCGATAGTATCAACTCGGCAACCTCAGCATCTTCCAGTAATCTTCCAATATCGGTCAGTTGCTGCACCAACGTCATAATGTGTTCAATATACGCCTCCATGTTGTTGTAATCGGTATAAGAAGCACGATGTAACTGCCGTAAAAGTATAACTCGACGACAAAAACCTTTATCCTCAAATGTTGAGATCAATTTATTCCATGCTTCATGAGCGGTCGCGGCATTTCTCACGTACTGGATACATGATGGTTTAATTGATAAACAAATTCGTGCGAGCGCTCGCCTGTCCCGGGATGGATCAATCGAATCCGTAGTATCAACAGACTGCCACAAATCTTCTAGAATCAGGGCATTCTTCATCTGAAATTTCCATAAATGGAAATTAGCCACGCCGTCTAATTTCTCGAACACGTAATGGCGGCTGTCTCCGCCTGAATATGGAGTTTGAACATTATGTACAGCTTCACCACCAAAACTCATATTGCCTTTCTTTTCTGTCTGTTTTTCACTTTGACCTAGACCCTTTTACAAATATCTGGGCCCATAACCTCTGGAGGTTAGTGTATTAAATAACTTCCATGCTTGCAAAGCGCGGTCAGCAATAATTAAGCGTCTTGTAGAAGGAGTCAAGGCTTGATGATTGTAGAGATTAAAAACAATACGACTGTATTCCACTGATAAGTATATTCAGGAAGTTATAATTAGTTTTTACAAATTATTATAATACAGGAGATGCGAGATTATTACTTGCCAACTTGGCGGCCATCACAGAGAGAGAGAGAACATCACGGGGGACAGAGATAGTCGATTTTCTTATAACTATCTACAGACTATACAATATTGGGGATACCATTACTAAACTAATAATATTCCCAATAAACCATTATTTTAACAATTAGCTTACTATTATATCTCGAATGTGCTTCTAAAATGATGGATAGTCAATACTGGATTAGGCTACAAATGTGCTATTATTAACGTATTTATTGGTCAGTTCTTCAGTTTCGCATTTGAAAAGCTGTCGAGTACCAGCGGGCGGCGTGATAGCATGTGCGAAAACAATGTACTAACTCTCTTTGCACAGTACATTTAATCAAATAATTGTAAATTTTAGTTAACAGAGGGCAACGACCCTGGAGTCTGTGGTTAGTAAATTATCATTTAAAAAAATATGTATGTATTAGTTTCCATACTAAAATGTGCATTCTTATATTTGTTACAGAGATGCTATGTCAGTGATAACATATGGTCCAACCGAGGAACAACCAATATTCGCCAACAATGGCTGCAAGAGGTTCACTAAACACATTCCTTATATTGTACAAAAATATAAGAAAAAGGCAGAGGCAGAACTTTAACCAAGTCTTTGCAATTATTGTGATATGCTTGTTAATTTAATTTTACTATGGTGTAGCTTGAAGCCTTATGAAAAACGCCCAGTGCCATGATTAATGACACTATTATTTTTTTACAGTACCTGATTTTGTGTGCTAATTATTATTTCTCATGTTTATTTATATTTTCATTTAGTCTTATTCCTTAGATATGTGTCCATTGATACTCATATGCATGAACACCAACCGTCTAACTACAAAAGTTTTACGCACGCTTTAAGCAATGTTTAGCAGTACAAATTGTGCCGTTAAACATTGTTTAAGGCGTGTTTAAATCTTTTGGGAAGGCGGCTAATGTTTTATCCATTGACTTTTAAAAATTAGTTTATAAATTCAGGTTATAAATGTTTATGCATATGACAACAACATGTCTAATATATCTAATAATTTTATTTTAACAGCTAGTATTGTATTTATTACTAAATCATGCAGAAAAGAAATGAAAGGCTAGTCTGGTGATTAAAATATTTCATTTTAATAAACAAATTATAGGAGTATAAATCTTAAGTTACCTATACATTTATATAAATGATGGCTTTTATGAACTAGCCTTTAATTTATTGGTATAAGTATCACAAATAATTGTTGGTATTGTAAAGCATAATCTAGGCGTTTTTACAATTCAGATGGGAAAATAATCATAATGCATCTATAAATGTATTCAAAGTAGAAATTATTTTTATACTTTATAAAACCGGAAGTCACTCACATGATGTAATAGTCGTATCAACACTAGTTTCGATCACAATCTGTCTTTTTGAAGTTTAATAATACAATACTACATATTTAATCTAAAACTACTATTACACACAAAGCAAGCCCTTGAAGAAACTCTTGTTTTATAAATTATAAAAATGTGCGAAAACCATGTTAGTTTCCATCGTCAGATATAATTTTATAACTAACATAAGCACAAGTGAAGAAAATTATCCGGATAGCTCATATGTTCCGAGAGCCATTGCAGTGGAGTATCAGGAGGGATTGTTATTCCATGTGTCCTTAATTTTACTGAAAAGCAAGAAAAATTTTGTAAATATTTTTATGTTGTTAATAAAATAAAGTATTGAGAAAAATTACCATTTCTTTCTGGAAATAATTCAGCAATCATTTGTTGGATCATTTTTCTACTGCCGTCGTCATTCTTCGGTGAGACTAGCCTTTGCTGGCAGGTTCCATCGTCCGAGTATATCTTTATTGGAATGTGCTTGAAACCATCATTATCACCATGGGACTCCATTAATCTCCTGTTTATTGCCCAGAATTGGTCAAACTTATCTGTAATTTACTTTGGCTATGTAACTAATATCAGTTTATACAATTTAATTTTAACATACCTACTATTTTTTTGGGATTAATTACAAATCCATTGTTTTACAGATATAACATTATACATGCCAATATTATACGTTTTTTTTTATTTGGCTCGGAATTAAAATGATTTACACAAGCATGGATATGATATTCTTATTATGAAAAACTAAGACATTAGTTTAACTATATCCACCAAGGTGGCTCAATAAATTTGGAAACATACAAAATTGTTCTATTACCATTCTGTAATCCAAGCCACAGTTGGTTGTGGTCTTTCTTCTGCATAGTCGACATAACTTGGCCTCGGTGCTTTAGGACATCAGCCTCTTTTACTGTTGACATGAAATGTGCTTCAACAACATCCCTACAAACAAAGTAATAAATTGTAGTGCATTATAATAAATAATGAATATGAAAGTTGAATAGAGTGAATTATATAATAATAATTATATAGAGCCAGTTCATTTCAGTTTTGCACATATCATTCCACAATACCAAAGTCCATTCTTTATTTTCTAATTGTATAAGCTGTGCCACACAAGTTGGTGGAAATGAAGTTAGCTACAAGCTGCGCAATATCCAATCAATACATGACTTTGTGTGAGCTTCAGGCAGGATTGGATATTGCGCAGCTTGTAGCTAACTTAATTTCTGCGAACTTGTGTGACTTTGTCCCACTATAGCAGAAACACAAAGTTACTCAAGTATGCATGTATGCATCAATTAACTATGTAAAAGTATTGAGTCCTCATAGTAGATCAGCCTTATTGTTAAAAATTAAAGAAAATTTGCCTGGCTGCATAATATTCAGCATGCATATTCCATAAAAGAGATTTAAATAAGTACATAGGTGCCATACTTATTAGGACAATGTAGGAGAACATCTTCAGGGAACTTGGAGAAATGTACTGTCAGGATCCATGGCAATTGAGGCTCATTTCCACAGTACAAGTCGTACAGGAATCCAATGGGGTAGTGCCACTTGAGGGGCTGACCATTGTAATCCAGCCACATTTCACTATCTGAATTCTCTTGTGAAATAAAACGCAGAAAGTGCCTCTTCATCTGAAAATCAAAAATGTTTATGGATCATTTTTCGGCTATGGTGTACATTATGACCGGTGACAAAAGGGGGGGAGGGGGGTGGGGGGAGGGAGGGGGGGTTGGGGGTAGCACCCCCTGGGGGAGGGGGGTACCGGAACCCCCCCCTTTCGGAGATATGATTTTTTAAATTTATAATTTTACATTGGCAAAAACACGTTTGTACCATTGCTAAAAAGGGTTTAGGAGGTGGTGGACCCCCCCCACCACAGTGGGGAAGGTGCATTATGCCCAGAGAAGGGGGGGGTACGGAAGATCCCCCCCCCCTCTGGAGAAAAAATATTTAAAATGAATATTTTACTACTACAATAACAAGTACCGCTATTTTTAAAAAACACTCTAGAGTCGTAGCCACAAGACTACGTGGGGTCTGGGTGCCCCGATTCGGATCTGTGACTCATTTCGAACCTAAATGATCCATGTCTGACTTCCGAGTGGGCTCCCGCCAGAAACTCTGCAGTCGGCCCTGAGTGTCGCTACGCCAGCCTCGGCCTTCGTTGCGCTACGGAGGTCGCCGGCTCGCTTCGCTCGCCACCTCCCCCCTTCGCTCCACTCGGCCTCGACTTGGCTTGCTCCACTCAGGACCTCCGTTGAGTTTCTGGCTCCCGCATTTTTAAAAAACACTCTAGAGTCGTAGCCACAAGACTACGTGGGGTCGGGGTGCCCCGATTCGGATCTGTGACTCATTTCGAACCTAAATGATCCGCGTCGGATCTGTGACTCATTTCGAACCTAAATGATCCATGTCTGACTTCCGAGTGGGCTCCCGCCAGAAACTCTGCAGTCGGCCCTGAGTGTCGCTACGCCAGCCTCGGCCTTCGTTGCGCTACGGAGGTCGCCGGCTCGCTTCGCTCGCCACCTCCCCCCTTCGCTCCACTTGGCCTCGACTTGGCTTGCTCCACTCAGGACCTCCGTTGAGTTTCTGGCTCCCGCATTTTTAAAAAACACTCTAGAGTCGTAGCCACAAGACTACGTGGGGTCGGGGTGCCCCGATTCGGATCTGTGACTCATTTCGAACCTAAATGATCCGCGTCGGATCTGTGACTCATTTCGAACCTAAATGATCCATGTCTGACTTCCGAGTGGGCTCCCGCCAGAAACTCTGCAGTCGGCCCTGAGTGTCGCTACGCCAGCCTCGGCCTTCGTTGCGCTACGGAGGTCGCCGGCTCGCTTCGCTCGCCACCTCCCCCCTTCGCTCCACTTGGCCTCGACTTGGCTTGCTCCACTCAGGACCTCCGTTGAGTTTCTGGCTCCCGCATTTTTAAAAAACACTCTAGAGTCGTAGCCACAAGACTACGTGGGGTCGGGGTGCCCCGATTCGGATCTGTGACTCATTTCGAACCTAAATGATCCGCGTCGGACCTGTGACTCTCAATGTTATGCATATTTTTCTACGGTATGTACTTGTTTTTGCAGAAGTAAAATATTAATTTTATATATTTTATCTCCAAAGGGGGGGGGGGGTCTTCCGTACCCCCCGTTCTCTGGGCATAATGCACCTTCCCCACTACCCTCCCACCCCCTCCTAAACCCTTTTTAGCTATAGTATGAACATGATTTTGCCAATGTAAAATAATAAATTTAAAAAAATCATATCTCCGAAAGGGGGGGGTTCCGGTACCCCCCTCCCCTAGGGGGTGCTAACCCCCACCCCCCCCTACCTCCCCCCACCCCCCAACCCCCCTTTTGTCACCGGTCATAATGTACACCTGAGCCCATTTTTCTCTTGCTAGATATTAAAAAGAGATGAATCGCTGGGATGCTTGTTGAAGAGATCTGTGACGATCTGAAACTGATAGACGAGATGTATCTATGAGAAGAATGGACTTGTTATAGAAGTTGTTGGGATATGTATGAATGAGAGTCCAATATGATAACTACAGGTAAGATAATTCAACTTACTTTATCCGTAACTAAAGGAAAATAGCTCAATCTCGGGACCATGACATAAAAGGGGTCCGGTTGCTGGATTTCCATTATTTCTTCTTGAGCTAGCTGAAAGCATATTGGTAGTTTTCCATCCCAGATTTCTCGCAAAACTTCCCTGTCATTAGCCATACCAAATTCGAATGAGAGGACAGTCGACAGGTTTGCAAAAGCAAACAAATTCTAAAATAATCACAGTAAGTAGAAAGCAAAGTAGTCAACACTAGTCCACACAGAATATTAGTACTAGGTACATAAAGTCCACCAAAAATTCAATTCAAAATACTACTGTTTTTTTTTTATTCATACAAGTTGACTTTGGCAGCAGGATACTATTTCTTGTCAAGTCTTAAAGTCATAATCGTCTACCGGATCTCCTGCAGAGACTGACGAGAACGTGACTTTCTTTTGGACTTGAATTATGAAAACGAAACGATTAAAAGATTTTAGAAGTTAAATGTGAAAATTAAAACATCAAAGGCTTATATAATTAGTATTCAGTTGCCCTTAAACTATGAAAAAAAAAAAATACTTTGACATATCATGACATTTGGTTTGATTTAAGACTTTGACGTTTATTATTCCATTTTTTTATTTACTAAAAGTGCGTTCGTGTTGGACTCGATTGGCGTTTTTAGCATTTGCAAAATTAGAGCTAATTTTTAGTTCGATTTGGCGCAACCCAAAACGAACGCTAAACCTCAAACTCCATACGTCCCAAAACGATCACAAAGAACACTCCTCCGCAGGTGGGTCAAAAGTGGCAGTTCTCGATGGCATTTTTACCTGTTTATGTGCTATCTGAAAAAACAGTTTGTTCACACATTCTCAAAACCATCGAAATAGGAATATTGATTCCTTTTCAAAGCTCAAAACGAACGCTGAATGTAATCGTTGTTGACGTTTTTAACTGTTAATTTTGCCATCAACAGGTATTAAAATAGGTCATTGAAATAGGAATTTCCTTTTCAATGGGTTACCCATGGTTACCCGAACGCATCTTAAAATCAACAGAAGTTGATGTAAAAGGTAGTATTATTATATCTTCTTTGCTATAAAGAAGTGAAGTTTAATAAAAAAAAATCTGTCAACGTTGATAAAATGATTTAACTATGTCAGTGTCACGCTCGCAGTCATTTCACAGAGTCCCTATATTGTACGGCACGTATTTGATGACACCAAATTGTACGGGCAGGAAAGCACGGCCCGTATTTCATGTCCCATGCCACCAATTATCAGGCTGTACAATACGTGTCGTACAATACTGGCCGTACATTATCACCTCGTGCCAATAATGTACAGCCCGTATTTTGCGACCCAATAATGTACAGCATGATAAAACGTGTCCCAAAGAAAAGGACACAAAATAACATGCTGTACATTATTGTGTCACAAAATACGGGCTGTACATTATTGGCACGAACAATAATTGCTCCTATGGGTTGGTTTGTCTGTAACTTCTGACAGTTCCAAATATACAACGTGTAACAGAACGGTTCAACAATACTGAACGGCATGTATGTATATCCCGTCACGAATCACCTGTACAAATTTTAGACTTCAAAAGTCATCTTATTTTTTCCATATAAAACTAAAAAATATTTTTTTCAAATTATTTTGGACAACCCTAAAGTAGTGAGGTCGGTGACCGGGCGCGGCCTCGCCTCGAAAGGTAAACAACGCGCCGTGGCAACGCGCCGTGGCTACGCGCTCCGCTCGCTGCCGTCGGCGTCGGCCCGACACGCGAACGCGCCGTGGCGTCTTATTTTTTAGTTTTAGGTTCAAAATCTACAAGGAAATGCTAGTTAGGCTACGTAATGCTGTCGAAGGAGGCTACTTACCTACAGATTCTTAGACCTAGTCCCTAGACCTAGTCGAGACCTAATTCACGTTTAAAAACAGCTAAAAATTCGTGGCCTACTCGTATCTAGTTCCATAATTACCTACTTAATGTTTTATTTTAATGCGTAATTTAAATATGTAAGTACCTAGGAATTTTCAGAGTAGATAACCAACTTAGGTATCCTATTTTTGACAAATACCTATTTACTTACCCTAATTGTAAGGTTTCTTGACACTCTTGAAAGTAAACAAATGTTATAGGCCGCGCCACACAAGTTGGCCGATGTGAAGTTAGCTAAAAGCCAATCAACGTGCGGCTTTATCTGAGCTTTGGATATTGTGCAGCTTGTAGCTGTTGACTTCATATCCGCCAACTTGTGTGGCGCAGCCTAGGTACATGTGGGTACTTACCCTATCTTTGGCATATAAAATTACTTACCTAGGTAATTAGGTCCTATGGGCACTCAGAAGTGATAGAAAAAAAAACAAATTGATAGATATTTTAAATTCACTATTTTTATTTGCCTACTACAAATAACAACTAGGTACCTATACAGTTAACACACACAGGGGCGTCCACAAAAACTTAATAAAAGTTAAAGGAAAGGCTCGAAACCCTGACCTCCTCGCTCGCAGCACAACCGAGTACGTAGGCACGACGAGCCATAGATTTTCTCACGTTCACCACCTCAAAATTCCGTGTACGATACGAGGGATCATCTCTCCTGGACTGGAGTCGCACGGCACAGAATAAACAATATTTTTAATGTACCACCACAAAAAGTCTAATCACGTTAAGTCCGGAGACCTTGGTGGCCAGCACACCACGCCCCTGGGTCTTATTCACCGTCCTGGAAACCGCACGTTCAGGTGGTCGCTGACGCGGCGCGCATAATGCGCGGGCGCTATTAAATGTCCTCCAGACCTCCATCTGGTTAATGTGGAACGCCACTTCTGCCCGATGCGTGCTGGTCCTTGGGCTATCTTCAAAATGCTGCAGACTGCGCGTCTCGAGATTTGAACCAACTCGAGCACCGGGTCATCCTTCGTGAAAGTTCCCAATAGGTACTGAGCACACGTACACATCCGTCTAAGAAGTCCGCGTCGCGCCGCCGCCGCCGCCTCACCCGCGTCGGTTAGATTAGAAAGCGGCCTGCCTTCTTCAAAATGTCAGCTCGTGCGCGGCACCGTAGTTGCCATTTGTTTCACCAATGCATAATATTATTAGGTATCCTAGACTTCCGAGACATCGCGATGGTAGAAAGAGTTGATAGACGTCTTCCTTTCCGCAAGGTCAGAGGGCGACTGACTAAACAATTCCTATTATTTCTATTAAAATTGGAATCAAAATTTTAGGGTTCAGTGTTCATATTTTGAATTTCGTTTTTAGTGAAAGTTTTTTTTTTGATGCGCACATAGTTCGAATAACGGATGGCCGATGGGGACGTAAAGTTCTCGAATGGAGACCACGGACCAGCAAGCGCAGCGTAGGATGTCCACTGACCAGGTGGACTAACGATATAATAAAGATCGGAGGAACGCGCTGGATACAGGCCGCTTCCAACTGGCCTTATTGGAAATCCAAAGGGAGGCCTATGTCCCGCAGTGGAGTCTTTCGGCTGTTGGATGGATAGATGGCCGATAATACCGTAAAGTTCTCGAATGGAAAAAAGTAGCAGTGGACAGGGCACATTGTTCGAAGAATTAGCCGCGTACCCACCTAGCGCACAGGCTCGCACGGCAGCCTCGCGAGGCGGCCTCGTGTAAATTGAACCAAACTACTGAGGCTGCCGCGGGAGCCATCGCTCGCGATCCGGACACCGAGGCTGCCGCGCGAGCCTGTGCGCTAGGTGGGTACGCGGCTATTGAATAGCCAATGATACCGTAAAGTTCGGGTGGACTGAAGCTATTATAAACATATTTTTTTACGTTATTTCAAATGAATCGTTTTGATTCGACACTTTAAATAAGCAAAAGAAAAGAAATTATTTCGAGAAAGCGCGAGCGGAGCGAGCTAGCGAGGCCTATGTCCAGCAGTGGACGTCCTATGTCTAATAAATGGGTGGATGGATGTAGTAGAAACTAAATAATAAAGCTTCAGACAACATTTTACCACAATAAAAAAATAGTAGAACAAAATATTGTACGGAACCCATATTGTGAAAAACATATTTTTGGGGGGCGGAGCTAATTTTGCTAAAAGAGCCGCCATAGTGGCGGCTGATTCGTGATTTGCTGGCGATGTTTGTTTATGCTCTTTGTCGGCTCGTGAGTGCTCGTTTGTGCAAACGCCGCCAGTCCACGTGGACTGTCGCCGATCATAAAGATAAAAATACAGATGCGTAGTTGAAATGCTCTAACTTTGGTTTGGAAACTATTGTTACGCGTGATTTCTATTTTGAATGTAGTATTTTACTGTAACAGCCTGTTTTTCAAATAGTCCGCTGCAGGACGTATGCCTACCCACGAAGGGTGATTGGGCCATATTCACCACGCTGGCCCAGTGCGGGTTGGTGGATTCACATACGCCATCGAATTTCTACTACGGCCGTATGCAGGTTGCCTCACGATGTTTTCCTTCACAGAAAAGCCAGAGGTGTGAAATTCCGTGCATAAATTCCAAAGAACTCATTGGTACGGGACCGGGGATTTGAACCCACGACCTCACGATTGTAAGGCGGCTGTCACTACCTCTTGACCACCACGGCTTTTTTTAATGACATTAAATAATAATTTTAATGTATGTATCTGGGAGAGAACCTAGCAAAAGCTAGGTATAAAACATTCTGAACTTTCATATTACTTTGGCTTTCGTCTCGCTCTTATTACAGTTAAAATAACATCTAGGTATTTTCGTGTCGTGTCCAGAATATTTGATGTTTTTTTTAAAGCTAAGCTAACAACAAATAAATTTATCTTGTAATGTAGGTAAATAGGTACATATTTTTTATTTTGACATGACTTGGAGCTGGTAGAATATGCCGAGTGCTAAGACCTATTCTCATGTTTTACGCCACTTAAAATATCACGGCCAATGACTGATGTCACACGACTACTAACACCTGCAAATAGGTATGAGTGACAAAAAAAAATATCTTTGTGAATCTTTTTTTACAGTCCTGCTAGGTACATCAGAAAGGTTGTTACATAGACGATGTAATCATTTTATGCAACAGGTAGTACTTACAACATGTTCTAGTCTAGGCAGTTTAGATGAGTTAGGTAAATCAATCTATGACCTTGTAACTTGTACCTATGACCACGTACCTACTTACAATGTTTGTGTGTAAAAGCCCGTCCACGATTTTGTAGGCAAAAATAAAATATTTCTGTACACTTATTAGTCTTTATTTACACTTATTATTAGTCCGTCAGCTGATAAGTTTAGGGTTGACATCAGGTTGTTTTACGCTAAACTTTAACTTGGTTTATCTCGTAATCTAACATACTGAGGATTGTGAGACCTTATGGGGTAAGTTTTAAATATGTCTGAGCATGCGTGGTTTAAGTATTGTTGAACCGTTCTGTTACACGTTGTATATAATATGCGCCACGCAAGTTGGCGGATGAGAAATTGGCCACAGATGACACTTTGCCGTGATTCGCTAATTGTTGCGCATGTGTGCACAATGCCGATGCCGCGTGGCGTAGTGGTGAGCACGGGTCAAGGGTGCACGCGGGGGGCACCAGGTTGGCGGGAGGGTGTGCTAACGTTTCGTTTCTCTGTCTCCCGCGCATATTTTTAAAGTATCCTTAACTCGTAAAAAGGACAGGTTGTTTCTGGCGCTTCGCCGGCCGCTGCCGCGGCACGCTCGCTTCGCGCATTGTTGTCACTGTTCACCTAACCTAACCAACAGAATCAAATTACCTAAGACAACTCATACCTTGCTATAAAATAACCAAGGTCCAGGGACACAAAATATCAGGTCGTACAATATCGGGCCGTGCAATACTGTGCCGGACATTATCGACACAGGCTGATAATGTACGGCCTGTATTTCATAGCCCAATATTGCACAGCCTGATATTCCATGGCCAGTGACACAAATTATCATGCCGTACAATATCAGGCTGTACAATATCATGTCGTGAATTACTGGGTCGTACATTATTGGCTCCCATTTCACAATTCAAATTCAATTCAAAACAAAACATAACCTAAAAACATGTGTTTGTTTTAATTTTTCATCCGAAAAATCGGATCACTAGTTAATTAATTATCAATAATATTGTACTTGAGTAATTACGTGTTATATTCAGTTCTTCTTATTATAGTTTGTATTGATTTCTTTATATATCGGAGCTATGGGTAAGAAACGGAAACTCCAAACTAAAGATGACGATTTTGAATTTGATCCTGTGCCCAAACATCTTGTGACGTCTCACATTAAGAAACAAGAAAAACGTCTTATAGTTATTCTTGAGAATGCGCAACTGGAAACCGTAAAAGTAAGTTTTCATAACCTATCCATTTTATCTTCCCAGTCTTCAACTCGCTGGTTGAAATAACCAACATGATGCTGTATTACTTTTTAATGATTAGTAATTAATGTCTAAATGTAAAACCTTTATTTTTCAGACAGGCAACAGTTTTGAATTATTGAATTGTGATGATCATGCACACATACTAAGGAAAAATGACAGAGACCCAGGTTCATGTCGCCCTGATATCACACATCAGTCCCTCCTGATGTTAATGGATTCTCCACTAAACAGAGCTGGACTTTTACAAGTTTACATTCATACAGAGAAGAATGTACTCATTGAAATTAATCCTCAAACAAGAATACCTCGGACATTTAAACGCTTTGCTGGCTTAATGGGTAAATATGGAGCTATCATTTAGTTTACAAACTTCTTGCAGCCTATACCAAATCAGACAATTTATTTCAGACTTAATAAGTAAGTAAGTAAGTTCGTATAGGCCGGGTGGCTAGCCCTGGTGTCAGAGTTTTTAGGCCGCCTGAAGGCCTCTGACATGGCTAAACGGTTAAAACAACCAGACTTAATAAAAATTAGATACAAGTTTTTATTTGATTTGTTAATAAAATCAATATTGTCTTATCACCCTTTGAGGCGCCATTTTTGTGTGTCTGTCTGTGTATCCATTTTCACTGCGGTTTTCGTTATCTTTTAGAATATTCTTCTGGAAGGTTTATAGCTATAACTCAACCGTACCTGGACGAAACCAGGACGGGCAGCTAGTAACTTATATTTCACAACAGACATAACAGCACACATGTTAGAGTCATGACTATTTTTAGGGGAATAATTGGAAATAAGTAATATAAAACCATATACTTTTTATTTATTTATTAATACTGAATTTTAAACCAATAACTGTTATAATAATAAGAAGGCAGTGATCCTGGACATGGCGCGCATAGTCAGAAGGTTCCTCAGCCTGTAGCCCCAACCACCAGTAGCTTGGGCCCTGCCCCACTGGCGGCGGCACCCTAATTTTTAAGTTTTTTATAGTTGTTTTTTCGTATATTGTAAAAAACTTTAAAATTAAGATAATATATAAATACCTACATAAAAAAATTACAATGAAAAGTTACCATTAGCATCATATTGTTACCATTAGCAGTATATCTAAAAAAACTGCTTTTTTTTCAGTCCAACTTCTTCACAAGTTTGCAATCCGAGCATCAGACGGACCTATGAAATTGCTAAAAGTGATCAAAAACCCTATCACATCACACTTGCCTGTCGGAGTGAAGAAAATAACAATGTCATTCAGTTCCAAAGTCGTGCAGACACCCAGAGATTTAGTGCCCAAGGACGAGCCTATTGTAATGATTGTTGGTGCCATGGCTCATGGAAAAGTGGAAGTGGATTACTCAGAAGATGTTATATCCATCAGTAATTATCCATTATCTGCTGCATTAACTTGTGCTAAACTGTGTTCGTCATTCGAGGAAGTATGGGGTGTTGAATCATTATAAGACTTACATAATAAATCTGCTGTATTACTCTAAGTCTACCATTTCGTACAAGAAATATTATAAAAATAAGAAGAATACATCAAAAGAAATTATCCACTGATTTTATTATCACAGTGGTCTGTATTGAGCAGTAGTTTGTTTATCAGCCTGTATTGTCCCATTGTTGAGCAAAGTACCTACTTGATAAATTAAAAAAAAATATAGTTCTAAGATGCTAAATTCTATTCTGGCATATTAATTTAGTAAGAAAAAGTAGCCAACTAGCCACTTCATGTCATAAAAATGGATACTTTCATTTGCGTGTCGTAAACTCAGAATAATGAAAGACGGGTCGTGAAGTTTTAAAAAAATATTTCGTTCCATTATGAAAAATTACACTAGATGGCAGCAGTTATGCAATCGATTTACTTTTATCGTCGCAAAGCTTCGCGATAGATGGCGCTAGCGGTTCGTGACCAATGACGTACACTCCAAAGATAATTGCTGCCTTGTTATATTTACATGTAGTGGAACGATATTATCGCAAAAAATCTATAAGTATTTATAATTCACGATCACATCGACACACACGATCTGTCATACATACATATTATGTTACATACCTAATCACAGTCATCTCAAGGGTTTCAAACTATGCATGGACTCCTGGCTTTTTCTCTTGGTCGATCCTACAGTTTTGTAAAATAAAGGAATAAATGTTAATATAATATTTCATATTACGCTATCATATCATAAAATAATCAGCGCGAATTTCGAACTTTTCTTCCTAAGTCCATCTTTTTCCAGAACGGGACCACAGTGCAGTGCGGCGGCGCTTACGAGTCCTTAGCAGGTGTTTTTCCTCTTATGAAAAAAGAGGCATGTTATTTTAACATGTATGACAGACAGTGGCATCGTATCTTAGTTCCTATAAGATTTGACCAGGTTAGGCATATTGAGCATAGCTTATATCTACATATGCATGCAAACAGCATACCTACATCAACATTTCCATACAATGTTTAAATGGAATTAGCAGTTAGATGCGCCGCCCAACGCGGTTTGTTCCAAAAAAAAGGTATAGGTACCTACCTACCTAGTTGCTAAGTTCTTGGCTATATACGAACTGTTAGTTTTTAAGCCACCTGAAGGAATTGTAACGATTCTTCGGAGGCATGGTTGCCATCAGATCGAATCGCCACGCGCGGTCACCCATCCGAAGACAGACCGTGCCAAACATTGCATCGCTGACCGCTGAGAAAAACCACCTCAACTCGCTAAGAAAAACAGTCAAACTACGCTATGAGCTGCTCTAGAACTGATAGTACGTACAGTAGTAGACGGTACTTTTGAATTCGGTAGCAAATGAGAAACACATTCCTTATTCTCTCAAAAAACTGTTACATCATTTGCAACGGAAACAGAGCGACATCCGCCAAATTAGTACCAACCAGGGGGTGACAACATACCATTTAGCCACCTTCCTGCGATCAGTCCCATATGCGTGTCTACTCTAATTAGTAATATGTTAACTTGGATACTGCTCTTCCATTTTCTTAGTTTAAAAATTGAAACGTCTCTTTATTATTGTGGTCCTGTGAACTTATGTGACTGGTAGGTATTCCTCAGTAGTCGTTCTTTTCTCATAAACCTACGACCACCCTACGACAGATAATTATAGTTCCATCAGATTGGATCGGAGATGAAGTTAAGTTGTATATTACAAGTACTTACTAAATTTAATAAGAGCTCTTAGTCCAGGTTTTGCGTAGTTAACCTACTTAAACTGACGCGTTCGTGTGTGGCTCCATATATTTTAGTTAGTTCTCCCTCGTTTCCGCCAGGGGCACTGTACAAAAAATTTATCTTGAGCCATACGGAAACATTTTGTAGAAATACAGGTATGTATCGCCTATCGCCTTAATATAAAAACAGTTGTAATAGCAAAACTCTACGATAAATTGCATATCCTGTAAAAAACATTTCATTTTACATATAGGTACCTAACAAAATATGTGATATTTCATTGAAAGTTTAGCAATAAAGCTTTGCTCTACCTCATAGCGTAGTATTATTATATCTTCTTTGCTCATAGTGCGCCAAAGTGAATAATTTCTCATCCTCACAAGCGTGGTTGGTTGGTAACATTCTGATCCTGACCTGCCTGCTCTGATTTCTAAGAGCATCAATCTTTTTTTTTGTTTCACATTCCACTTAAAAGTTGAACTCTAAAGTTGAACGTTTTATATCTTGACTAGGTACCTATCTTGATGGAATGCAAGGGCGGGGCGGGACCGGGAATGCGCCCATAAGATTTTTTGTTTAGTAGCTGGATAGGAACAAAAAGTCGATGTCTTATAATTGGTACGCAATAGAGCTCTTTGTTGCGTAGACAAATAATGGTAAAAATGTAAAAATAATTCTATTTTCAAAGCTCCAGTTTTAAGAAAAGTGTCCTTAGAAATCATTAATTCATAAATCATCATAATCTTAATTACATCAGGGTAAAGTTCATAAATTCGTCCAATTCTACAGCACTGTGTACATTACTCTACAACCAAAATACATTAGTCTAGACTAGTTCTACTAATAATACTCCGACTATAGTTTAAAAACTTTGTACGTTAGAAATAAATAAAATACTATAGTTCTGTCCTTCCAAACTTTACGTTTTTGGTTCCAAATCGCCTCTTGATTGATTGAAGTAATCCTATTACCTACTAATCCTACTATAATAATATATATTCCATACCTGCCATATAATTATTACTTTAGTTCTAGCTCTATGCTCGGTATATACCTACTCAATATTTGATGAAAAGCGATAGAGGTATATGGCGTGCAGCGGCGCAATAAAACGTAGGTATATATTATTTCAATCATGGATTTCAATGCAACGAAAGCGTGTGTCCGTTGTTCAGGCCCGCGCCGCGCCGCCACCGGGGGACTAGATTCTCGCCAACATGCCATAAACGGCGTACAGGCCGGCTCTAGACCAATTAACTTCACAATCATGTAAACCACTACCTAGGTAGCTCTAGCTACACTAGAATGTACCGCTCGCCGCTTTAATGAAACGCATGACCATAAAATTGCCTGCTAGGAGGTATTGGTGGGTAGGTAAGTTTAGTTGCGAAATGGGTCTCAGTAATAGGTATAAAAAGAAAACAGCTTACAGACCAATAATAATGCATGTTCATGCACAAGGATCTCCACTTAGCCCAGCGTTATTCCCTCTTGTGTGACATATAAATTATAAAGAAAAAGTATGTCATGTCAAGTAATAAAGCTAAAACAAGAATCGAGATTAGAAGTATTCTCAAGACCATGTCAAGACTTACAAATTATTATTTATCGAAATATAATGCACGAGGAAGGATCGAAGCGTGTTGGGCAGAGAGCGCGGTGCCACAAGGCTAGGCGCGTTTCTTGGAACTACGGCCGATCGGTGCGCCATAATATTATCGCCGTTGATATTCTGATAAACAATATCAAGTTTTTAATGTATTTTATTGTAGCCGTAGTTGGTAGCTAATGAGTTTTTATCTTATAAACAGATTTTAATTACAAAATAGGAATTAAATTTATCAGTATAGGTACCTACTCTGCCCCCGATAGGAAAAAAGACGCATCTAACATTTTTTCCAGATTTGAGTTATATACATTGCTGGAATCAGGAAAAAAAGGCGCATCTGCCTGTATTTTTATTATTTTTTTAACTCCCTCCAGTGCGGTTTTACCACAACAAAATAGGGCGCTTCTGTTAATATTTTTACACCCAATTGAAGATAAAAAGACGAATTTATGTAAAACTTAAGTAAAAAGTCGCTTTTACGTAGATAATGTCCTTATACTTTATAGTTTTTTTTTTAGTTCAGTAAAATAAAAGGCGCATATTTGTCCCTTCTTCTAAAAGGAAGTTAAAAAGACGCAAACAAGTATTTGCGTCCAACGCGTTAGTAGAAAACTGCTAGTACATTAAGAAAAAAGACCACATCTGACCACTTGCGCCCTATTTACTTCGTAAAATTGTTATAGAATAGGCGCATTTGCCATATGCGTCTTAATAATTTACGTTAAATAAAAAAAATCAATATGATACGATTAATAAAAAAGCGGAAGTGTGCAAAAACGTCTTTTTTTCCTAAAATTGTGAATCAAGTGGGGATTGCACGGGGACCGGGCGGGATATGGTTGGTACGGCGCCTGACCAGTTTCTGTGTCAGTTGCGTAAGTAAGTATTTTTTATTTAATAGTTTGTTTACTATGTGTGCTATTTCATTCATAATCCTTTTTATTAGGTACTTACATTACGACGATGTTTTAAGCTACTTACCAAAGCTTTAGCTTCTACAAGTACAAAAAGTACAACTACTACTAAACTGCAGTAAAAACTACAGAGCAAATTTCGCTGCATCCCTTAATTGACAACCATCACCCTTACCAAATAAACCATGGTGAAGAAATTAAACACGTCACTACAACTGATAGTGTTTTTCCGGACAAAGTCTGCGATAATACCATCACTGCAGATACTGTTAGCTGTAATAGTTCTACAGTAAGTGATTTCGACTCTGATGATTCAGTTTTTGATAAAGATTACATTCCACCACAAATTAAAAAAAAAAAAACATAAGTAGTGTTATCGATTCTGATTCGGATATTAATTTAATAGAGAACTCACAACAAAACAACTTTCGCGTATCAGAGTCATCTGAACGAGAAGATTTTGATCTCGAAAATCAGACTGACCAGACTTCTGAAAATGTAATCCAACTTACCAAAAAAGGATGTGTACGTAAACGAAAACATTACGATACTTCATTGCAAGAGCGTACTAAAACTAAGAAAGAGTTAAAGACTAATACTAAGTATAGATTAAAACAAGGTTGTGGCAAAGAATGTTAAAAAAAATATTCTTTAAATATATCTGAAAACCAGCGAAGTATTATAAATAAACAGTTTAGTAATTTCACCCGGAGAGAACAATACGTATACCTACATTTATTAACAACACATCTCAAACTATAACATATTTTATTTTGAATGAAAATAATGAGAAAGTAACGGTGTGCAAGATTTTTTTAAAGTTAGATTTATGAGAATAGATAGATGCAGTTAAGGCTGGCTTTTTTAAAAAAAATTGATAATGATTTTATAATGTTTTTCACATTGATATTTTAGTCACATAAATAAATAAAATATATAATTAAATATTTTGGGACATCTTACACACGGCCTCTGACCCCAAACTAAGCAAAGCTTGTGATATGGCTGCCAGAGACTGATATACTACATACACTTATTTTTAAATACATACTTATATAGATAGTAACTAAATAACACCGAGACACATGCAGAGCAAACACTTATGTTCATCACATAAATATTTGCCCTGGGTGGGGATTGAACCCACGCCTCTTTGATCCAGAAGTTAGGGTCACTAACCACTGAGCCACCGAGGCAGTCATATCATGATATTGTTTATAAACGACTCATAGTAATGGTATTATAATATTAGCCTAGGAATGTTATTTTTTTAAGACGTGTTTGTTACAATAAACATATAAGTGATAATTATAATAGATCTGTTTAAGACTGATTAAGCTAATTTTTGCCCAAGTTTAATACATAATTCTGAATTTAATTATAAGTTACTGTGCCATGGATAGCATTTTTGTTTTCGTGGGTCAATAGGTTTTAAAATAAATACTGGACCATACCTATCAATTGTGTTTTATTTACAAATTATAAATTAGGCTGTGGCCTGGTTATTTACCACGACTGGTTATTAAGCACGAATCTATTTGTACTAGTTCAGATTTATAAAACCTTAGATAAAACGATTATTTTTTAATTTTGTAAGCATTTTATCTAAGCCACGGGTTATTGACATACTTTATAATTCTTAAGAAAAAAGGCGGAAGTACTTATATGCGCCCATTTTTGTTAAAATTATATAGTAGGTAGATAAACCAAATACGTAAAAGAAAGGTACAGCCAAAAGCGTTTGAAATTTAAAGGACGCATCTAGCCATTTACGTCTATTCAATTATGTATGTAATATTTTTCTCATTTTTTTATGCTAAGATGAAACTGTTTTTTTATTTTTTTTATGATAATAAATTAATAAATTTATATTATTCATTAAAACAAAGATAAAGCCTAATAGTGTCCATTATTTTCAACTTTTAGTATGTAAATATTTTAATCTATTCGAAGACAGCAAACAATTTTCCGTTTGATTCATTAAAACATTTATTTCTACGTTTTTACTTTTCGTTAGATACGTCTTTTTAACTATCGGGGGCAGTACTGTTATTATGAAATTCGTGTTTACTAAGTAGGTATAGGTCCGTTACACTATATAGAGATTTATAAGATATCAATCTAAGATTTACTTTTATAAGCACTACAATATTTGATATAGTCGTACACCTATGTAGGTACCTAGTTAAATATATACCTATGTAGTAGAAAAGAAGAACAAGCCCAAAATGTTTCTTTTGAAAATTTCATCAACGAAAAGAGGGAAGTAGGTAGTGTGCCTTTAAAATCGAGTCTGTTATCAATATCGAGCCTGCCTAGGCACCAACTCTACCTGTACAGAGACTAATACTCGACGTATGAAATGTTATTTACCTACTATATTACGTCATTGTCGATATCGTTATTTCTTTTCTTCGCTGAGTCAGGCATTCTACAAGTTCCAAGTTTGTTGTGCACTGAACGCAGTCCGCAAGACTCGGTGTCTTGGGTGGCGTGATGTGATGTGTCATTAACGTAGCTTTATTGCGTACAATGGATAATAACTGCTTAAGGACGCATTGCAACACCTCAGTAGGCACTTATCATGCAGCTCGAGTCGATAGTCAGGCCCTGAAATGCCTTTGTTTAATCATGCTTTATGCACTTCGATCTATACGTACCTACCTAACTAATGCCTAGCTATGCCTGTGTACCTATAAAGTAAGAATCTTATTAGCTAAACAGATGCATATTACTTATTACACCTACTCACTGTACTGACCTAAGCGAACCATCTAGTAATATCATCAGTCCTTTATGCCACGTTTGACTTTCCTTCTACCTTCAAAAGTATAAGTTTTTTGTTTATTGGTCTTCGAATCAAAAACATAATAAAATAGGGAAAAGTGCGAGACACATCGTCTCCTGTCAAAGGGGCGACGGCCAATGCGGACAAACGGCGCATTGTATGCAGATGGAGGCGCGCGCTTCAGATCCACCGGCAGCATTATCGTGGCTGCGTGCGTGCGTGACAAAGAGCGGGCTGCGCTATCAGCTAAGCACACATCGGTGCGAGGCCGAGTGGCGGCAGCGGCACACGAGCGCGCCAGACGGGCCGGCACCGCGCGCCGCGCCCGCGCCCGCGCCGCCGCCAGACCGATCGGCGCCTGCGCTCACAAAGGATCCATTGTATTCCTCAGCTCACTATTCAAAGGACCCTTACCTTTTACGGCATTTTTTTTCTACAAATTCCTGATACCAGAATGACACTCAAACAATGGGTTTCCGTCCCTTTATTGGCACCTTATTTTTTGTGGTACGGTAAATGGACCTACCTAAACTCTGAACAAAATCGCAACCTGTTCTAATGTTTTTTGTGGAAATCCAGACTTTATCTTCGCGTCTTCGTAGACTTTTTGCATTGGATTTGCTAAGGTCTATCCTATTGAACCTATTATGTTCCTCTTTAATACCTAGTGACGTTTCTTTGAAATCAAATACCTACTGATTGATACCCACAATGTTGATTGGTACCCAATAATGGGATGATAGATACTAAGAAGTCAGTTTTAACCATGTAGCTACTTAATACCTCAATAGGTCATTGTTTCATTCAAGTGAGCATAATCACCATACAATTCCTAAACAAGGTAACAGCACTAAGTGGAACTACATGGTAAAGTGCATTTGATCACACCGCTCTTAAGCGAAAGTAGATTTTCTAAAGTATTTAGGATGGCGGAGATACGTAGGTAGATAGAGTTAGGGCGCGATTAGGTGCGGCCTGCGCTGCGCCCGCGCCGGCAAACGCCCACACAAGCGCCGAGTTGGGGCCGTCCGATACCAACACCTACCAAACTGGTTCCCTCTCTCCGACACATGGACCGATGCCGACACTTGCCGACGACCAGCATTTATGCATGTTACGTTTCTTTACACCAAAATGTAGGGATTGTGAGGTTTGTGAGCATTCATTTCTTGAAGCCTCCTTCCTTTCCAAACTATTCTTGACTTTGATACGAGTAGGTACCTACTTCATAAAATAATTTTGCAATGATGACCTATGCGCAATAACACTGTAATGCCTGTAATACCTACTGGCTACTTCTACAATGTTAACCATCGGTGTGATACTTTTATGATGATATCCATCTTTGCTCTGTGTACCTGATTTACCATACAAGGCACCAAACATGACATCATGAGATTATGATTTGATTGCGCTTCATGTCATGAACAATTCTGAAACTTTTAGTTCCTAATTTCACGTCGTTATACATAGGTATATCTAAACCACGTGGCAGTTCCCGTAAAGTAATATTTTAAGAATCAACAAGATCTTTTTTCAAGGAGTCCAAAAGGAAAAAGTCAATATGTACCTATAGGTATCCTAATTTCAGAACTGAATTGTTCTAGTCTTTTGTGGTCTTCAATGTATTGATCGCTCCAATGCTATGAAAAATCCCAGGAGTTCTCGATTTCGTTTGCAATTACGTGAAACGGATTTCCCACAAGTTCAACGTCGTATTATTACGAGTAAAGTAGCAAGTATTCGCCTGCAGTGCAATGCGCAATGATGTCAACGCAGCGAAATGTTATCTACATCCGCCTGTGGGGTCCCAGGACCGGGTGATGACATACCTACCTATCTACTTACCGCGTAATTCGGTTGGAAGGTTGGAACTTGCTTTATTTTCATGTGGTTCTTCATAAATATGAGGCGATGTGACTCAAATTTCCAAATGCGATTGTCATTTCCTGCGATACGTCCTCGTTCGTAGTTATAAGCGTTCGCAGTGGGTTTATAGCATGCGTGCGATTTTATATTCGTATCGTGCTGTCCGATACGTGAACTTATTCTGCGCTGGCTCATTGTGGACGGCATTGAGTCGCAAATAACTTGTCGCAAGACGGCCGTGCTCCGCTGACCGGTGGCCTGGCTTGGCGCCACCGCGATTGCACAAGATTTTGATAACTGGCACATACCTACCTCGGCTTCTCGAACGAACACTGCTATCATTTTGTGTGACGTGCGGCTTATCGGACAAAGGAATCTTGGTTTTGATACGATACTCTACAAAAGTACTCTACAATAAATATGAGCGCACTGACACAACCCCAAATTATATTTATCTAATACACACCTACTTTCATACATTAGGTATTTTAGGTACTAATTCAAATTGAATGTTCTGGTCTTGTAAGTCATCACTAAGTATTTTACTTGTATTTTTAGTATGATAACATAAATGAATTCATATTTTCCTTTTACATACATAACATACTTACCTACAGTTATAGCCCTTCATGGGCGATCAACACCTGTGGACCTATATTCAACAGGGTTGGTATGGTACAGTACTGGAAGTACCATTATATTAGGGAAATAAGGTTTTTTCCTGTATCCCTGATCTGTGGGTAATACAAAGCATAACACCTACATACCATATCTGGCATAGGAGTAAGAAGAACAGAATCAAAATAATACATATATTTACCTATACCTACCCTCACATACTCATAGGGCAGGATATTAACCTAAGTATTGTACCTAAATGAAACTTGATACAAACACCAAAACTGAAAATAAAGCAAGTTCAATAGATAGAGGTGCCCGAACGATTGCTATAGATATTAGAGCTACCTGGAGTCGAACGACCTGAATAAATGAATAGCCTGAATAGGTAATAATTATAGCCTTTTATAATAAGACGTCATGGGCTGCAAACTGCAGTTTTTTAATCAACTCTATTTGCCTAAGACAAAGTGCAAATACCTACATAAGAAGGATATGTAATGTGAGGTAATGTGATAGGTACTTTGTATCGTAGGCTTCTTGAAATACATCATTGTTAATGTTTAACCATATATAGTTAACAGTGCGGAAAATTGGATCTAAAATCATACGATAACCGTTCGAGTGCGATACGACTTACAGTACATGGTTATTGGAACGTCTATTTTGATGAGTTGGAGTAAGAAAATGAGTACTAAGGCAAAGAAGATATAATAATACTACGTACTAACGTGACTAAGGCACGGTAAGAACATAGCGTCATAGGGTTATAGCCTATTAATTGGCTAGCGACCCTGCGAGAAAAGGATGTACCTACCTAATTAGGTAGAGGTATGTATCTGCCTATTCATAGAAAACATAAGTACCACACAGAGATGGAGAATGAGAGGATTTTTTAATGAGGCACTTTGATGTCTGTGATCAGGAACGCAACATTTAGGCAACTTGCCTGATCATATTTCAATCTTTGTTCATTTCTCTCAATTCAACTCATGACATGAACCTTATTTTAAATTTATAAGGTGGGGAATGAGAGGATTTTATAAAGATACAAATACTTAATTTTAAAACAAACAAGCTCTATTAATTTGCCTGCCTGATAATAGGTATTTAAATCTTTTTTACTTATCCCAATTCAACTCATATCATGAATTTTATTTCTTTCCTTAGGTATACATACCTACAGCTTTATTTGTGGCATGGTGGCCTGATCGGATAGGTACTTGTGAAGTCGTAAATGAACTTGTTTTTGCCCGTGACTTCCGCCCGCGTGGTATTTTGTTTTTTCTGATATTACAATAATTATATGCCATAGCCTTTTATTTTGCCGGGATAAAAAGTAGTCGATGACACTCTCCGACCCTTATCCATGCAAAAAATCAAGTCGATCCCAAATAACAAAGAGTAACAAACACACTTTCGGATTTATTTGATTAGCAAGGGTATTTTGTTAAGCATTGTTTCTCTCGAGTCTTGACCGATTGATTGCTATGACATGCACGTCGTATGAATATGAGCACTTGGACAGTGCGAGCCGTTATGAAGGTTGGTGTCGCAATGGCGGCGCCAAGCGGGTTGGCTGACGATAGCTGCGTGAGGCACGCGCGGTGCGCGGTCGATGACGTGCGCGCGCGCACCATGTAGCGTTATTCTACTTTGCTACACATTTACATTTACAAAAACAATTCCGAACTAGGCAATATGGTGATGGATTCATTCATGTTTGTCTTATCAAGTAGAGCTGTCTATATAGGTCACTTTATAGATTTTACATTGTTCTTTAGCGGGATCTGACGCTGATCATTTCCTTCTGACTTCATTTAAATGTAAAGTTTAATCTCAATCTTTTAAAATCTGTAAGATTGGTTCACTTCTTCATTGGTGAGTTTTATTAGAAGTACCGTAAATTGGGGCTATTTGGTACAAGTTTTGGATTAAAAGTTTTAGGTGAACAAAAACTATAAACGAATTGAGTAATTTTATGTGAAAAATAGATAACCCAGATGTTTTTCTACCTGGTAAGTTTGTTTATATTTAGATAACCAGCATAGTTTTATTTTTAATTTTTTTTTAATTTGGTGTTCCAAATAATACCACAATGGGGCTATTTGAAATCTAAGGTTTTCCATATCGAAATTTCGCATTTTATCGGTTGTATTCCAAGTAAAGCACTACTAGCGATATTTGGAACAATACCTAGACTTAAGGGGAAGCTATTATTGGTATTTTAAGAAAAAAAAAGTTAGGTAAATAAAAGAAAAATAATTTTAATACTTTTATTCGAAAAAAAAACGGAAACTTAAAGTAACATTACAGTAAAAAAACATATTAACCATGTTTAGGTACCTGTTTAAAGCTGTGTATGAATTCAAGAACAAATTTTCGAATAGTCAACATTCTGGAAAAATAATCAATTTTGGTCCATTTTGACACATAACTCTGTACCTACTTCCTTACTGTAGTTAACCTAGATTATAATTATTGAGATCGACATTTCGTATCAGTCTAATAACCAAGTACTTGTTATCAAATAGCGATAAAAATCTAAATCTTAATCACAACCTTAGTAAAAAATAATAATAAAAGTCTCCAAACATATTTTTTTGAAATGGCACTTCAATCTTATCGTGCGTAGCGTCATCTTGATTAACAGAACAAACCCTTTTAGGTTGTCAGAGTCTTGAGTTAGTTGAATTTTTTTTCTCGTAATGTTGGAACATCATCACGTTCTGGCCTTTTAGTAGAGATAAACCTCAACTGTTTCTTACAAGTCTTATAGAACCTTATTTCATAACATGCTTCAGTTCCAGGTTTTACTTTTTCAATGTAACCAATATAGTAAGTCCACTTTTTCCTTCGGTAATATCTAACCAACACATCCTGGTTAATGTCATAATTTTCCTCAGCGTAATTATTTATAGCAGATGTTTTTTCAAGTTCGGTCCTCTCTTCTGATCTGTCAATTCCTTTGCCATCAGTCTCGTTAAATGTGCATATATTTGTGGCCAATCTATTTGAGAGTTCACCTTTATATCGGTTAAGAAAGTTTCGGGCCCAATCAGTCTCTGGCGTATTGTCTTTAAGACCATACACTACTTTGCCAATTTTCTCCAAATATTTTTGGGCGAGGATGCGTAGATCTGCCATGTCAAATGGGAATCCTCATTCAGATAAAGTCTTTATATGTTCAATAAAACACCGTTTTTCCGTTGTTGAAAACAAAGTTGGACGTCCAGCCTTTTCTTGTGTGCAGTTTATTTTCTTTAACTTCCTGCATAGTGTAGTTTTTGGAACATCGTAGGTTGTAGCTGCATCTCCAATACTAAAAATGTTATCTTTAAATGCTTGAATTGCTGTTTGCAGTTTTTCTTCGGAGTAATGGATGTACGGTTTGAATGATTTGCCGTTTCTGTTACTTCTATACCTAGGTTCTTATACGATTTCGTGGCATGATCTAAAACAACAATTAATTGGCTTGATATAATTTAATAAGTGAAGAACTTAATAGGAGTTGGATATCATATTACTTACATATTACTTGTATCTCGTTAACTGGTAAAATAGCTAAATAATAGTCAAAATAAATAATTAGATAAATAAAATAAACAAAGCCTCCCCTTAAGTAAGTGCAGGGGCTATTTGGAATTAGGGCTTTTTGGAACGTTTCAAATAACCTCTAAATATGTCCCAAATACCCCCATTAAACAAAATCACAACAAAATGGCCACCTAAAAGAGCTACAGCAATACCATAAATAGCTAATAAATCAGCGAAACATATTAATATTCCTACAAATAACAACTCATTACTAACCTTTTTATTTTTCTCAACATCACCAAAAGTAGGACTGGTTCAAAAACTTGCTGTTACAGGTATTTTTTTTTAAGTAATGCTGTAGCGTCTTAGAATCACATAGAGCTTCAAAGCCGATTTGATTACACTAACATTTTGTGGTAGCGTTACCAGTAGTTAAAACTAAAAACCTACTATTGCCAGAAAGAAAAATATTCTTGGGTAAATCTTTTATTCAGAATGTTTCAAATTGCCCTACAAATTCCAAATATGACCACTTTACGGTAAATAAATATTTCTTTCGGAGTTGTGTCATAATCAACTCATGAAGTGGGATAGTACATAACTATTTTCTTCATAACTTAACATTTTTGGAAATAAACTTAGGTATAGGAAATATTTTTGACCGACGAAACGGAGGAGATACTCAATTTGACGCGTAGGTATATAATTTTTTTTTTTCATGTGTAACCACGCATAACTTTTTACGTAGTTTTCAATAATTATTTTTTTATTAGCTAGAGTATACTTCGAATTTGGTCCCTTTTAAATTTTACTGAAATCGGCGGAGCCATTTTTGATAAATCAACAATAATGTGAAATTGCTACATATCCGTGCGTACTATTCGCGAATTCTGTACACGGTTGAAGTCGGTCATTCCATTTATTGCAAAAAATATTTTTATTATGATTTAGATGATCACGACACGGATCACGGACTGCCTCGGTGGTCAGTGGTCACTACCCTAACTTCTGGATCAAAGAGGCGTGGGTTCGATCCCCACCAGGGCAAATATTTGTGTGATGAACATAAGTGTTTGCTCTGTGTCTGGGTGTTATTTAGTTACCATCTATATAAGTATGTATTTAAAAATAAGTATATATGTAGTATATCAGTCTCTGGCAGCCATATCACAAGCTTTGCTTAGTTTGGGGTCAGAGGCCGTGTGTAAGAAGTCCCAAAAATATTAAAAAAAAAAATCATACATCATGTAGGATACAATACCCTAGGATACAAACATACGTACTGGCAAATAATCAAAATCAAAGTATTGTATTATGTAAAAAGATAATATCGTATATAAAATACTATTACTTAAATTAATCAATAGGTAAGTTTTTGAATACATGTAGGTATCTTCCTATCTATATATTACACACGGATTACCGCTGAAACCCATTAACTTCAGGAAGATACTTCGCCTATTCATAGAATTCTCGGATTTTTCTAATACGTCGGTAAGGTTGCTGATAATTCGATAGCAAGCGCCATATCTGCGCTTATCAACAAACATTTCGAATTGGTTGACGAAATCATCCATTTTAACGCGAATTTCGATAGTATCTCCAATTTTTTCAATTATGTTTGTTTGGGATCTTAAAATGATAACAATAGTTATTATTTGAATTTTCTAATGTACAATATGTATTTATTTTTTCATACCACCTGCTCGAAAATGATTACCATTATGTGTCCTAGAATCTCAACTAGAATAATACAGGGTTATTTCTAATCAAATAATAAAATCAAATAATATTTTGGGTTTTCCCCAAGGAAGCCTTCGTTATCTATTAGATCTTATGATTAGATTCACTTAATCATACGCTTATATTTTAAAAGTAGTACCAATGCTAAACAATATTTATTGTATGTAGGTACTTAGGTACATTCTTGTTCGATTAGCTTTGTAAGTTAGTGCAATAATAAAAAGTCAATCGAGGCCTATCTACTTCTAATACAAAAAAGAAGATATATGTAATAAAAAAGATTTATGATAAATTATCTGAACTTCCCGAAAAGTAACGGCACTAGAATACAGGGTTGTTTCTAATCAATTAGCATCCTGTCAGGGGCTTATTCTGTACATCAAGACTAACAACTTTTGTTCTCCGACTTTTGTCAAATCTCAAAAAATATTTTTTGATGTTCCACAGAAAAATATCTTTCACCCGCGACAAAATGTATGGAACAGCAGATTTTTTTGAGTTCTGACAGAAGTCGCAGAACAAAAGTTTGGTGTACAGAATAAGCCCCTAAAAGGATGGTAATTGATTAGAAATAACCCTGTATTATTCTAGTTATTTATTAAAAGCTGAGATCACTATAGGGAACTATAATATCTCTTCGAGGGAAGTGAAAGGATAAAGGACTTTTGTCAAGCGCTATATATATTTCAAACATGTCACGCTATAAAATAATAAGTAAGTAATTTCGTAAATATAGGTTGGGTGGCTAGCACTGGTTTTTAAGCCTCCCGAAGGCCTCTGACATAGCTAAACGGTTAGAAAAATCTGGACCTTCAATTTAGCACTCTTCCTCCTTCTGCACTCAGTTGTAAATGCCACCCGCGGTCACCCATTAGACTTTTTTAGTCACATTCACATATCGAGAATGCTTAGGTCCCAACCCAAGTTACGGGTATTACGGGTGCTTTATTGTACCCAGTTAGGGGAATATTTATAACACTTGTCTCTTGCGGACTATTATATATATTATAGTATGAGACGCGACTTGCGTCGATACGCAAGTCGCGTCCCATACTAAGGACCGTCTACACTTCCATGGGACCAGCTTCATACCGTCAGACCTTTTGCCATCACAAAGCGCAAACCCATTCGGTTCAAGTACGGCTGCTATATTGTCGGTCGCAAAAGCCCTGCGTATGACATCGTTCACACTGGCGAGGCAACCAATTCGACCAGCGCTTCTTGAGCAAGAAAGACGGTGGTGACCGAGCTGGTCAACTAGGATACTTGAATAGGTGAGAGCGCTCAGCTATGTGCGGCGCGGCAGCAAGTTGGGTCGACTATCTCGACGATATCATCAATACCACCGGTCGAGCCTGGTCACGACCGGCAAAGAGCCGAGGCAGATGTCACAGAAAAAGAGAGGCCTATACTCAGCAGTGGGACAAAGAAAGCTGCGGATGATAACCATGACGAAACTTATTACTTGAGATTGACTGTTTCTTGGGTTTGAAATGATTGTTTGCTACAATATGTGTGTACCGTTTCACATTGAATTGGGGCTAATATTTTGTGGCGCACTTACTATTACCAAAGATTATTCTTGAGGTACTTTTTAGTCTATGCTATTACTTACTTCGTATCTGCCGATTTTAGACCAATACTCTCTTTACAAAAGTGAGATAGCTCAACCAAAGGACTATGTTCTGCTAGTCAAGCATGCGACCACGAATAGCCACGAAAAGAACTCATTTCGACGTGTGAAAAAGTGACAGAAATATACTTTGCCATAACGCTGTCTCGTTCTGACACTACGAACGAAATAATTCATGACGCGCATACTAGCCCGGCTGCTGACCAACATCGAGTCATGGTAACGAGTACACAGTGTACGTCATTCAGCAAAGGTCTGAGTAACGCCAAAGAGCTAAGTTTCCTAATTCCTATATATTTAGAGAGAGAATTATTTATTCAACAGGCTTATACGCAGTGTCATTTTTTATTCTAGGAAAAAGAATAACAATTATTTGGCGAGATATGACTTCCAAGTTTCCAGTGCCTACAAGTTGAGTAGGTATTGTTCATATTGGCAACGCGTGGTAGCGCACGTAGGCGCCGGCACTCCGTCGATATGCAATCGAACTATTGACTTATCTACTTAGGATACAATCATAATTTGTCTTACAAAGATTATATGACGTCTTAGCTAATAATACTGGGTGATTGATTGCACAGGTACTAGACAAATTTTAAGAATGTCATCATTATGAACAATTTATATCTGAGTGCAATTCTGGGAGTGGATTCCCGAAAAGACAGCCATTGGTTTCATCACTGTACGGTCTATCTAAGTACTATTCGTTAAGTCCATGATTAGAAATATGTACTTACATATGATTATTGTACCGTGAACAGAATTCAAATAGTTTGCATGAACGATGTTACAATATCTACGTACCTACATTATTTATAATTTAACAAAAGCGGCACAGCCGATTTCAATAAAATTTAAATGGGACCACCTCAGGAGCACAAAATAAAAAAAAATTAAATCGGTTCACATTGGGGAAAATATCGATTAACATATGAAAAAATACATACAGACGAACATAGTACCCTCCTACTTTTTGGAAGTCGGTAAAAGTAGAAATATTTAGTTAATAGCACTCAAATCCCTATTTATATTTAGTTAAAACAATCCAATTAATTGAATAATAAATTAAGTAGGTATGTCGACTCTAGAAACCCCAAACCGAGAGCTACACTAGCCCGTATCTTGGAGAATACTTACTCGTATTTTATTAACAGTAACAAATTGGATTACATATTTAGAACACAATTCATGTCATTAATACTTACTTGTATTACATCAACCATGTATTTAAGTTGGTATAAAGATTAGTGATAGTGACTGAACTATCCGACAATTTTGGAATGAACATTTCTATTCTGTTTAAATTAGGTACCTATACGTACACTTCATCTGATTTATGCTAGAACATTTTGTAGAGTTTTAATCGTTTTCTGATCCTGATATCGAGTACGATTTTATCATGTATAAAATAAATACTCAACGTGTATAACTTGCCTACAGTTTTCTATTTTTAGCCATGATGCAATACCCGTGAAGCAAAGTGCGCGATGTCGGTGAACGACTGCTGGATAACAAATTGCGATTTTGTATCATTTTCCAATTTCCATTTAACATGTTCCTCAAACAGTTATGATCTTAATCTTGAATTAAATATGAGCTAAAATACGTTGAAAGTAGTAATGGAAGTATGCGTCTGTATTGCTGCTACTGCTGTATCTACGGTTGGAGGTCACTGAGATATCAACTGTATTGCGCTCTAATGAGTGTGACATGACGCATAATGCGGCTATGCTATGCCACTTGTTCTTTTAGCGCTTGTTTGTCCTCAAAAGTATTAGTGTTATCTTTTTGTTAGTCGCACCTGAGACTGACTTTTCCAAATCTCTTATTTAAGTTTGCGGCAGTTTTTTCTCTTTCATAAAAACTTCTTTAAACTGAAAGAGATAACATTTTCTGTAAAGTTATTTTATCCTTGTATAAGATGAGAAATTAAACAATCACTCTAACTGACCGATGTGAATACCGGCATCGTTCGATGTGATATTTTATGTTGTGTAATAGCTCTGTGTATTTATTTAAGCTAGACTCTTCCTGCTTGGCTGCTAGAGTTTTCCTACATTATCATTCCATATCCTCTCATTGTATTTCCTTTCTTCTCTCTTCTACTTTACTTTGTATGTTTTGTTTGTCTGTTTTCTGCTGTTGTTTGTCCATTTTGAAAATGACATAGTTTTAGTAAGCCTTAATCTATGCGTCTTGCGGATTATGCGGTCTTTGCGGATTTCACTTCTTTTTGTAGTTTACTATAAGGAGTAATTTTATCGACTTTCACATCTCTAGCTTTAAAATTTGCGGAGGTCTCATACCAACTTTAAACCCCCAGTTTTAAAGGTTGATTGGTGATTAATGGGTGATTTACTAAAACTCTTGAAACCCATGTTTTATTATTTGTAACAAAGAGTCCCTTTATCAATTTTTGGACATTTAGTATCAGACTTTGCATAAGTGTCATACTACAAACTTTCATTCCGTAGTTTTAGGGTTTAAGGGGTGGTTTATTAAAAATCCTGCAATCATGTTTTATTATCTATTACAACGAGTTCTTATATCCATTTTCTGCCTTCTAGCATCAAAAGTTTCGAAAGTTACATACAAATTTTCATCCCCCCAATTTTAGGGGTTGGGGGCTGATTTAAAAAAAAGTCCTGAAACACGTGTTTCATTATTTCTAACAGAGAGTCTTTATATAATAAGTATTTTAGACTTATAGCATGAAAATTTGTGGAATTCTCAAACAAGCTTTCGTCCCCTATTAGGGTTGGGGCATAAAAGTTCAAAGTTTTAGATTTTTTCCTTTGTATATTTTGCATTTTCCTTTGTTATTTTTTTTGTATACCTAATAGTATACCTTGATGCCAAATATCAAGTTTCTAGGTCATCTGGAAGTGGGTTAGGTTTTTGATCTATAAGTCAGTGAGTGAATCAATGAAAACCCGGTTTTCAAACGTTAATATTTCATCAACTGTATCAGCAAAATTAATGAAATTTTGTATTCTAGATAAGCTAAAGAACTGTAATAAATATGCTAAATTTCATATATTTAGGTGAAATAGTTTTTGAGTTATGATGGGGTCAAAAGTGGCTCGAAATGGTTCGTCTAATTACACACGGCTGCTGCGTCGCCTTTTTTATTAGACTTGGCTGGACACGCTGCCGCGTGTCTAGATTATACTTCTCACATTTTACCTTAACGTGACTGAATTTCCTATCGACTATCCTTCTACGTAGGTAATTTAGTTTTTCGCAGAATAAGTGTTATGGTGGATTTTGCACCAAGTAAATAATAAACGACACATAAACAGCAAAATACATGTGATGTAATGGTTATTGTTATTAATGATAGTTTCGTTTCGTCGAAAAAACAATAACTAACTAAAATAACTAAGCTCTGTAATACCTACCTAATACTAATAAATAGTAAAGTCGATTTAGCCTTGCATAACAGATACCTAGCGATAACAAAAGACGGTTAAAAACCTCTAGAAAAACTCATCTTATGCTGACTCAATAACATTAGTGAAAGATTGCCATAAATAGAGATTTTCTCTATGCTGCATACTACCTTTGCCCACCAAAAAGAAAATATAATTCATTAAGTTTTACACATGTTTTCTGGGTATTTCTTAGAAGTTTGTGGTATGGGCATTTAGGCATCGCCCGTGACGTATGCCTTCCTATCTATGCCCATGTACCTACTGAAAAATATTTATATGATATAGTATGAACTCTGGCAAATATGCTGAAAACTGCGTGCGTGCCAAATAACATGTTGACTTATTTGATAATATCTGCATCATGTACGTACTTATACATATAGCATAGACTTGCTTACTGACTGACGTCTATTGACGCATCTAGTTCGACTTTGATAATCGTAAACATGATTCAAGGAAAATAAGAAATGAATCGGTACCTACTTACACATATTGGCTCACGTGTGCTGTAAATATTAGGTAGGTACTTACATTTCCGATTGATCGCAAGTTATTATGTATTAGTCATGTCCGCCTTCACTAAATTAAACATGTAGCTTAGCTACGTAGTAATCATCTACCAATTAGGTATACAAAGGCAGTCACGTACCTACCTACCAATTATACAAAAGGCAGTCTTTTAGTTAAGCTTTCTTAATCGTTTACTTATAGGAAGTTACAGGTATTTAATTTTTTATGGTATTTAATTAATTTTGTAAGTTAATCACGAACTTATGTGACTTATAGGGTGCCAGAATTGTGTTACAAATACATAATACTTTTTTTTTGCAAAAAATGGCACAACCGTGTACAGAATTCGTGAATATTTCGCACGGATCGATGTAGCATTTTTCACATTATTGTTGATTTATCGATAATGGCTCAGCCGATTTCGATAAAATTTAAATGGGACCAATTTCGAAGTATACTCTTTCCAATAAAAAAATAATTTTTGAAATCGGACCACTATGAAAAATGTTATGCGTGGTTATACATAAAAAAATTATACATATACAGGGTTATTTCTAATCAATTTTCTAATACTTTTAGGGGCTTATTCTGTACATCAAAACTAACAACTTTTGTTAAGAGATTTTTGTCAAATCTCAAAAAAAATCAGCTGTTCCATACATTTGGTCGCGGGTGAACGATATTTTTCTATAGAACATATAGCCCAGCCCATAGCCCATTTTTTTTTGAGTTTTGACAAAAGTCGCAGAACAAAAGTTGTTAGTTTTGATGTACAGAATAAGCCCTTAAAAGGATGCTAATTGATTAGAAATAACCCTGTATACGGAACACCACCTCCGGATCGTCGGTCAAAACAAAAGGAGGACGTAATGGATTATTATTCACTAGTTTTTACCCGCGGCTTCGCCCGCATACGCAATATATTATAATTTATAGTCTACTAGTTTTACCCGCGGCTTCACCCGCATGATATTTTGAATTTTGACGAAATATCATTATAATTTATAGCCTATGTGTTATTCTGATATATAAGCTATATTATTGCAAAGTTTCATCTCAATCCGTTCAGTAGTTTTAGCGTGAAAGAGTAACAAACATCCATACATCCTCACAAACTTTCGCGTTTATAATATTAGTAGGATTCTGTTAGAGTATTTTTTGTAGAGTAAGTACGTATCTATCAATCAATCACCTATGTCTAAATACTTTTGAGTTTAGAGAGATTTTCAGACCTTTTCATAAATCAATTGTTTTGTTGCGTAGGTAACTAGGTAGAGTTTAATTCAATGTTTTGTACCTACACCTGCAATATTTCCCTATCACATGTAAAACATAATGTAGCAGTTTTTTTCTCAAAATCCAATGAGAGCCGTAATTAAGTCCGACATTTTCTTTATGCGTCGTGAAAGCTAGTCAGAACCAGGCGAGCAAGACTTGTCGGCTGCCTGCCACCTACCTGCCGATCCCACAGAATATTCACCAGTTTGTAGGACCAGGCGCCATTGCTTGCGTAACAGTTACTACAGCGCAGACGCAGGTGAGGTGACCACATACAAACCGGTTGCGTGTCCGTCGCGCCACCTCGTCCACGATATCATAGCAACATTAAATTAGGAATAAATTCGAGATGTAAACTCGTTCTGTCACCTACATTTTGGTATTGCGACATTTTGAAGAAGATTACATGTTCAACGAGTTTTTTGTGCAAGCTGCAAGAAATCTGCAAGATTCGGGAAGAGAAGGTAGCGCAGCGACTCTACCACAGAGCTGCTTTTGCTATGTGTAACGGTTCCTTCTGGATAGTAGAAATGGATTAAAGAAACCTATACGCAGATTATGATTTAGACGTGGTTACGTACTATGAACCGGTAAATGTAGCGCAGTATCCCTAAAATAAAATATGGGTTTGCGCAGGCTGCATGCAGACCTAATAGAAATCGATAGGAGAGGCCCAGTGCCAATATTTACCATCAGTGCACGATCGCAGGTTGTCCTGAGTAAAATCTAAGTATTAATTTTCCGTAATGGACTCCTACTATGTACAAAGGCTGTGATGTTAGCCACAAGCTGCGAATAGCTCAATCCTGACTGGAGCGCACTTCAACAGCTGCGCGAGAACCGGGTTACCCGCAGTTTGTAGCCAACGACACAGCCGCCATGTTGTATGATTCGGCCGAAAGAGAGTGAAGGCTCATCGTAATGAAAAACTTTTATTATCAGCCTTCCTGTACATTGTACAACTTGGATTCGACAAAATGTATGACAACTGACAAAATGTAGAGCAGCTGATTTTTTTTCGAATTCCGTGTTGGCTCTTTCAACTTAGGACAACCCTTTTGAATACCATGTGGAGTATCCTATTGACATATTATTGATTTGTACATAATTATATTCATAAACCATAACATGTGAAAGGAAATATTACGAATCTGACTGATCTGTTGAAATTAACACCAAGGTAAGAGTGGTCGCGTATGGGCGATGCTTATTGATTCTAATAGGAAGAGCAAACAGCGGCGTATGCGCACAGCATTCATGATGAGTGAGAGCTTTGTTTGCATAGATCCGCGCCTGCGCCGCGTGCGTTTTATTCTTGAAAGGTTGCAAGGATTACTCCACTCCACAGTCCACGCACTTGTGCAATACATTTTATTTTGCCAAACCTCGGCAAGAGAATCATTAATACAGTTTTGAGCTTTTGAGTACTTAGTAATATTTTAAACGTTTTTAGGGTTAAGTACGAAAAGGGTAAAAACGGGATCCTATTACTAAGACTCCACTGTCCGTCTGTCTGTCTGCCACCAGGCTGTATCTCATGAACTGTAATAGCTAGAACGTTGAAATTTTCACAGATGATGTATATTTGTTGCCTTTACAACAACAAATACTAAATACCGAAAATAAATCTTTATGGTGGACTCCCATAGAGATAAAAAAAATCAGCCGTTTTTCGCTGGATATTAATAACAGTGAAATGTAGATTCTTGAAATATCCACAGAATTAGTTAAAGATTTTCTTTAAAATAAATATTTAAGCGGGGCTCTCGTCTAAGAAACGTAATTTGGTACAAAATAATGCAGAGCCAACCTCATCGATCACCGTGGTTTAGTGGCGTTGTTAGTAGAAAAACCACGGTTATTGCGCATAGAATACGTTCCGGACACGTTCCCCTAAATGCATTCGGATTCCTAATGGGGAAAGTATCGTCACCTAATTGTGAGGAGTGCAACAAGCCGGAAGATGTTTACCTTCCCCTAAATGCATTCGGATTCCTAATGGGGAAAGTATCGTCACCTAATTGTGAGGAGTGCAACAAGCCGGAAGATGTTTACCTTCCCCTAAATGCATTCGGATTCCTAATGGGGAAAGTATCGTCACCTAATTGTGAGGAGTGCAACAAGCCGGAAGATGTTTACCATGTACATATGGAATGTGTTCGGAATCAACGCGAAAGAGAACGAATCTTTGCCGAACTTCAAGTAACCGAATCCAATGTGGGGTCATTACAAAGTTTGCTATGTAATCCCGTCTCTGAGGAGGCTGGAGTGATTTACAGACTGGTGGAGACCTTCTTCCAGTCTCTAAATCAGGCCAACTCCACGAGACTGCCTCGCTGGCTTATTATATCTCAATGTATGTAAAAATATGTGTGTGTAGGTATAATATGTAATAAGGGTACGATGGGGCTGGCATGGACATTGGACCAAAAAGAAATAGAATTAAAAAGAAAATCTAAGAAACGTGATTTTTTTGCTGGATATTAATCATGGCAACCGGAAGACACTTTAAATATCCACAGAATAGTAAGTTGTAGGTATATTCCTTTAAAAAAATAATAATTAAAAGAAAATATATTAAGGAGGGACTTCCATACTCGTACGGTACGGAATCCTTCGTGCGCGAGTCCGACCCACACTTGGCCGATTATTATTTAGAGTTTCACCCAAAAAGAGTGCACGGACGGCCTCAACTGCAATCGAGCTGGATGCCAACCTCTTCCTATGGAGAGCTGGAGTCCTATGTCCAAGTATGCAATAGAAGTGCAATATACCTAAGTAGGTACTATTGGTGATAGATGAATAGATGTAGAGTTGGACATACCTTATCATACCTATGTCAGTGTAGGTACTGTAGATTATCAACTATGTACTTACTACATTGGTTTGCGTAGTAGTAGTTGGCCCACGGTGTGGTTCCAGAACTTCCAGACTGCCACAATCCCCAGATTTGTCCAAATACACCCAAAAAGTTGCATGTGCCGTGGTCTAACGCTCCAGATTTTGCATCCTGGTTGCCACACAGATCGCATGCTTAAAAAAATAGTGTCATACATTGTATAGGCCGAATTAAACTTAATGGCGTCTATGAACACGAGGCGAATCTTTGCGCAGTAGCAAATTCATATATCAGCAGTGGTGAGGGGTGGGGATTTGCGCAACTTATAGTTAACTTTCGACCTATAGAAAGTGTCCCGTGCGTAGTAAGTGTAGTACGCACACGTGAGTGAAAAAGCTGGCAAAGTTGATATCCCCCTTAATGGATGACCAATAATTTAGGTTATAGTTGCGCTATAATAGTACTCAATTTTGTGGTAATTACCGTAATTATAGCATCCAACTTTGTGATAGAGATGACAGGAGTCTGATTTTAAATTCCAGAGCTTGAAAGTTGAAAGTTGAAAGGACTACAACTCTAAAATGCCGCCGCGCCACGCCGCCCGCGCAGCCATAGTAACTATTTATGAAACTGTGACGCAATCTTAGGATTCCAGAGACGTATCAAAGGCTGCGCTGAGGGGGTAAGACGAAATTTGTGTGACGTCACTTTTTAATATTTATAAATCATTTATTCTTGCGCATATGGGTACAACTGAGATCTTACAAATAATAAAAAAAGAGTCGCCATATCCTACCTTTCGGCATGCAAAGAAATCATTAGACAAATAATACATTTTCAAAAAAGTAGTACCTACTTACTAACAAATTGTTTGCATATAGAACGATGTCAAATATAATATTCTCATTCATAATGTTAGTAATAAAATAATGTGACAAGTTGGGATTTTGTCAAAAATTAATAGGTAAGTCAATAATTAAAAATTAAAAATTTATCATTCAAGTATTCGTCAACATTATAATAAGCTTTCTCTTGTAGAAAACATTTAAGTTTATATTTGAAGACATGAGTCGATTTTATCTCAATTAAAGTTCTGGGTAAGTAGATGATTATAAATTAGAGGAAGCATACATATAACCAAAGATTATTAAAAATAAAAACTTCTCAGTTATCGTTTCAAAAAGTTAGAGCCGTTTATGTCGTAAAAAACCGCATATTTCGACACTCTTAAAAATCAAAACCTACAGGGTAGGTACTTCCCGTTGACATAGAACTGTGAAATTTGGCGATGAGGTACTTTTTAGTCTATGATATAACACTATTGTCGTATTATATACTAACATAACAATATTTATTTATTGTTATTATAATAACACTGTTCCTGGATGTATTTAGCTACTTAAATACTCGTTTTAGTTCATACTTTTTTTCATAATAAATAGGTAACTACATATTTATTTTTCGTTAAACTCTTATGGAGATAATGTTATAGAGCTAATTTAATTACAACACAAGTAACACAATCTGACAAAAGGCACTATTGGCATTTGTCAATGCTACGATCACCAATGTTGGATGTAGCTCGGACTGGTCTAGTCCCCATTTGGTTGACGGTTTGAAACACACGTGTTCATGACACTTGAGGCTCCCTGACTCTCTTACGTAGGATTTTCACCGAACGATTAATAGTCCATTGCTAACGATATAGAAATCAAATTCCTTTGAGCTACAATAATCATAGGGCTTATTGATTCAGAGACATGATTTAAACTGAAACATTTCATAGTTTTTAAAATTATCCAAGAGAAGACTTTGTGAAACGAGTTTATGGTTTATAGCTCCATCAAAACAGTTGGTGGTTAGGCTGTTTCGAACGTAAGATAAACTCATTGGTATGGCGAACAGTCAACGGCGGCGTCGATGTGTCTGTGGACTTGATTAGCTCATTTTATGAGTAGCAAAGCAACTGATGCCACCGTGTCTCTGGCATTCGCATAAAACCTTTGTTTAAGTACCTATGTGTTTGCTTTGAATTTTCTATTAAGATAAGTTCAGCAATAACTGTTATGTGCAAGTATAGATTACGATAAATTGCCTTATCTGCCTGAAACTATATTATTCTACATTCAGTTATTGAGATCATTATTATCAAAGATTTCGAGCTTTATTAATACCTACTTAGAATATCTTGAAGTTACCCTAAAACAAAATTAAAAAAAAAAGAACTATAACGGACTTATAGTTGGGTGAGTTGGGTATAGGTATGTACCTACAATTTTAAACTGGCTTGGATCACGTTGCCCATGATGGGAACCAAGCAAAAAAATATGCCCACTCGGAATATTTTTTGAACACCATGATGTCATGGTGCCTATGGTGGATTAAATTACTGAGTACTATGACCTTGTTTGTCAGTAAGTAGGAACGTACGTACCAGCAAAACAAAGTATGTACGCACTTACATAGATATAAAAAGTTAAGTCGGTAGGTATTACATGTTTGTTGAATTGGACACAGGTACTTACATAATTATTTAGAATAAAAAATATAGAAAATAAAATATACTTACCGATATTTTTCTGATACATACAACATTGTCTTTTTGTGTCGTTTTTAAACAAAACTTATTTCAGTTTTTGCGTCTTTTTGGAATAGTTTTTTTAGTTTTCACAGTAATAGTCGATGATATTTTGCAACGAGTTTATAACTAGTTTTGGCGTCGCTGTCGTTGCCTGGAGGGGCCTCATATTAGCATGGATTAATTCCAATCAAGTGTATTTGGCCCGCAGTTGAATGAGCGCCGAGCTCCGCCTGGCCGCGGCAGCGGCACCCACACCGGTTTGGTAACTTTTTGGTGTTGGCTTGGTTGGATGGAGATAGCAGCGAAGCCGACATAGCGTTTAAGTATTAGGAAAAGTACAAAATAGGAAAATTAAGAAAATAAGTAAAGAGGTTTGGAAAAGTAGATAGATGTAAAGAGGTAGTAGTAAAGTAGTAAAGAGGTTTGGAAAAGTAGATAGTATGGAAATAAAATGATTTATCTACAGATATATACAGGCTTATAAGCTTGTAAGCATATTATACTAACAAAATATGATTACCTACTTATTTATGTTCTATTTAATTTTCAACGTCTTCGTAGGTATTCGAAACTTTGTCATTGTTAACATTGCTAATATGTACCTACAGATATTTGAAAAAAATTGTGTTTAGGTGGTGGTCGCTTACCAATGCTTACTTATTTTAAAAGTATACTAACGCAATTAGGTACCTAGAAAGGTACTCATCGCATGAAAATTCTAAATAAAATCTACCATAAAGTTTAAACGCTATTTTCACGGTCGCCGGACGCGAGCGAGTCAGAGTCAGGCGCGGCAGGCAGCCGTTCGCTCAAACAAAAAAAAAACAACTTTCCTCGAAATGGCTGTGGCGCTAAGCCCACGTATCATTCTATAAAGACTTAACCGCCCGTTCATAGCATACAACATAAGATCTTTCAAGTAAGGTTAAGGCAGGGCCGAAATAACTTGTTGATGTTCGTTACGGGCGCTGCGGGTGTGAGGGATGGGAGAGGGGGCAAGCGCCGTCGAGCGACGGCCTGTCTACGCCGCCGAGTCGGCGACACCCTGTCTGCCACGGACTGCGGCGTTGCCATTCTGTGCGCATTCCTATCCGCCCGCACCCCCCCAGAGCTCATGATCCACCCGCGCCAACCCGCGCGCACGGTATGACAACGTCGCATGCAAACTTGTTTCGTAAACGGATGTGGCAGCGACCGGGGCAGGGCATAATAATCTATCTTTTTCTATCGTGGGTGTTGCAGTGTGAGTGAAAAAGATAGCAATGGTGGCGCTACGTGCTATCGGCTCCCACTTGCGGCATTTTTTCACGCCGCCGAGAATGAGGCGAGATTATTGGGTTAGTCAACGTTCATACTGTTGATATTAATTTTGTTTCTGTTCTTCCACAGATATATATAGATCCATACTTGTTATTTCTTATTTAAAAAATACAATTAGTCCGTCAGATAGATTATTATTAATAAATATTAACCATATATTTTTTTAATCAATTAAACAAAAAATGATTAACATTGAAGTTCCGCGTGACGCCACGACTTCTATTCCCTAACTTTGGCATGGTTTATCTTTGTCGTTTATTGTTTGATTGACAAAATAAAAAATAGGTACGTGTTCAATATTTTTTGGTAATGTAAATTACGGACTAATAATAATACTAACTATGATTTTTTACCCTGTCATGCCTATTTTATTACCTACATAATATGACAACGAATCGAATATAACAATATAACAGAACTAGAAATTTTACAATAGATCGCTGTTAAGAAAATCAGGAACATTAATAAGGAAAATATGATAAGTGTACCTAATTACACTACACCACGCATCTTCTACATAAAATTAGTATCAATTCAATCAAATAATTATTGAATTCCAAATATTTTTTTTTTTATGATTATTGCAATAATCTAAATAAGTACATTTTACTTTGTGTGGAATCTCTAGCTTCAGGGTAAACATGTTTTCTATTTTTGATCACTTGACCCCTATTGTATAATTTGTGTGCATACTAAACATCTTGATAATAGTTACCAATTGAATATAAAACATAAGTACGGCGAAAAAAAAAACGAGGTTTCTATATTTATTTTTTCTGTGACCAATGTGTATGATGCCTATTGAGCTCGGCAGTACATGAAGTGAAGCTCGTGTCGCACACTCACGCACGTCGGACAGGCAGCGGCGCGCCACCAACATCCGCGGCGCGTCGAACGAACGAGCAGTCAGTTCGGCGCCGACACTCGCCACGCGCACACGTTTTCACTTTGCAATGGCCGCCGCCCACACGCACCCGGCCCCCGCGCCTTCAGACCGCCGCTCAGAGGGCCGCGCTGGGTCCCGTCGAATCTTCCCACCTCAGTTCAAACTGCAAGTTCTTGAAGCCTACAGACGCGATGCCCAGTGTCGCGGCAACCAACGTGCCACCGCCAGGAAGTTTGGCATACATCGACGACAGATCCAAAAGTGGCTACAAGCAGAACCCGCTTTGCGGGCGGCGCTTCTCAGACGAGCGCCGCAACCGGCCCCGTCACCGCCACCTTACGCAGCTGGTTCACCAGAGAGCGCAAGATTGCCCTCTCCACCTCCTGTGACGCTAAGCCCTCCAGCACAGATGACACCGATACCAATGCAGATTACAGTACCTACCACGGAGCCCATTGATCTTTCTGTTCGACGACCATCACCGCCGCCTATTCCACAACCTGTCACTGTATCACCAGCAGCCCCCGAGCCTCGCAAACCATTCAAACTGTTCCGGCCATATCTTCTGGAAGATGAAAAAGACAAACGACCAGCAATAGCGTCACTACCTGTGTCAATCGGCGTGCACGTGTCAGCATTCGTGCCGGTGCAAAGCGCGGCAGGTTGTGCTTTGACCGCATGCTCAACACCACACTGGTGCACGCCTGTGCCCTCCTTTCCGGCTCCATTGAGATGAAAGGATGCCGCCGGGGTTTCGCCCTGTACCTCCTGTGATCTAGTCGCTGACGCCCTCCTGGCGCCGCCCAGGGCGTAGCCCTCCATCACCGTGCCTTAACAAACACGCCGCCATAGTGCATTATACTATCATCTTGAAAAGATAGGTTATTTTGTGTATAACGTTTAGCATAACAATACTGTATTTTTATATGTGGGATTTATGGAGTGGTACCTACATTTATGAAGATTATAATATAATTATTACTATTTTATAATAAAGAGTTGTTTCCCAAAATCTGTTTTGATTTATTGTTATGTATTCTCCCTTTGGCATTGCAACCGGGCGCCCCGTCCGCTCCGCGGCAGGTAGCGCCGGCGCCAACCCCTACCTGTCTAGTGTCTACCTGCGTTAATCCCTACTCATTGCATTGGATCAAAGTTTAAAATATACTTCTAATGGACTGATGAAAAAATGGATAATACTAAATATATAACTATAAAAATTAAATATTATAAAACATGACATCATGCCTTTATGCCACTGATGGGTATAGGCCGCTCTTACTATGCCATCTGCAAACATAACATGAAAAATATTATCTAGATGAAAAGATTTTTTTTTACGTCTAAATCTGAATATCTTAATTAATTAGTCTTAAATGGAAAAAAATAATATAAAATTGGGGATGAAAGTGTGAAGCAAGAGCACTACATATCTTATGTATTGCTCCTAGGCTGTCCTTGATACGTTCCTGGCGAGCCGCGCGGAGTGGCCGCTCCGCCCGCCCGCCCGCGCGCGCTTTTATCTTCGAACTATTATAGGTATGTATAGGTAGCAATTATAAGCAGAAGGTGACTAAAGTAAAACTACAAATAACAATACCTTATCATACCTTAATTAGATATATATATATATATACAAGCTACCTACTTATTTAACAATATACTACACATTAGAAGAAAATAACCTGAGTAGAAGGGTTTTTAAGCAATTCAAATTATAACTACTTAATTAAATCATAATTTGTAAAGTCTATTTAGTTGAAAACATAACATCAATCTGTATTCGGTAGGCTAGAGAGAGAGAATAATAAAATCAAATCTCAATGGAAATTACTAAAATAAAATTAGTAAGAAAAGCTGACACGAAAAACGAAACAGTTGAAAGTTGTCAATCCCATAATAAGTAATCTTTACTAAGTACCCGAAAATTTAGGAATTAAATAGGAAATATAGGAATCCGTATTATAGGAATCTCTTTACTTTTAGGTAGGGACGCGTCATCTACAGTGTGAAAACTATAAAACACAGGCACCAATCAGGCGACCTATAAATCATTTACCTACTTTCAAACGGCTAGGACGTAAACGAAACTGAAAGATGAGAATCCGTAAAGTTTCATACACTTACGTCCTAGTTCGAAAGTAAATTATCAATAGGTGGCCTAATTAGTTTCTAGTTGCATACCTACCTACTTTACCGATATGCAAAAAAATAGAACCTGTGAAAAATTCGTTTGACATATGTAGTCGGTTCTCAAATGCAGTAGCGGATTTAAAGGCCGGAGCCTAGAGCGGAACAATCAATGGGCGGCAAATTCATGGCCAACATAATATACCTTAGAAATATTATAGCCATTAAGTATTTATACAATGTTCCCTAAATCACGTTTAGAAATCATCTAAGCGCCGACACATTGATCCCTACTTTATAATTGCACACAAATATGTCAGTGATAAAATATCGTGAATTTTCGTGGCAGAATTTCAAGAACTCACTGGCAGGAAATACATGATTACCTATGTAAATTCGCCACAGCTCAAATGATATAAGTAGGTACTTACCTTCCTCACATGGAGAAAATGAGAGTCAAGAAATGTTTTGTTCACGTGGTTAATTCTTAAATCAGATATTGTCTCGCATATACAGGACAGAACAGGAGATAAAAAAAAACCGGAGAAGTGCGAGTCAGGCTTGCACATCGAGGGTTCCGTACAAAAATATTGTAAAAATAATTTTAAACCTGTTTTAGGATGTGCTAATGAAGTTCTTTTATATGATACCTTACATGATACGATTTACTCACTTTGAATTTTAAACCCATATTTTGTGAATTTTGAGGCCCAATTTTTTGGGATTTAAATAAAAATGTACAGTTTTTAGATTTATTCCTATAAGTATGTGTACTCTAAGACAATGCTTCACGCCAAATTTCATAGTTCTACGTCAACTTGAAGTACCCTGTAGGTTTTGATTTTTGCGAGTGTCGAAATATGCGGTTTTTTACGACATAAATGGCTCTAACTTTTTATACGATAACTGAGAAGTGTTTATATAACGCAACTGCAAGAGATCATAGATACACGTATACAGTTCAAATTTCGATATCTTTACGCGTTCCCGAGATAAAGAGTCTTGACATACACACAGACGGACTCACAAAGTTTGGATTAGATTCACAAAATATGGGTTCGAATTTCGAAGTGAATAAACCTTATAATGTAAAATTACAATACACTAATGAAGCGTTTTATATGATGTATGATATAATACATCATATAAAACGCTTCATTAGCCGCGTACCCACCTAGCGCACAGGCTCGCGCGGCAGCCTCGCGAGCCAAATGCCTCGGCTGGTGTGGACGTGCCTCGGGCTGCCTCGGGCGCGCGTTTGCTCGGCTGAGCACGGCTCGGCCCCAAGCCATCTGTTGTCGGTAAACTTGACGCGCTCAAAGGTGCCTCAGTGAGCGTTGTGTGTTAGGTGGGAACGGTTAAGTTTTGGCTCGCGCGCGAAGCTACTTCAAGTTTTGTCTATTACCGTGTTTGTCTCTATCTATAATATTGATATCATGGGCAGACGCTAATATTTTTTTCTAATCCAGAAGCGTCTTAGGTTTTTTCTTGATAAGTGACCGTTTTCGTTTTTTTAAACAATAAGCTGCTAGGAAAATAGCTGCAGCTGAAAATACTGTACTGTACTGTACTGTACTGTACTGTACCAGCCTTTTAATAGTCCACTGCAGGACGTAGGCCTACCCACGATGGGTGATTGGGCCATATCCACCACGCTGGCCCAGTGCGGGTTGGTGGATTCACATACGCCATCGAATTTCTTCTACGGACGCATGCAGGTTTCCTCACGATGTTTTCCTTCACCGAAAAGCCAGTGGTGTGAAATTCCGTACATAAATTCCAAAGAACTCATTGGTACGGGACCGTGGATTTGAACCCACGACCTCACGATTGTAAGGCGGGTGTCACTACCTCTAGACCACCACGGCTTAAAATACACGACTGACCATTTCGAATACTCGCGGACTTATGATGGCTCAGCCTGCCTCGCGAGGCGGCCTCGTGTAAATTGAACAAAACTACTGAGGCTGCCTCGGGAGCCATCGCTCGCGATCTGGACACCGAGGCTGCCGCGCGAGCCTGTGCGCTAGGTGGGTACGCGGCTATTAGCACATGCTGAAAAAGGGTTTTTAATTATTTTAACAATGTGTAAGTAATTTTTGATGTATGACAATAAAAAAGTGAAAAAAAAAATCTTTTTTGTCGATGATTATAGTAAGTATAGAAATTTTAACAACTTCTCAACTTTGTGAAATTTTCCGGATTTGAACGGAATCCTCGGTATGCGAGCCTGACTCGCACTTGTCTGGTTTTTTTTTTGCTGAATCTGGCTGATCAGTGCAACTAACAGCGATAAACTGTCTGAAACACGCAGCAGGGTTAGTCCAGGTTTACACGTTAATTAAAACTACAGATGTTGTTGTGCTGTACATTTTTGTACAACGCCTTTGGCGGAAACGAGGAAGAACTAACCAAAATGTATGGAGCCATACGCGAACGCGAAACTTTAAGTAAACTACTAAACCTGGAATAAGGTTCAGGACAGTTCTCGAGTAGGATACCTACTTCCCGATAAGCGAAGGATAGAAATAGCGAAGAAAATTTATTTCACTATGTACCTAGCTATAGTCGTGTAGATAAACATATGGGTAGACAGACTACTAGATAAGATTAATCCAGTAGGTAGGTAGGAACAATGTGGTAGCTAGTGATTTTGTGGAAACTGACAGTTTAGCCAAAATATAACCGATACCGAGTGTCGGGGCGCCAAACGGCGACAAACTGTCTGATACACGTAGACAGGACAGTTGTTCCCAAGTAGGATTCTTCCCGATACGCGAAGTGTATGAATGGCTAAACTTTCACTATGTAGCTCCAGTCGTAGAGTCATATGGGGTAGACAGACATTTTTGACTGAACATGAAGAGAATGCCAGAGAATGTCAGCCAAGGCTACTAACGGCGACGAACTGTCTGGAGCGGCACGTGAATGGGCACGGTACACATTTTAGGGTACTTTGGTATATTTTACCATTATTATGTCTTCCTTGCTTTATCATGGATAGGGTTGATCTAATAGGTATGTAGGTACAACGTTGTAGCTAATATTTTTGTGGAAACAGACTATTTTGTCAGAATCTAACTGATAGAGCGTTGTCGGTGCGCCTAACGGCGATGAACTGTCTGTAACACGTAGTCAGGACAGTTGTTCCCAAGTCGGATGCTTCCCGACACGCAAAGAATTTGAATAGCTAAGATTTTTATTCCGTACTTTATATATTTATATTTACGTCCATAGCTCTATTCGCGTTGATAAACATATAGGGTAGACAGAATTTTTTGACTGAACATGAAGAGATTAGTCGCATTGGCTGGTACTCTCTACACATACTGTGGCAAACGGCGACAAACTGTCTGGAGCGGCGCGTGAATGGGCCGGCACTTTTAGGGTGGTATGATAAGGTATAATATTATTGTAGGTACTATTGTTATACCTTGCTTTATTATATTACTATGGATAGGGTTAATATAGTAGGTAAGTAAAACTTGGAGCCAGTATTTTTTTGTGTAGATAGACAGTTTTGTCAGAATCTGGCCGATAGAGAGCCAGTGCAACTAATGGCGACAAACTGTCTGGACGGCGCGTGAATGGGTCGGCAGTGCAGGCACACACTATAGGGTGGTGTGTTAAATTATGGTACTGTCATTACGTCTTGCTTTATTCTATTGCTATGGGCAGGGTTTTATTAAGCTAGTAGATAGATGCAAAATTAAACGTACATATAACAAGATATTTTAGGGTTGATTGATTCAAGATTTTTCGCTCAATTAATTAACAGGGGATAGCTACATAGAGCTTCTACACAAGTGAGAAGTATATACCTACTATAAATTTGTATTATTGTTAACCTCCATATTATAGATTGCTACTTCTACCTCCCGTGACTGCCTATGCTATTATAAAAAAAGAGTCGATTGGGAGTATTTGGGAGTCTACACTCTCTATCTCGTTGGTTGTTGATTATACAGCATTCAAATCGCGGGTGGTATTTGAAACGAGCCTTTTGCAACTGTAGAGAAAATAGAAATCGTCCACAAAAATACAATATATCGATAAGTGAAATTAATAAATAAAATAAAATGCTCCACGCGGAATCATAAAATAGTGGCTAAAATAACGCTCTAATCTCTGCTGATCTTATCACGCAGGATGTGGTCAAACACGAACCTATCCATTTATTTATAAGCGAGCAGCATATTCTGATGTAGCTACATCAATGTATGTGCATATAGAATTAAAAAAAAATAATTGTAGGCTCCAGTGGTATCAGCTGTTTTGCCATGTCAGAGCCTGGCCTTCAGCCTCCCTACCGCCTAAGTAATAGCAATCGTTTATGACTTCATTTTAGTCATTTGGCACCGCCTATGTGACGTTAGCCATCAATTGCTTTGCGCGGATTGCGAAAGCAATCGTTGAATGAACAACTTTGATGGCTAACGTCACATAGGCTGTGCCAAATGACTAAAATGAAGTCATAAACGATTGCTATTGCTTTAGGCGGTAGGGGGGCAGGTGGCTTAAAAACTAACACCATAGCTTGCCACCCGACCTATACGAATTTACTCAGCCTTTAGGGCAGGAAAATGAAAGCATCCACCAGTGCCAGCAGATGCTCCATATAACATTTATTTACGACGGCCGGCGGCCTGCCGGACGAGAGTTGGCTCATAACTCTCATAAAGCACAACTTGTAGGCACGGCCCGACCCGCGCGTGACGCCGCTGGTATTTTTGGCACAAGCTCTGTACTCTCGCTGTTACGGTTCATGGATAAATTGCACTGCATCTCGTTATTGCACACTGCACTTGCGTCGGTACCTACTGTCTTACAGAATTTTGATAGAGATGCCAGATGCCTCTGAATAACTAACTCTAGGTAATTTAAGAGGGCGCTCTGTCTGAATACTAAGCGCCTAGAGTCATTCATTGAATATCTGGAAAATTTTAACACTAAATGTGACGGTAAAATATATTTCCTGTTATAGAAGTATAGATAGGTATTCTGGTCACCACTGACCACATATAATGAATTACTTAATGATTAATTTATATTAGTGAATGACATATACTCGTACATACGTCAATCCGTCTTTTATATTAAATTGAAACTTATTTATTATAGGTCCAATTAAAAAAAAAACAAGACGTAATAAAACTATTTCCTTACCTGAAATTGTTGTTAGCTTTGGGCAAAGTATTTGTGTTACATTTTACAACACAAACAAACCCGTAAAATTATTGAAAAGGAGGAAATTGCCTTTTGAAAAACGCACCGTCTGTGTAATCATAGAGCCTAGGGAAGTAATTATAGAGCTTTTCGTGTAAAAAATGTATCATTCATAACGACATTCTACTTATACCTGCAAAGCAAAGGGTAAGGCCTCAAAATGAGCTTGTTTCCTTAGCGCAAACAGAAAGTAAATTAACCGCGCGGTACCTTTGTTTGCCACTTCCAGAAATCGCTTTGCTCAATGTAAGCTATCTCTCTGAGGATGGAACGTTTGCCGCCTCTTTTCAGTTCGTGTATGTTTAGCTTTATGTCAATGTCCAGTTCAACTAGTTTAGACTTAATCAGAGGATCGCGTCGTGGACTCGAGACTTTCGAGAGAGAATCAGCCGGACCATAAAGAACAACAGGATAACATTGGTACCTACCACTTAGGAATGTGGTTTATCTAGCTTTATAATGTTTATTATTATTATGTCATACCTACCTAACTCGCGATAATAAACGAGAGCATTTCCTTAGTTGTTAGATTGAACATTATTTATTATTTTAATATCAATAGCAAATTAATTTACGAAGACTATTATAGAAAAGTAAAGTTCATTAAAGTTCGACAATGAAAATGAATAGGTAGGTATAAATATAATTTCATCCTGTCACCGTCGAACTAAATCAAGATTTCAAAAGATCAAGTACCTACTTTTAAAAGTTCGGGCCATAGTCACGTCATACCTAAAAACATAAATAGCTGACCGAAGTCACAAGACAGACCGGTCGGCGCGCCGTGCGGCGATAGCGCGGCGGCGGTGGCGGCGGCCGGCGCGGCACAGGGGGGCAGCGATTGTGTGGTGTGATGTGTGATGCGATGCCCGCTCCGCTTGGCGCCAACGCCACCCGTGTGTTATTTCCGACGCCATTACTCACGCGGGCTTCGACTAATTATAATATTCTGAGAGCTAGAATCGACTGTCCGCTGGTGCCATGCCCGCTCGCCTCACTCGCATAACGTCTCTTGTTATTTTATTACTTTCTCGGAATTCTTAGTAGCGCTATAAATTGTCCCGAGCAAGCTTAGAAACAAGGAAGATACTGAATTCTTGCCATTAATACGGACACGAGAGATGAGGTGTCTTCAGATGTCTACCTACGAGATATAAGGTTGACGTGATGCAAGAATGAAATGAGTTTGTGGATAAATATCTTACTGTTCGTGTTAATTTATCATGACTAGCGCAGGGCGCAGGTAGAGTAAATGTAGCGGTGAGATCAGACGTGTCGGCGTCGTTGGAGTCGTTTCTCGGTAAACAAGAGCGACCGGTCGCAATCAGCGCGCCCCTTGACACCGGCCGCACCGCTTCTGATAAAATAACGGCTCGATCTTCGCATTTTGCACGCAATATACCTAACAGAAATAGGTTTCCTGGGGAGGATTATTATATTTACAATCGAGGAAGTTTAGGATGGAGCTCATGAGCTCACCGATTTACTGATTCAATACTTCATTTATTAACATCTAGTAAAATCTAAGGTGCCATAGTTGCTATCAGACAATTCCATGGGCGGTGATACTAACACATCTGATTTGATGAGCTCAAGAGAGAGAACAAGATGAGCAGCCCATGATTAGGCCCTAAAATTAGCAGCAACGAAAGTTTCACCTTCAAGACAAGGGTCAATGGTGCGACACTGGACTACAGCTTTCAGGAACGTCGACCGGCCATGACGCAAACGACTGATGGTGCCAACAAGAAAGTACATTTTTTGTAACAATTCTTCGTATTGTAGGTATTGTTACCTACGTTAGCGAATGCCAAGATAAAAATATCTGGTAGCAACATGCGACAATCATCAAAGTTGTTTAAAGATTGCGAGGCGCTATCGTTCTGTGTCGATTAAGTATGTGTATATCAGGTTCGAGTTTTTAACGGTTGCCCTCTTGATAAACCTTGGTGATTGTGGGCTTTAACTAACCGAAAGCACCTTCAATACGGACCACCCGAGTGTGGCGTTGTAATCAATGTCATAAATATCCGTGGCGCAATAGGGATCATGTGTAACGTGCGGCGCTAAGCCTTGATAAAGCTCCGTATGCTTGCTCGTGGTTTTACGGTAAATCTGCTTAGTGAAGTTAATCCTTTTCGTGAAGAGATTACGGAACCGATTTATGGTGTTGACTGATCACAATCATTTATTGCTTCATGCAAATACCTGTACATTCTACCTACTGAGTTCTTTCTGATGTTCAACACACGGAAAAGACAAGACAAGACCGATCCTAGACAAAAAACTAAATTTTGTCTGGGTAAACACTAAATCAAAACGATCAGTGGGCATCAAATCGATAGAATTGCCAATGGATAGAGGTAAATGGTATAAACAAAGGGAGGCCAAAACCCAGCAGTGGGTTATTAAAGGCTGATGGTGATGATGATGAAACACAAAATAAGATTTAGTAAAACTATACCCAATTCAACACTCAACAGACGAAAAGAAAACATCACTCACAATCAATTTCAGACACAAGAGCCATTGATTAACTTTGGTTAAATTCCCGCACCCTTACTAAATAACGTTACGAAAGGCGTTATCAAAATACTGGCAAATCCATATACAGTAGATGGCCCAGATTTCGAAACAAAGAATGAGTCAAGCTAACCGGGTGTCGTTCTAGAATTACTTATACCTACTCAACGGTATAATAATATGCACGCACTGTGTTTACTAGTCACAAGAGGTGGTTGTGTTTGGTATTACGTTGACCTTTGTTCAATAATAATTATGTTATTTATTACGTATCATGCCGATATCGTAAACACATATGAAACAGTATTAATTTTGTAGAATGTTTGGTTAGACGACAGATAAAATATTAGAGAAACATTCATTATTATGAGCTACTTTTGATCAAAGGTGAAAGTACAATACATATAAAAATAAAAAAGAATACTGTGCCGTAATTACAAGAATATTGGAATCATATTGAAACATGTTTTGTGATAGGAAATTAATCGTTTGTCTAAATCCTAATTTTTAATCAATTTTGATTAGATATAATATAGTAATTGGGATAGATACCTAATTAAAAAATAAAAACTAAGTATATAAATCTCTATAATCAGAGTCAAACAATGACGTTGGACGCAAAACCTTCCCGCGTTTTCCGACCTTATGGAAAAAAATAATCTGTAGAACCTATAGGTTCCTATAGGTAGCGATGATTCATATCATCGTAAAAGAGAGACCAAAATAAGTACCAACTAGGTGTTACACTATACTATACGTAGTTGAAGCAAGCAACAAAGCATTTGAAATTAACTAATGAATCAAACTGAAGTCTTATCCTAACCTTTGCGTAGGTGGCTACGTACTCGTAGCTACGGTAGGGGTTATATGCAGGAAAATTAAACCTGCAATTGTATCTGCTGTAGGTAAGTATGACGAAAAAGATATAAAAACCACGAAATATATTTACGGGACTCCCAGAAAGAAAAAGAAGCACAGTGTACATCTAAGTATTGAAATAATTAGATAGTAGTACCATGATGTACAGTCCTATCAGTTTTCTGGTTTAATAAACAAGAGATTTTGTATAGTAAAATAATACGCAACCTGATGCGATAAAAATCAAGACATTGGATTACCTACTATTATTTAAAACTTCGACATGTTTTGAGTGATTGAATTAGGACAAGAAGAACACAAAACAGTTTCAACTTTAGTCTGACGTCTGACCAGATGTGAAGGCGTTTTTTTTGTCGGGTATTGCTGACCATCTACCATCAAATGACAAAATGAAGAGTTACAAGAAAAATCTATAAGTACTAATTATTATTTTTGTAGCAAGATATCTAAGTCTTATATGACGACGGTTTTAATACTGACTACATAAGTCCACATAAAGTTAAACTGGTTAGTTAAGTTGGGTGCGCCAAGTAATTTGCTGAGGAGTGGTGAGCGGCAGGGGGAGGGGAGGGGGGAGCAGCGGAGAGCGGCTCAGGGGCGCAGCGACAAGTTGTCTGGCAGGGACGGCGGCGCCCGGCCTGGGCCACGCCACAGAACAAACAACAGTAACTACGAACCCACGCCGCCCCGCGCGCTTGATTATTATGGGCTTGACGTCCCGCCAACCGCCACACCGCTGCGCTCGCGCCGTCGCCCGACGCTTCTCAGAAACCGATACCGCCGACACAACTATTATATTATTATTATAGTGTGTGCCGGAGATATTAACGCATACATTGACATTTGATGATAGTCATGTGTAATAATACCTAGAAATATTATCTACTAAAGTAGCACACCATATTATTTAATAATAATATGTTGCTTTATATCTGTGGTATTGGGTGTCTGTCTTAATAGTAATTAAGTTCCATTTGAATAAAATAATGGACAGTACCTATAAATATAGGTATTTATCACAAAGGTCAGAGAAATTATAAATGCACTTGTCTTGGATTTTCAAGTTAACATGTGAATATAATAGTGATAGATAATTTTAACACTGGAGTGTATGATAGAGTTCATGTAGGCAAAGAGAAAGAAGCAAAGAAAGAACCTCAAAGAGTTATTTTCATGGTTCCGTATCCAAAGGGCAATACGGACTCTACTGCTCTTATTGTTGCTCTCTATATTGCTTATTTAGAGGCATATCACCATGGACATCACACGAATCCCATACATAGATCGAAGTACTCTTGATTGGCACTTGACTTGAGATATCAGGTTATCTAAGTAATCGTACTTAGATAACTTGATATCTGATAAATTGACAAGCCATTCACTCATAAGATGTAACAACTGCAAGAAGAGCTAACCGACTCTCAACTAACCCTTTAGAAAAAGTATAAGGAGACATCTCCAGACTCTCCAGTAGTGGTTGACAACCACTACTGTCCTGCTACTAATTTTATTAAGGTACTACTACTAATAAGATAAACACATGTAACAGTTTAAGAGTGAAATCTAGCTGTCTAACTATCCACTTGTACTTAATTCCAGAATTCAGTAACCTATTAACTTTACTCAGCTCATTGATGTATTAAAATATCGTTGACTCAGCTCAATTTGCCACAAGACAAAAGAACTGTCAGAAGCTGAGCGTACAGAATCGAATATCGAGGCCTAGCCTAGGTATTTAAGTGCAGCGAAGTGTGCAACTATGCGTATAATTTATCAAGTGAAGTGGAACAGCCATGTAGCGGTCGAGGCGGCCCGCTGCGCTGGTCAGGCGAGCATTGCAGCCAGCGCAGCGCCGGCCACTTGCCACCACTCTATATGGAGACTGGCTGTTCTAATCCGTTGAATAAATTACCAAGAGACCTAGGTTTCTCCTGAATGACTAATGGGCATTTAAAGAATTAGCTCAGCGCGCATGCAGCGCTTTCCAATCCAATGCATGCTGAATTAAACACTAACTACTCGCACAAAAGTAAGTACCTACTTGCAAGTGCATTACACAATGGTCAGTGTCCAAGTCTAGAATCTAGTTAGCTGTAATAAATGTGGAATACGTATACGGATGTGAGATTGTACGTGTGCGATCATTAATTGTTTTTTATAGCTGCGCTTAGTAGAATTTCAATGGCTACTTATTCTATGAGTCGGCGGTATGGAATTCTCGATAAGGTGATTGATAAGTGTAAGATATACCATCTAGGACTTTAAGAGGCAGGGTCGTGAATGCAAAGAGATTATAAAATCGAGGTCTGGAATATTCTTAGAAATAAATATGTCTATAATTTATTTAGTTAGCAGAGGTTGCCAGAGAACAAACTTCAATTTGGAGCATATTTTGCAGTATCAATCACATTTATTTGAGAATTTATTTGATCTCTTCTTCGATATGAAACTCATCTTCTTGGTCTTTCAATTTCCTTTCTTTCTTTGATTTGGAACGGATTTGGTCTGTGTGTCATGTAGTGTATGGATCTATCGTGTTTTTTCTATGGTGTAGCTATTACATCTTAATGTGTAAATTTTGTTAGTTTCTACAGAATAGGAGATGATATCATGACATATAGGTAATCTAATTATAAATTCTTATACCTAGCTAATTGATGAAATTTATAATCAGTAAATTGGCTAACATCTTTTAAGCGATATGGGTTGGGCGAAAATCTTGAATTAAACAGGTCGTCATTAACATCAGGACTTATGAATTTAATGTCCTTGAGACGTCTCTAAATCGTCTATAAAGATGTTTGACTAGTCTTTAGAAGTAACAGCATATTATTTGAGAAAATAGGTGTGAGTATATTAAACTTGTGCTCAGGTGCTTATCCACCTATCTAGTATCTAGAGTGCGTTTCACGAAACAATTCCCGCGGCAAAAAGTGAAACTAATTTTAACAGATCGCCCTGACGCGTAGTTTTGAGAGTTTTCTTTCAAGAAAAGTGCTCTAGTATATCTGTATGAGTAAAACTAGAATCCGCATCACGACAGGAGTCCCGAGAAATAAGGCCATGCGATTGTGGCGATGAGTCTGGGGGACTTCTTACGTGAAACGCACTTTAGCTATTCAAATGCATTTGACCGGTTAAGGTAGGGTGGATACGAGTAATTAGTACCTTACTACCTTTAATTGCCTTAATTTATTATTTACCTACTGTAGAGTAGGGACTTAGAGGATACTTCGTTCGTTCAATTGCAAGTTGTCTTCGCCTTTAAGTAAGTACTGTGACATTTGACTCTGTTTTGTTTATTATGTTAAGTTATTTTTAAACTAAATACTAAATAAATAAATAGATACCATAAACTATCTCCTAATTAATTATGTTAATTCAGAACCGCCATTAAATTGAGAAACTTAACATTTTTGTCGCTCGGTAGCATCTCAGAGAACTCTATATACGAAGCTCTACTACTACATACTCTATATTATTTTTTAATCTACAAAGGATAAATAGTTAATACATACTAAAGTCGATATTTCTCCCACCATTCGTCACAATAAATCATTATCAATAATTTTATTTTCCAAATGTGGTTTTTACCAGTCTGCCTACTATCTACGATGATTAGTACGAGTAAGTATTTGGTATGTAAAAGGATGTAAGTACTATTTCTCATATATCTTGTTCCTACCAGCCTAAACGCTTTTGATGTACTGAGCTCCGTTAGCGCATTTACCTTCAGAATGCTATAGGTAACGTTTACCGGAGAAATTTAAAAAAACTCGCTAATAAAAGAGCTTACAAAAAGAGCTGACAATATACTCACAGCAAAGAGCTCAGCTTGATTGGCTGCCCTACAGCCAGTAGGGTTTTTTGAATGCAAATTAATGATGGTCATAGTTTTTGCACTGTGCTATGATTAAGGGCAAACCAAACGATTGTTACGCGTTGCCTTCGAAGGCCTATTAAGTGCAGAGACACGCAGCGAACCGTTGAAGGTTGACTGCTCAAGTTACGCTACGATACGACGTTAGTTGCAGCATTATCATAATATCTACTTACTTATTATATCATGTAAGTGTAGATAGCGTCTCTACGTTTACTTCGACTGAAGTTTTCGATTACTTATTGATAATGCAATGTTTTGCGATATCTCCACCTTCCTTTAGAACCAATGTGTGTTTACTTTTTATCACGAAAATAGCATATTTTTCCCACTTTTACGTTTATTTACGTGAGTAATTTCCCGTGGTGATATTGTTTGTGTGCGTGTGTCCATTGTGTCAATTCATTTATTGGCGTAGCTTTTAGGCACTGGTGAACATTGTCCACCCTAGAAAGTTCTCTTCCCACTGAAAACTTGAACATCAATACATTTTTTTTGGAGTAGACAAAGTTTGCAGCTACTCCCCCAAAAATATCCTAGCTACGTCAATGCACGTGTCCTTGTCAGATAGATAAGCCTATAGCTAGAAGTTAGATGTACCTACTCTTCTTCCATCCTGGTATATTTGAAATCACCTGAATGCCTAGCCGATGGTATGTGGACCGCCATCTAAATAATTCAACGGGCCGCTCGTCGTAAATTATAATGAGCCGTGTGACCCATTCTTGCCTCATTTCACTAACTAATGGAATTCCACGGGCTTGAGATACTGTACCTTCAGTGGACGCATCTCTTTAATCAATGCAAACTGTACACCGTGCTGTCTTCGCCATATCAAACAGTCTCGTGGTAGGTAAGTTCTAATAAAATATTAGACTAATCTCGCTAAACATTTTAGACTAATACAGAGATTCGAACGGGGTTGACATCTTTTCGTAGCGTTCGCGTTCGATCAGTATTATATTTCTTTAGATCCGCATTCCTCTATTTCGCTTCGTTGTCTTACCAGATTAGACAAAACTAAGGTTTCTATTCCATCTCCCAGAAATCCATATAACTTCTAACGGCCAATAATATTTTCCGTTTCTTCTACAGCATTATTTTGTACAAGCTACATTAATACCGCTCGTTTCAAAAGAAGAGTGTTCGAGTCTCTCAAAATAAATCTTTAAAACATAACTCGACCTTTATGAAAGAGGGATTAGCGTCAAAGAATAACATGGAATAGGCGTATCATCACTTTAGTGCCCATTATGGTGCGACAAAAGTCCCTCAGATTGGGTGAGCGTCAAGGTGAACCGGCGGAGCAGCGCGAGCGCCGAGGAGTCTAGCACGGCTGCAGTAACTGGCGGGTATGCTGTGGCGCCGCGTGCCGTGCCCACGCTCCAATATGGGCCTACGCGCCTTTGTTACCGACTGCTAACGAACCTGTAACTGTGGGTTTAGGCGCAGAATGACCAGCTCTCTAAATGACACATGAGTCTTAATTGGACTCATTTTAGAAACGGCAAATCCTAAAAATGGCTTATTCACAAAATAAATACTTACTTACAGAATTTATTTTTCATTCAAACACCCTTATGATGGGTCGGTTATGGTTAGTATCATAACTGTATTTAATAGAGTTTATTATGTACAAGTATTTTAATTCGATATTCCGCCGTATGTAGGTACCTACAAAATGAAACTTTTTTCTTAACCAAATTTATTTTGCGATTTTGAGAATTTAATTTTCCATTGTCATAATTTGGCACTAGTAGAATTAGTCCTATTAAGTCTCATATTTTATGTCATTTTGCTTATTGTGCATTCTGCGCGCAAACCCGTGTAACTACGTCCATATGTGGCTACGCACTACGCATGATGCATAGTGAATAGTGATGAATAACTCGACGAGCGTTTGAGATTTTCAGACGTAGGGTTAAATAATTCTTTGGGGAGTAGAGTCGAAGCCAGTTGGCTGAGGTGGCACATTACTCATATTCATTCATAGACTGTGGCTCAGAAATATTACGACAACTTGGCTTATTCTATTTCTATGGGAGTGAGTACCCACCTACTACTAGGTACAACAATTTGAAAATAATAATATAATCAAAGGGAGCATATACTGCATTCCAGTTGCTTGATAGAAAGTCGCTATGCTATGGAGAAATATTTACTCTAATCACTATATATGTCTGTATATTTCGCATACCTAGTTAATTTAATCATAATGATGAGACTGTATCGGGCATATGCATTTAAAAGTCCAGGCATTCATGAGCGTAGCTTTCACGGATGGGCCTTGAAACTTCTTGGCATACCCCAGAAAAGTTGAAATTTAATACATTTTGTTTTTGAGGATGACATGGCACAGTAAGAGAGAGGCTAGCAGTGGGATAAAGAAAGCTGTGGATGATGACGATCATGATAGTAATAGAGTAAAAGTCACAGAAAAGAGAAAGAAAGTTACCTAGTTCTTCTGTTCTGTGATAAAAGTAGGCAGATGCCCTAAAAAACTCACGCTACGCCAACGCAGACACATTTTCTAAAGCAACCGCTGCACTGTAAAACAGAGAGGTTTAGATCTGCCTGATAGGTGGTACTCCTAAGTTATGGTACTCTATAAATGAATAATTAGAACGGCTGAATGAATGCGTAAATGGTCACGAGACCGAGTAAGTTTAGGAGCGAGCATTGAAAATCTGTGCTTGTGCGAACGAGATAGCATGCGATACTTTGTGAATGTTAGAAATAACGCTTTCTGACGTTGACGTTTAAAAAATTGGGCACCTGCAGCAAAACTGTCCGTTTTGTGCTCTTCACCTTTAAACAAATGCCTAGGAAAATGGAATCCTTCGTACCCAACACTCGCCATGGAAAACAAGGAAAGTAATAACTCTACCAAAACCAGAAAAAAGATCGCAGACAAGCTGCTAGTTACCGTCGTATTACATTGCTTCCCCACGTAGCCAAGCTATTTGAGCGACTGGTACTGCGTGGGCTATCGCCATACATACAACCGAGAAAGGAACAGTACGGTTTCCGCACCTGACACTCAACTACACAACTACACTACAGCTCACCTGAGTGATCCATTACCTTACAGAGGAACAAAACAAGGGTCACCGCTCGGTTGGTGTATTTTTGGACGTTGAGAAAGCATTTGATAGGGTATGGTATGAGGGTTGCTGTACAAGATGCTGAAAACTCCAACGCCCATGGCTTATATCAAAATAGTGGCATCTTTTCTACAAGACAGGAATTTCTTCGTGTCAGTGGAGACAGACAGCTCTATCAAACGACCTATATCCGCTGGCGTACCACAGGGAATCTGTTGGTCACCTGCTCTGTATGTGCTTTACACGGATGATATTCCAACTTTAGGAGAGAAGCACCTCCGACAAGGAGAGGAGGGTTTCATGCTTGCCTAAAATGCGGACGACAGTGCATACGATGTGTCTTCAAAAGACGCCAACGAAGCTATAAACAAAGTGCAGCGAGTGCTAAATCGGCTCCCAGAATGGCTAGACAAGTGGCGTATGGCCGTCAACGTAGGGAATACGGCCGCGCTGCTGGTCAGTGGCCAGAAAACACTGCCACCACCATTGAAACTCAGAGGTCAAAACATCAAGTACTTAGTAGACTGGCAACCAATGGTCAAATATCTGGGCATTTATATCGATCGGTCATTGACAATATGTCCGCAAACAGATCATGTCATCAATCAAGCTAAAGTAGCCTGTGCTCTCCTCCATCCGATCTTCACATCCAAGCTGCCTCCGAAAACATAACTAATAAAACATATGTATATGTTTTGTACACATCTAGTTATGTTTTCGGAGGCAGTTACGAGCGAACATGTTCGCTCGCGACTTACGTATGCAAGCCTGCTTGGTACACCCTGTGCTCCGCGAGCAACAAACAGAAGCTTCAAGCAGTCCAGAATGTCGCTTTGAAAATGTGTACAGGGGCTGGCAGACATCTCCGGAACGACGTTATCGCTCGAGATACTCGAATAGATGCGGTGCGTCAATTTGCTGATGCAGCTGACAACAGGCCTCATACCCACCTACATGATATCACTCCGCTGCATGTGCAGGGCGCACAGACAACAGCCAGTCAAAACGACCGCTTCTGAGAGAGATACTCCTGCTCCTGGATGTCGAAGACGATAAATATCATGACAACTGCCGAGAGCGTGAAGCCAGCATTGCAAGAAACGTGAGAGTGGAGCTGATGCTCCATGAGCTGCAGCCAGGGTAATGAGATATTTATGCCCGAGGCTACCACCCTTAATAAAGGAGGCGGAAGTTCCAAAAAAAAGCTCTTCTCCTTCCAGGACTAATCTATTATGTTGTTGTCTGTATTAATATTCGTAATCAATCGGAAGGTCAATGTTAAGTCGCGGATTTGACTCCGAGGTTGGTTTTTCCAGATATTATGTTTTGACTAAATGAATCATCACTAAGTGTAACAACTGCGTCTTAAATGCTAGTATGAAATAAAATCTGATAGCAGGACGTATAAAATACAAGGCACATGTCTTTTTACTGCTTTCCCTAGAGAGTAGGAAATTTTACAGAAAAACTACTAAGAGCAGCACCTCTACCAAGGCTTGTCTCATTTTTTCTCCAGCTGAAAAATCGAGACGAACACTTGAGCGATCTAATTTAAGCTTGCTCTAAAGGCTCATGGTACAGGGCCAAGAGGAGAGTAAATGCGAAAAAAATGGGAGATTTAAGATTTACATATTATTTACGAGCGCCGTGTTATGTCGCGCAAGGTTTTGGCCTATTTAGAACGATATAGGTTCTTATTATAATTCTGGGTGATGTAGACCTGTCGTCTTTGGCAGATGTAATACATACCTATTTGCCGCCAAGAAAGATAATAGAAAATTCAAGATATTTATTTTATCATTCACATTATAGTGTAAATACAAAATGTAGGGACTCGATGTGTCAACACCTAGATGATTTCTACAATCCTGCGATTTAATGACAATTGGTGGCTACGTTTCTGAGCTAATTTTGGCCCCAAAATTGTCTTCCCTTAGAATCTGCCGTCTTCTGCCTACTCAACCTATCGGTACCCACAGCTTGTCGCGGGCAGGTCTCGCCACTCCACAGTATCATCGACTTGGCATTTTTTCTCTAAATTGATGCATCGTATAAAATTAAATAAATAACATTACCATTTACCCTCTTTCGCGAACGGCAGAGTAAAAAACAGCGAAAATGTTTTAACGTCAACTTTAGATTTGGATATTTCATGTGTTATCGTTATCTAAGGATTATAACTATTATTTGTTCTGTGACCGGGGTCAAGAGGTGATCTCATTATCGGCTGAATAGCGAACCGATACTCAATAAATAGAAGTTGAGATAAGTAAATACTAATAAAGTTTTATTTAAGTTTAGTTATTTCTGAATTTTTCGCTACCACCTAAATGTACTGAATGAACAGAACCACCTAGGCCTTTGATTATAGAAGGGCCTGACCTAGGCTATTTAGACGCTGCACTTACCGACTTATGTTTTGGAATAGTCTAATAAAAGAATAAATGATCGTACTGGTAAACAGTCTGCCATTTCTTGTTAGATATACCTATATAGTGTCATTGTAGGCATGTTTAGTGTGACTTTGCGGCAGGGTTTGCCCAAGTATCGTCAGAAATCTGAATACGAGCACTAATTCGTAGAACTTAACCCCTGACATTTTGACACATTGAAAACTTTCCATCCCCGGCACTTCCCGGTCAGAGGCAGACCCAAAACAGAGAGATGTAGTGCAAAGAGATAAAACAAGAGAGAGTGCAAAGCCAATATCGAGGAACTCGAGGACAGAGCGAAGTGGAGGAGAAAAGTAAGGGTCTCCACCATCTGTGATCGTGGGATTTCAACATTTTTAGTTTTATACTTTATATTTCTTTTTCCGAGTACGAAACACCAAACTGCATTCCAAAACGCTCAAATAAAATATGTACTCGTAGTTCTCACAGGCGCTAAGCTGAAGTGGCCGGGCAGGTCACCCGGTTGCCAGAAGAGCTCTGGGTGGCTATAATTGAATCATTCCAAAATAATAGTAGACAACTTTCCTCTCTCTGGACTGCACAACCACAGATTTTTATAATTCTCGGCCACGTGACCATTTATAAATAGGTACACGTTCAGCCGTTCGAGTGATTCAAATATCAATCAATTATGGCTTTCCTGGACTAAAATCACCACACCGTGGAGTCCCAACTCGTTGCGGCCTCATGGCAGGACCCCTAAAAGACTGCGCGACGAATTAAACGCCTGTGATCCAAATTAGCAGGCATCAGCACAAAACCAACAAAACTGTGAAGCCCAAAAACAACAAACAACTCAGGTTGTAAGAATAGCGTACACAGGATTCGACAACAGTGGCAAGGCAGTGAGTCACCGGTGACGGCGGCGCGTCGTGATACAAGGCACGTCCGGCGCTCCATCAACCTGTCGTACTGCTGTAATACCTACTTGGTTTCACTGATTTGAGCTTCATGTGCACACTGCGCATTGTGCTTTGCCTCAAAGAACAATTCAAGTATCATTTTATCAGAAGCCTTAAGGCGGCTTACAAACTCTAACACCAGGGCTAGCCACCCGGCCTATTCGAACTTACTTTCATGCAAGTATATCGTTATTATTTATATTGCAACCGACTTTTGATTCTTGAAATCTACGTACAAAACTGGAATAGTTCACCCGAATCTCTGTATAATATAAATTATTTTTAGATTATTGTTGATTTCTCAAAAACAGCTCAGCTGGTTTCGATAAAATTTAAATGGGAGTGATATATGATCAACCAAACAAAAAAAGAATGATCATAATCGATTCATAATAGTCAAATTGTGTCATAAGACGAGATTTTCTTGTTGTAAAATAATATTTTTTAACGTATATGAGTAAGTATTGTGCCCTGGGTGACACCTAACGAAAATGCGTTCAAAACACTGATTTATTCAAGATTTCTACAATATGGTGAAATAGTTTCTATCAATTTATTTAAAGCTTGCAAGACTAACTAGTACCTATAGCTTCCTATTTTATTCATATAGAAATTTTGATAGACCATTTCGTTAAATTCTTTGGGTTGGGTACATGACACTTTCATTTTTGTTAGATCATTTTCATTTCTGTCTTAAAAACTTATATTTAAAAAAAATATCAAACCTAGATAACCACCTTTGATTATTTTTAAGGTAAATAATCAAAGATAACGACCAGAATCCTACAAACACAATTTAGCCAAAATGGAAGACATGTGTCGCCATCTGTTATTGATCGGATGTACTACTTCACATAGTCTGAGATAGATCACGTTAGATGTCACTATTGGTAGATTTTACATTCACAAAATCTACATTCTACATAATTTTTTTAAATGATTTAAATGCAGGATTTGCAAGAAAAAATATATTTCAGTATCAAAATGATTTAACAGGTTTAAATGAGCTTGACTAAAGAACATTAATGTATTATAATATTACAGTACTTACAGTTTTTGCCTAAGTCATCTTAATACAAAATAGTACAGTAGAAATCCTCCTTTGTATAATTAAGAAGCTACGGTCTGTCTGTGTAGTAGGTTAAACTACATATGTTTATTAGGCCACTCCTGTGAGAAAGAATATACAATAGAGGCCAGTAAATTAATAGTGTCAAATAAATTATTATGACACATCATATTAGCGAGTTGCTCATAGATTTCTAAAGGCATTAGATCGGACAACAAAGCTGACCACTGACCAATCAATATCGAGGTGTCAATCTCACCATTTTACCACTATTATAGTAATTTATTATAGCCTATTCGATGTTAGGAGCTGGAAATGTGACGAAGCCGCAAATAGCTCAAATATTAGGGTCAGTCATTTGTTCAAGCTGGTCATAGGTCAGTGGTTACCCAGACTGTCCCGGACTATTCATGGCTCACAAATTAGGGGCCAGTCTCAATAGCTACTCACAGCCTTGACTTAGTAGGTTGTTATGTGATTGAGCCGGATACAGTCCAGATGCTACGGATCAACGTTCGGCTCATCGGTTTCCTCATATTAAGTCTTTTCCTAGTCGAGCAGCTCAATCTGAGCCGCTCAACCCACGCTCGCAAGTCGAAACGCAGGTTTTATAGGCCAGTCATATGACCGAGCCGTTCATAGTCCAGGTGTTAGGGGCCACTCATATGGCTGAGCCGCTTGTAGTCAATCTTGTCGAGTTGCACGAGAGGCCGCAACTGGTCCGCGAACGCTCGCATGTCCTCAGCGATCGCGTCTTGCCCCTGCGGTGCTAACACCTAAACAAAATTTGTTTCCTTTTTCATCTAATTTGAGGTTTTGGCGTCACATGCCGTTTGGATTTATTTGTCTAATGAAATGTTTTCAATTGTGGTTGAATAATTATGAATAAAAGATTTTAACCGAATTGATAGTAAAATGGAACGCCGATTTCTCCTTATTTCTCCTAAAGTGAATAATGGTTTCAAGTTTTTATGAGTGTGTCATAAATGGATAGATTTAATGAGATTTCTAAACAACTACTAGATCCAAAATCTACATTATGATAAATCTATCTACAAGTAAAAGGGTAATTACTTACAGACAGCTCTACGAGATAACTCTGCGATATGGGTTCTGGCGGCATTTGGCTCTGTGATATTTTGAACACTTTGGCTACTGTGATCTTCATGCGGCCCTTACGGAACATGTATCCTGAAAAATAAAAAATGATCTTTAGTATATTTGTATGTCACAGATGACTTATTTCTTCATTAAAGGTCTGCTCCCATAGTAATTATTATTCATGTCATTGTGCTAAACAACTCGCCCTTGAAATGTTGTGCTTGTGTATAGGCAAAATCGTAATTTCAGTCATAGGATGTCCACAGTTGGACATTGACCTTTCCTCTAGAGGAGGATGGGCATTATGTCTTCAGATAGTATCAAAACATATATTATTATAAGTTATAACGCTGATAAAAACGCATGCAGCGAAACAACTACATATTATTTCATAATAAATTTCAAAATATTTTTTGTTATTATTCGAAATAGGACCAATCTGAATAAAAGCTACTTCAGAGTGAAATTCAATACTATGCTGTGGTGTTAATCAGGACATTAGTCAACTTCGTAGGTGGAGATCCTATGCTGCTCTGGTCAGTATGTTAAGTGAGGTTCAGTCAGGACTGGGTTCTCCCGTTGCAGGCGATAATGTGCAGACTGAAACACACCATAGTGGGGCGGCTCTTGTCGCCGAGGTCCAGCTGACCGATGTACCGGAGACCTTACGCATTACGCATGCACAGGGAACACGAGGCGAGTCGTTGTACAGTAGCAAATTCCATAAATCAGCAGGATGAGAAGTGGATTTCGCAAAACTTGTAAATAACTTCACAAACACCATTAAGCCTAGTTTCTATAGGCAGAATAAAACTTCTTGGGGTCTGTGAAACTTCACACAACTAGCTTACAATTAATTAGCTACAAGCTGCGCAGATTCCCTCTCCTTGCTGACAACAAATTTTCTACTGAACAATGACTCGCATCATGTTTACAGACTCCACGAGGTTTGATTCGACAAAGTACCTTTGTCTGACTTACCTTTAACGCTATATTCGAATTCTATCCTACAGCCGAGTTCAGTAAGGAACTCTATGAGCATCCCGTTGCAGGCTATGTCCAGACTCGAGCGTACTACGGTGGGGCGGCTCTTGTCGCCGAGGTCTGGCTGACCGATGTAGCGGAGCTGGAACGGCATGTCGCGGAAGTCTAACGCTTTACGTACGCGAAGCATTAGTGGTGCCGCCTGAAATGTATACGGAAACAATTTTTTGAGTATATACTTTGTAACGTTCAAAGCGTAGTGTTTGGCAAAGTCAGTTTTCGGATGGGTGACTGCAGATGGCATTTCCAAGAGAGCACTATTATGGCTCAGATGACGAGTGATATTGTAAGTCCCGATTATTTTAACCATGTAACCTTCACAAGAGCCCTTCAGCTTTGTAACTTAAAATACTGACACCACGGCTAGCTACCCAGACTGAACAAACTTATTTCATACTAGCTTTAGCCTGCTGCTTTGCCCCATTTGAATTTTTGTGCTATCCCATGGCAACATTTTATTTTTTTGGGATAAAAAGTAGCCTATGTCACTTTCCGTCTTTCAAACTATGTTTATGCCAAAAATCAAGTCAATCCATTACTCCATTGCTGCGTGAAAGAGAAATAAAGTAATGGGTTTATTACTACAAACACAATTTTTGATTTATAATTTTTATTTCATTTTTATTTATTTATTTTATTTCCATGTGAGCGTTAAGAGTAAGTTTGATGTTGCCAAACATGACATGGAGCAGGTACTTCTACCAGTCATCATAACCACTGTCATTCAGAGCCTTCCCAATCCCATTTTTGTCTTGCTGCAATATTACTCAATTTTAATCTATGGTTATAATATTGTCATAATAGAAGCTAAAGCCGTGGTGGTCTGGTGGTAATGACACGCGCCTTACAATCGTGGGTTCAGATCCAGGTCCCGTACCAATGAATCCCTTGGAATTTATGTACGGAATTTCACACCACGGGCTTTTCGGTGAAGGAAAACATCGTGAGGCAACCTGCATGCGTCCATAGAAGAAATTCGATGGCATATGTGAATCCACCAACCCGCACTGGGCCAGCATGGTGGATATGGCCCAATCACCCTCATGGGTAGGCCTACGTCCTGCAGTGGACTATTAAAAAGGCTGGTACAGTACAGTACAGAAGCTATAGGTGTGAAGTGTTATTTGTTTGTTTTATCTGCTATACCTGCTGATTGGGATCTCGCAGGCTAAAGCAAACTTCTTGGTCATCAAATGTCTCTGGTCCCGCATCAACATTATCACATAAACCTCGGAGACGGTGGAGAAGTACTTCTACTGCTGAATCAAGAACGGATCCCTGGAAAATTATAGCAACAGTACAAATTCATAGCCGGCTTTCAAGAATATAGATTGCATTTGTAGTAAAATTATCTGTTCACAGCATTTCTGACTTGTTACGTCTCAGGTTGGTGTGAATGCAGACCCACCATTGCTGTATTTGTCATAAATATGTATATGTTTGGACATCATAAAACAGACTGCAATATGTAGAGATAGCTATTGGTAGGAATTCGAACAAACAAGTACATTGATAACATAAATATTTAGTATTTTGAGTTAGCAAGGTTAAAAATCTAAAAAAAAGGACAATCATATGTGTGTGTACTTACTTGAAGCAAGTATTCCTGATTGGGGATGATATTTGCTTTTAAAGCTTGTGATAAGCTATCAGTAGCTGTAATAGGAGCTGCATTGGCAGCAGACATTTTTATGGTGGTGCTGTACCTAAATTAAATTAATTGATAGATATTGTGAAATGAAACACAAATAAAACAAACAGCCAAAATCCAAAATTATGACGGTATCTGTCTATAATAGTTTCAAATAGTTTGTGACTATGTTAGGACTAAATCAAGATTCAAGAATCAAGACTATATAAATTCACTTAATAAAGTTAATTACCATAGCTAATGTTATAAACTCCCCAACAATATTTGGTCGATTTTACGGTTGGAAAATATGCAGGTATTTCTAAAAAAAGTTGTCAAGTGCGTGTCGAGACACGCGTAAGAGGCTTCCACTGATAGTGACGATTATTATGAAACGATAAAAACTATTTTTTATGTCATTAGATAGTCAACTGCTAGTAATACAAAATTGGCTAAGAAATATTGTACTTACGTGAGGTTAATGACCTTTGAGCTATGCGCAATATTGAATTTTAATTTTCCTTTATAACTCAAAAAGTTATTATCCCAAAGTGCTCTAAATAGGTAATTTTCAGAGAAAGTTTTTAATATAGTTTATAAACTCAGAAAATTTGAACATTCTATCTTGTAAATACCTACTTAATTTAGAAATTAAGTGGGGGACACATTCTTTTTCAACTTTGGCGACCTGTATCTCACAAATTGTTCATGTGACATGAAATTGTTTCATGAAACCTTACATACATATAAAATAACAAAAACCCCAAAAAAAATTTCATGCTCCGACCTGAATATTTTTGTATTTTGTTAGTTATTAAAGGAACATGGGTATGTATAAAAGTTTTACGTGTTTCGGTGCTTATGTTATCAACATAATTGTATTGTAGTTTAGGCACTTCATGATTTCTATTAGTAATGAATATAAGTAAGGGTCGCTGACTAGAGTGTAGTGTGTTACAAGTAATTTATCATATCATAACAGAAGGATAATCATTATTGTCTTCTTCAAATCTCTATTGTACTTTCTACTGCAGTCCGTTCACAGTTACTTTACCTCTGACATTTTTCGCCGTGTCTCTGTCTAACCTGTAATGCTGTGTACTAGACAGAGATACCGACAAATGTCAGAGGTAAAATAACTGTGAACGGACTGTTGACCCTGTTCAATCCCAACTTAATTTTTGAATCCCCCTAATTTTGGGAACTGGTAAGATGTTGGCAGTCCTCTTGCCCCCGCTGGATAATCAGTGCTTCCATCCCTGATTTCTTAAAAGTGTAGAAGGCAATCGTCTTTTTTTTCTATAGGAGATTTCTGGAAACTTATATAAGACAAAATTATATATCTATATAAATTAATTTCATAGGTGGATTTTTTGCATGAGAAATTAATTTTAAATTATAATCAAATAGATAAAGTCGAACAGATACGATAGTCACAGATGAAAATAATTTCTTTGATTGACCAAGGAGAAAGTACGAAATTGAAGAATGGAGCTTGTGCCATTAGCCGTGACCTTGCGTGGTATTCTGTATTTAATAATGGCTTCATATGATCACTCTTTAATATAAGTGGACTAACTTACTCGATCAGTCGCCGCTGGTGAGGACGCTGCACGCTCTAAATCGAGTTGCCGAGGGACTTTATAAGGGCTGTATTATTTCAGGCATGTAATAATAATAAATGGTTATGACTCGATATGTACATTATTTAAGAATTTACTTTTTTGTTTAAATGACATTGTTTTTATGGATTTATGGACATGAATTTGAATTAATGACATTTTGTAATTCTTTATTAATTTTATAACATAAATTCATAATTTTTTAAAGCCTATCAAACAAGTAGGTACAAGCTATATATTTTGCAGGGCATTGCCCTAGCCTCAAGCTTAAATATGCAAAATACAAGAAACAGATACCTATAATATTAGTATGTAGGTATATAGATAAATAAGCACAAAAATTATAACATTTTCGATACATTAGAAAAATACATCGAAAATTTTCGGTGTATGTATTTTTCAACAAAGAGCCGATTTTAAGTGAAGAAAATGCAGTGGGCATTAAGATCGACATGAGCCCAGGAGTCAATACATATTTTGACTCATATTTTGTTTTATTTTGGAGATATTTTAGATAAAATACCTATTTAAAAGTATGTAATAACAACCACTGATAATGTACTCGTAATTTAGTTAAACTGAAAAAATATGGTATTTTCGCGTAGTATAAATAGTGGCATTATTATACTACATGTTACACACACTATAAAATAATGTTACAAATAGTACAATTATACTACACCCTGTTCGCACCTGACTGCTTAGCTTCCGCCTCCGCGCAGGAACGTCCGATACCTACTCAATGGCAGTCTGTGCGACGAATATTACAGTCGTATCTTTCTAACTTCAATCAGAGATCATGTACCACTGACAAGGGTGTTTGTGGGCGTTGCAAGATAGTCCCATCCGTTAAAGTTATATTTTATTATAAATTGAAGCAAATTGAGGTTGTAAGCAAAAATAATAGTTTTTATTGAGTTAGTGAGAATAGAATAGAATAGAAAACGCTTTATTGTTCACATAATTTACAATATAACAATAAAAGAATACAATAGAATTAAAATAGTGCGACAATCGCTTAAAGCGATTTCTTCCAGGCAACCTGATTAAGAGAGGAAAGGATTATAGAGGAAGGTAAGTGACGGGGTGTACAATAATGGCGAATTAATTAAAACAAAAATGAATACACTTGAATAAAGAGTCATAAATATACATAAGATATATACATACATATCAATATACACAAAAATTTAATATTACAACAATAATAATAATGCATACAAAAACATACTAATACTTAAATAAATAAAAATACTAAACACATATTAATAAATATAATAAAAAATAAATATTATAAATCAACTAAAAATGACTATCTAACATGGAGGCAACTGCGACAAATAAAATTCTATGACTTGCTCCTTAAAGACAGCAAGAGAAAGAGCACGTCGAATAGGAACAGGTAGCGCGTTCCATAACTGAACAGCTTGGAAAGCAAAGGACCTGCCGTAAAATAATTCGGAGCGGGCAGAAGGAGTCATGAGGGTAAGGTTTTCTTTGGACCTGAGGGGAAGGGAGTGGGCGGAGTGCCAGAAGGTAAACCGTTCTTTTAGGTAACGTGGAGTAGAAGGATTAAACAAGATATTGTGAAGAAGGAAAAGGACATGAGCATTCCGGCGAAGTCGAATAGGAAGCCATTTGAGCTTTGCGCGAAATTGAGATACATGATCATACTTGCGTAGACCAAATATAAATCTAATGCAATAATTTTGAAGGCGCTCAAGCTTCTCAAGCTGGATCTCGGTGAGGTCAATAAAGCATGCGTCTGCAACTCTGCATAGTCTAAGATGGGAAGAAGAAGATACTGAGCGAGCGTAGTTACTTACTGGGGCAGTTAATTTTATGCTATATTGTAATTATGTTTTTTCTGTTTTTCGCAAGAGCGCCCCTAGGCACAACACATGCCTACTTTGCCTTAGGGATAATTCACCACTGTCCCCTATGCATCTCCAATAAGACTGGTTGCAAGCAGCTTGCAACCAGCGCAATCCTGAAGATTTGATGAACTCATACGTCCACTATGTGGGTAGGTGTCCTACGCTGCACTTGCCAGTAATGGGATTTCCACTGAATATTTTTTCGACCACATAGATCATCAGTTCTCCGTGTTACGTGCTCTGCCCAATGCCATTTCACCTTGCCGATTTTCTGGGCTATGTCGTTAACTTTGTTTTATTTTTTTATTTTAAATAGGTTTGCGTTTGACTACACACTACCTGATGTTAAGCAGATATGCGGTCTAGGATGTAGCACGCTTACCTAGAAGATACCTATTTACTCGAGATTTGAAGACACCTTACATTGTACTTTAGCGGAAAGACAGACTCAGGCAAAGCTTTCCGCATTCTGGCAGTTCGTATGAGGAATGTGGACTCAAAACGCTTGGTTCTAACGCGTGGGATGTCCACCATAAAAGGGTGGCGCTTTTGTCGCGTCTGTCTAGCCGTACGATAGTAGAAATGAGCAGGTGGGACCAGATTGTGCAACTCCTGGGCGCACTCACCGAAGTGTAAGCGTTCTTCTACGGATCTCTTCAGCCCTGATTCGATATTGCAGAATAAATAATAACTGCTTTAATTAAAAACATTACTTTATTAAATTTTCTTAACCGCTAACATTTAATTTTACATTATTTATTTATTTTCTCGCGCGAAAGACCAGTGGCAAACCACCTTTGATGGTTTGAATCATGATCGGTTTAGCCTCCACAATAGGATGCCTTAAAGAAGTTGGCGCTGGCTCCACTGTGAATTTTGACAAGACGGCTGCAAGGCCTGCCAATGACTGCATTAATCCTAAACGACCTCCTGAAAATTACATCATAGTTTCAGCTTAAGTTTTTACATACCTATACGTAGTGTTATACCTTGTAAAATATAGCTTGATACGCGAGACATTGACATTGACATACGCTTAATGACTCACGCACATCAAGTACCATATTTTTTAAAGTCAAAATGTTTGGTACACAATGTTGTACTTCATGCTCGTGAATCTTGACTATGAAGTACAACATTGTATACCTATATTTTACAAGGTATAGTACCATAACGTATACTGAGCGCCACACAAATTGAGAGATGGGAAGTTATGCGCAGCGTTCTGCGCAAAAGCCAAAATATGGGTACGCGCGGAAACCAGAGAGACGAAATGCCGGGGCACACCCGCCCGCCAACCTCATGCCTCCCGCGCGCTCCCTACGCCCAAGCTCACTACTTCGCCATTTGCATAGGCATTGTGCACACATGCGCAATAATTAGCGAATCTCGGCGAAGTGTCATCTGCGGCTAACTTCCCATCTTTCAATTTGTGTGGCGCTTAGTATAACAAGAAATCAATGTTAAGAGATAATAAGATAAGATGATAGGTAGTAGAATTTAAGCATCAACATGGTTTTTTTTTATGAATTTAGGTTAAAGGTAAGCACGTACCGCTAATAAAGATAGACTTGCGCCTGGCTTTAAGCAAAGAACTGCGTTGCGCATGCGTCGTATAATTTTTTTTAGTGAGAATATAAGATCCTCACTTCTTCACATAAGATGCCAAATGGTAGACTAGGGAGAGAGGCTTGGAAAGTTGTTTGACAATCTTGATGAATTTCAGGAAGAAGACAGAAATAAAGAGTAGCGCGGAAGGGGCGTGTTTCATGGCAGTAAATTAGCTGAACTACTGTACGATAAAATGCTGGAAAATCTTACCAATACAACCTCTTGGTCCATCACCAAACGGCAGGTAAGCAAATTTATTAATGTTTTCGGAATTTTGCGGGCTGAACCTCTCCGGATGAAATTCTTCAGGATTCGTAAAGTACTTGGGATCAGTTTGTAATGCTTGTATTGGAATCAAGATTTTGACTCCTTCATCAATAGTTAAGTCCATGTCAGGCACTTTGTACTTACGAGCACATTCTCTGATCAAGAACCCAACCGATGGAAACATTCGCATACTCTCCCTGAATGCCCATTCTAAATGACGCATTTTCTGAATAGCATCGTAGCTGAGTTTATCATCGTATTTTGATAAAACATGGTCAATTTCTTCTTGAATCTTACTCTGGATATCAGGATGATATGCGAGCTGATGAAGCGTAAAGCTAGTAGTTGAAGATGAGGTTTCAAATCCAGCAACAAAAAATACGAACATTTGGGCAGCCATGAGATCATCAGTCATTTCTAATGATGCTAGCTCTGGAGTACCATCTGCTTTAAACCTCTCCATGGATTCACCGGTAATGGTTCCTTTCTTTTTGCATTCCAATAGCAGGTCGACAAAATCATTTCTCCCCGAAGGTTCATAGTTTCTTTGTTTCAATATAGATTGTACAAGTGGTATAACATCAGCTTCTAGCCTGTCTGTCATTTTAAGGTTCTTGAAAATTTTTGGAAATAGCCTTTTTAGGAAAAATTTAATTGCATCTTTGAATCGGATTTGTAGGATTTTAACTCCTAATTTTCTGAACTCCGATTCGTCCTCACTAAGTGCGTCCATGTCGAGTCCAAAGCCGCAAGCTCCGATAAAGTCAGTGGTGAAGCGTGCCATAAGGTCTCTAGCGTCAATGGGTGCTTCAGCCGCTGCCTGAATGCGGACATGCAGTCGCTCTGCACGCTCTACTATGAGAGGAAACATTGCCTTCAACTTGCCGCTGGAGAAAGCTGGAGTCAAGCGCTGCCGTAGAAGTCGCCACAGATCTCCATCAGCATTGAATAAGTGACGAGTTAAAGGTTCTGGAGCGTCATCAGTAGAAATAAGACGACGGACATAAAAATGATTGAAGTCTGTTACTAGGATGCGTTTAACAATTTCAGGGTCTCTAATTAGAAGCTGGGGTTTATGGGACCTATAAAGTCCAACTACTTTTTCGTTGGGGTAGTCACGGTAAGTATCTGTCGCTACTTGCGTTAAGCTCTTTTTCATAAAATATATTTTGATATTGTTACCAAAAAATGGTAAAGGTGTATTATGTTTTATATTTCTCTTTTTCCAATAGCTAAAATTTTTGGTATAGGATACATACACAACAGTCAGGAAAAGCAATACTATCACAAAAAATATCATTTTGGTTACACAATATGTGATCAAAAACGAGTAGATATTGGATTAAAATAAGTTAAACAAATAGTTAACACTAGATATTGAGAGCTGTAATGCCAATGTGATTTATTATCAAGAAGACACTGAATCTACTCTTAATTTTTACACAATTATTAATGTTATCAGAAGAGACTATATGTATAGCAAAAAATTGGTAAGCACTCATACAAACAAGGTTTTACGGAACAATAGAGGTACTAGGTAGTTAGTATTGTGATAATTCAAACCTTACTAAGCACTAACAGCTAACTCTGTTTAGATTAGACAGTTTGTAAGATGAACTTCGAAGTTCCAGATAAATTAGGTAATGTCTGATTGACCTACAAATTATCACAGTAACTTAAAAAAATACATTTGTGAAAATATTTCAAAAAATGTACTAGTTATGCTAAACAATTATACGAATTATATATACGTTATGAAATATCCTTAGAAATTCGTATTACTCATTTTGTATAACTCATTGTTAAGTTGAAAGTGAGTGAGTTCCTTTCAGTAAAAAACTAGAGGTATTATTCTGTGCAACCCTTCATAGCGCTACCACCAAAAAGTCTAGAGATAAGCAGTTATCTATTGGTAAACAATAATTATTTTCAACAAACTTTGTTCCCAACGTATGTAGGTACTTACCTAATGATTACAATTTTTTTTTATATCAATATGTAGCAATGAACAATTAACAAGCGAAGTAAGTACCTACTTAAGCCACATTATCTTTGAAATAGGCGAAGCAAATTAGAAATTATTTTTAAAGCTATGTGCTATAAAATGTGTATACTTAGCACAAGAACTCATTGGTAAACCACATACTTTTCAGATATTAACTTATGATTAGATTTAATGTAAAGTTATAACCTAAGAAATAAATATTATGTAAGCTATTAATTAAACAAAACAATCACAGTACACGATTACAATGTTGTTGGACTATAACAGAAGTATTTGTATTTTAAATCACACATATTTAGAAGTACACACGAAATTATGATGTATGGTAATTCTTTTTACAAATTAGAATAAATGTTGGTCAATTTCCCTCTATAATCTAAGGTCAATCATAATTTAGATAAAACAAATCTACCGATTTTATGGACTGTCTACCGTTTTCACTGACTCATAAACGTCCTCACACGGTCTGATTTAAGCCAGAAACATACTATCGGACGCGGCTGACGGACGCGACTGATTCCGCTACTTAGCAATGTGCACAGTCTCAAAACATCCGGTGTGCCAGATCGCTTCCGGACGTCCGAACGCTCTTGGACGTCCGAAGGTGACGTCCGCGACTTATGTCCGATAGTGTGCACAGCTCAGTGAATTTTACCGGATGAATTTTGGTTTCGGAACTAGACTGTAAAGGGTGAAAATCACTCGGAGCGAATTATGTTTTGGAACGATCTTGGAAAAAAAGAGTTACCTAAGTGTTACCATTTATGCAATAAATGTTCCTTTTGTTTCTTTACCGATACTTTTTCTACATGGTTGCTTTTTTGTTTTTATTTATGTAGGTCATCATTTCCTAAAATGGTATATAAATTCTCAGTAAAAATTCTTCTGTAAATAGGTACTTATCATTAAATTATCCTTTTTCACGGAAAATGTTACTCTTCGATCTGTCGTACGTTTAAATCGAACAAAAACTCTGGTAACACCGGCAATAGCATCGATCGGCGCGCGAAATTCAGTTTTTCTTAGGTTTTATGTCAAGATGTGTATGTGGAGATACATTACAGTATGTTCACAGTTGTTTTGCCTCTGATATTTGTCACTGTCTCTGCCTAGTCATTACACACAATCTTGAATCATCAATCAAGAAAGCTACTTCACGTAGCTGTGAACGGAGTGTACTCATGTATAGTCATTTTGCGAAAATGAATAGTTTTGACTTACATACATAAAATCTGAAACAGTGAACAGTCTTTATACAAAACTGTATCAACCTGATAATTTCTAGTTGAAGAGAATTTGAATTTCGCGCGCCGATCGAGGATATATGCCCAAAAAAGATCTTTAATTAACAACAGCATTAACTTTTACATAATAACTAGTTTCATCTTTATCTAAAATGATTATAATATTTTGCCGTCGCAGAACACCTAGTTTAGTGTGAATTGGAATGATAAAATTTTCAACTTATATTTCCTCAACCCTTGTTTTCATTATAACTTCTCTCGTTACGTCAATTTTGACAGCCGAGTGAAATTGAACTCTGATTTTACCAGGGTGAATTATTTACACTGTCAGGTGGAATTTCACTCTGTCGGAGGCGTTCCAAAACACTAGAGTAAAATTCACCGTTGCGTTTCGGAACCAGCATCGAGCGAATTTCACCCTTCACCGAGTGAATATTGCCTGTTTTGGAACGCACCCTAAGTGGCAACACTGGAGTAGTTGCTATGCCGAGTCCCTATATTGTACAGCACGTATTTGATGACACCAAATTGTACGGGCAGGAAAGCACGGCCCGTATTTTATGTCCCATGTCACCAATTATCAGGCTGTACAATACGTGTCGTACAATACTGGCCAGCCTTTATCACCTCGTGCAAATAATGTACAGCCCGTATTTTGCGACCCAATAATGTACATCATGATAAAACGTGTCCCGAAGAAGAAAACACTAAATATCATGCTGTACATTATTGTGTCGCAAAATACGGGCTGTACATTACTGGAAAGAAGGGTGTTTGCGCTTATGGGTTGGTTTGTCTGTGACTTCTGTCAGTTCCACAGAGATATACTAAGCGCCACACAAGTCGGCGGATAAGAAGTTTGCCGTGCCACATATGACACTTTGCCGTGATTCGCTAATTATTACGCATGTGTGCCAGGCCGTACAATATCGAGCTATACAATACTGTGCCGGACATTATTGACACAGGCCGATAATGTACGGCCTGTATTTCACAGCCCAATATTGCACAGCCTGATATTCCCCGGCCAGTGACACCATGCCGTACTATATCAGGCTATACATTATTATGTCGTGAATTACTGGGTCGTACATTATTGGCTCCCGCTTTGCTTTGCTTGTTTACGTTACGTTTCTTTCTGCGAATTTTCTCAATTCTCTGATGTTTGGTTATGTATTTATAAATTAAATCATAAATATGAGCGGAAAGGTTTCCATCAGACTTGTGTCTGAAAGAGTTAATCACTGTGTAGCTTCACTTAATGAATTACCTCGGTTCTACACACCCGGTGAGGTTATAACTGGGGTTCAAGATTTTATGCGGTAAGCAAAACTCAGTAGATAAAAACGATTGCCATGAAGATTTTCCTATTTTTGAGTGACGAAACGGAGGAGGTACTCAATTCGACGCGATTTTTTTTTAACTGAGTATAACCACGCATAACTTTTTACATAGTTGTCCGATTACGATAATTCTTTTTTATTAGAAAGAGTCGGTATACTTCGAAATTGGTCCCATTTAAATTTTATCGAAATCGGCTGATCCATTTTTGATAAATCAACAATAATGTAAAAAATGCCACATCGATCCGTGTGAAATATTCGCGTATTCTGTACACGTTTGAAGTCAGTCATGCCATTTTTTGCAAAAGATAATTATTTGATAGTACTTAGTAAGTTTGAAGTACCTTCCATTTTCAGGGGTCATGGAACATACGTAGAAGAAGACTGCATTAAAGCCTCGGTGGCCGGTGTTATGCAAAAAGTAAACAAGTTGATATGCGTGCGTCCCCTGAAGAGCCGATATGTAGGGGAGATTGGGGATGTGGTAGTTGGTCGAATAATCGAGGTTCAACAGAGAAGATGGAAGGTGGAAACTAACTCGAGATTAGACTCGTACCTACACCTTTCTGCTGTCAACTTACCTGGAGGAGAGTTGGTAAGCTTACATCACTGTTGGAACTAGCAGGGCCATAGCCAGTAAAGGGCCTTGAGGGGCGATGCTCTACCTTAAAATACCCCTGACTTTCTTGAACTTGTTTTACATGCCTAGACATGTAAACCTCGCTGCAATTGATCTTCCAGTCGGGTATTTATCGTAAATAGGTCCCTGACATACCTACCTCCCATGAACTCCTTGTAGCCACTATTCTTCTAGTTGTACTGCTGAGATTTAAGAACTTGGAATTTTAGAATAACAATTATCTAATAATAGCTAGAAATAACTATCTAACATCTAGAAATACATGCATGAATATAATTTTCTTCAACAGTCGAAGCTGACTAAAATCTAAGTACATAATTAATAAAGTTATACTTATTATTTATTTTTCTAATCTGTGAAGTTTTATTGTTTGATTGATATTCAAAATTACAATAACTTAACTTACATATCTTTTGAACATCACCAATAACAGATGTAATAAGTTGTTTTATTTTGTTAACTTCCAGAGAAGACGATCGGCAGAAGATGAACAGACCATGAGGAAACATTTACAAGAAGGGGACTTGATCAGTGCAGAGGTGCAGAATATCAACTCTGATAATTCACTGGCTTTGCATACTCGAAGCTTAAAGTATGGCAAGGTATGGTATTAAGTATTAACACATTTAGTGCTGAAAACATGCATTTTTGTCTTGTTCTCCGGAAAATTTAGTGAATACCCATGTGTGCATGTTTTTCACCAGTTACAATGTAGTCAGAAAGTATTTGAGTGGAATGGCACAAAATATGAAATCAATTTTGTTGGTATTTTTTTTTTATAATCTACTGGGCCAGCCGGAGTGTTTGATACAGCCTGATTCATTGGTAGGCTCAAGTTCAGCAGTGGACTAATTAAAGACCAGTACAGTATGGTGTAAGATAAAACTTAATATCACGAACCAATAATTTTTATCATCATAAAAAGGAAAGGAGGCCTGCTTTGTGCCTTATCTCCGCTTTGATCTAATCTCAACACAGGCATCACTTACAATCAATCTGATGCACCCCATTACCAAGTACATAAACAAGACAACTGTCTGAGTAAAATACAACACATTACTGAAAACTTGCCACCATCACTAATTGAAACTGCAGCCTTACATTTGTGAGGTTGTGGGTTCAAATCCTGGTACAATGAGTTCTTTGGAGATGGTATTGGGAACTGGGCCAGCGTGGTGGATTTGGCATAATCAAATCACCCTTCATGTGTAACCATGGTGGTCAAGAGGTAGTGACACCTGCCTTACAATCGTGAGGTTGTGGGTCCAAATCCCCGGTCCCGTACCAATGAGTTCATTGCAATTTATGTACTGAATTTCACACCACTGGCTTTTTTGTTGAAGGAAAACATCGTGAGGCAACCTGCATACGGCCATTGAAGAAATTCGATGTCATATGTGAATCCACCAACCCGCACTGGGCCGGTGTGGTGGATATGGCTCAATCACTCTTCGTGGGTAGGCCTACGTCCTGCAGTGGACTATTAAAAAGGCTGGTACAGAGAACCCTTCATGTGTAGGCCTTTGTTCTGCAGTGGACCATTAAAACGGAGCTGGTACAGTACACACAGTACAGTAGGTACTGAAAACTTTGCTAAAAGTGTTTACTAAATTATTACTTTCATTTAATTTCAGCTCACCCAAGGCGTTCTAATTAAGGTGTTTCCGTCTCTAATAAAGCGCAGAAAGAATCATTTCCATAACCTGCCCGTTGGAGTGTCAGTTATTATCGGCAACAATGGCTACATATGGCTCAGTCCTAATCAGCAGGAGATGTCGATGGAGGGAGAAAGCGAAGAAATTACAAGCATAGAGACACAAGTAAGTTACCTTGTGAAATATACAAATATTCTGTAAACTAAATTAATCTATTTATAAAAAATAAATCTAGGTATACCTCTCAGAGCAAATAAAAAAATCCAGAGGGAACGTCGTTGAACAGTCAAGTGAAGCCGGTTTTTTATACATGTGTGAGTGCGTCGCTGTTGCGCCACCATAGTTTGACTGACAAGCCAAGGCGTAGTTTCTTAGTTACCTGGATGTGTGTGCGATTGTCTGTACACGGCGAGGCGTAGTTTTGATTGGCTTCAATTGGCTTCACTTGTTTGTTCACAACATTCTCTCTTAATTTTTTCATTTGCTCTGAGGTATACCTATAATAAAGGGCAAAAATTAAAAAAAATGTCCCGCTTTTGAAATAGCATAGTAGTGGTGCCAGTATTAATTTCTGATCTTTTTTGTGAAGCTGTTACTTATACAGCTTATAATTATTACATTACTGATATTGGCGATCTCGTGGCTAACTTATGTTCCACTTTTGCACTGCAAGGCGTTTCAGGGTTTAGAATATCCATAAATAAAATAATTATACTGTTGTGGCTAGGTGGCTAGGCTAGAGTCAATATAATCCTGCGTGTTAAACCGATTATATCTCAAAAACTTTGAGCTAATATCTACAGTGCCACAGTTCCTAAATGAAAGTAGTAAAAAATGTCCGAACGACGTCATACATACCGACTTAGATATTTGCATTAAAAGATTCACAATGACCCGTTTTCTCGAATCTCAGCGTAATGTTACCTAATTAGTGCTTGTAACCGAGCACTTTGGCATCGCGCTGCGTTGTAGTCGGCTTGCAATCGCCTTACGACTAACTAAAAAGCCTGCCCACTTCGTAGCTTGGGCAGAGTTTTGGCTCGGACACTTTTTTAGCACGATTGTGACTATAGATTTTGCTCGATGCTCAAAAATTAAAATGGTCTGGTCTCTGGTTTTTGAGCCCATATACTTAAACAGAGTGTATCAGCGTTTCTGCTATAACATTGAGTAACAACTGCTATAACTACGACACCATGAAGGAACCATAATGTCTGTGAAAGATGTCATTTATAAGAAATGCTTGTCGTTTGATTGCAGCGAGTCCGCCTCTCTGACCGCGAGACGATCGCGCGGCTCCGCAACTGCATCGCCGCACTAGTCGCGTCCAAGGTAATGCTAGACGACACCAGCATCATGTTCGCGTACGAAGCCAGCCTCAAGTACGACCACGTGCGGGAGCTGCTCGACCCCGAGGCCATGCTCGACGTCGCCTTCCTCACGCAACACAGAATAAACGACTATACTGAGGTGTAAATAAGGTTGGTTTTCTTTTGATACCCATATCCTGAACTTTAGTATGTAATATGCTACTAGTTGCACCTTTTTTTTTATTTCAAATAGGTTTGCGTTTGACTACACACTGCCTGATGTTAAGCAGATATGCGATCTAGCACGCTTACCTAGAAGATACCTATTTACTTACTCGAGATTTGAAGACACCTACATTGTACTTTAACGGAAAGACAGACTCAGGCAAAGCGTTCCACATTCTGGCAGTTTGTATGAGGAATGTGGACTCGAAACGCTTGGTTCTAACGCGTGGGATGTCCACTATAAAAGGGTGGCGCTTTGGTCGCGTCTGTCTAGCCGTACGATAGAAGAAAGGGGCAGGTGGGACCAGATCGTGCAACTCCTGGGCGCACTCACCGAAGTGTATCCGATAGTAGGCTAACAGACATGACCTCAACTATCTTTTTATCTTAGAGAACCTTCGATTATATCTTTCGCTAACAGTCAGGCGAGATTGGAGGTCCAGCGCGGATTATTCGTGTCAAAAAAAACTTGACAAGAAACTGCTTGGTGCCATTCTTATGGCGCTTTCTCCAACCAGCACAGAACAAACGAATATAGGTAACGTGTATCTATTTATTCGTAAATAATTAATCAGTAGGTAATCTTGTATATACAAAAATGATACCCGTTTTCCGTTGTCACGACATAACATGAAAACGGCTTGACCGATTTGGCTAATTTTTTTTTTGTAGTTTTCTAATACTTTGTACAAGGTTCTTACGGAAATAAATATTAAGAAAATCTCTCAGAAAGATTGAAAAATATACTAATAGACTCTTAATAATCTTGAAAAATATAATAATAACTCTTGGTCGGTTTTGTGACTATTGACGATGATTTGACATTCGACTTCTAGGCGAAACGAAGTTCGCCGGGTCCGCTAGTATAATATAACATTAAAAATACATGTAGTTTCGGTATAATTATATTTTCGAACAATAGTTTATAACGTCCATTCACATAAGAGACACAACGATATTTATAAATAATATAATTACATGGAGTGTTCGGTAACAGGCGAACACATAAGGTACATTATTTTTGTATGGTCTACAGAAAGGTTTTTTCTTTATTTTTTAAATTTTGGATTTGGATAATTTATAGGGATAGCCCTCGCGTAACAATATTAATGAGTGCTAAATTATATATCTATCCGTCATTTAGTTCAACTTTCTACCATACAAAGTGATTTTTAATCGGCTAAGAAAAAGGCTTCTGATAAACACACCTAAAATGGAATTTCTAAACGAGTATTTTCTTAGAAAAAAATCGTAAAAACATTAATACTATCTTAGATTAGGTAACTATATTTTAGTATTAATTTTATATACATCACGTTAAATCTATCATAGCCTCTAAAAGTTAGAAATTGTAAACCAAACCTACGAAAATTGTAAATTATTAAGAACATTGTGACATTCACATAATACTCATATAAAAGCTCACAACTCTCAGTTATTCAGTTATAGGTAAATATGTAGTATTTGGCACTGTTACTCTCGTTTATTTCTCTTTCCGAGGATCTTCATGAGGTTTCTGGACATGAAGTATGGTTTCTCCGGCGATCCGTCGTTTCGTTCGCAGTCTTCCACTAAAACAAAGAAATACCACTGAGATTGTCACAATTTTTTGACTATATTTAGACTAGGATACTAAAATAACTCTAAACTGTGTCATAGTAATCGAGAACAATTGGAGTTAACGGCGTGCGAGCTTATTACATTATTAGAATGCATTATTTCATCGTGGGAGGCGAATTTTAGGTCACACCAACTGTTTGGGAAAAAGGAAATATCCAAAACTACTTTTTATTAATTTCATATATAAAATTAAAGAAAATCTCTAGTTAAGATTTTTTTTTCTTGTATATAGAAAAAAAAATAGTTTGTACAAGTCTAGAGCTCTGGTGTCAGAGTTTTTAAGTTGTTTAAAGGCTTCTAATATGGATAAACGGTGAAACAATCAGAGCCCACAATGTAACATGACATTCGAACGGTAGCGCCAAGTTATGTGTAAACAAACCATACCGAAGAAACTGACGGTTGGGGTGTAAAACTATAAAAACTTTTCTGTGACAAAACACAACAGGCGATTTCATACAATCGACCTGAAGTCGAAAGCAGTGAGCTAAGCTAAGCGAAGGTATGTAGCGATTCTGCTATTTAATTTCTTTGGGCGCTTTCCGTCGATTTTCCTTCCATACGTACGAAGCGGTTTGACTCAACATTTCTGATTCGTACAGAAAGGGATACGGTTAAAAAACGTAACTTACAGAAACAAAGGAACAGCGTATCCACTGCCATAGCATTGACGTTGATGAATATAGTGCTGATGAAGTAGGTGGCCAGGGCCACGCTGAGGATGACTGCGGGGATGTAGTTGTAGCGCGGACGCTGGCCTACGCCACCTTGTACCAAAAGCTCTAATCTAGCAGGAACCCGACCCCCACCGAAACGGTTAATACGGTTGGAAAGCGTAACTTACAGAAACAAAGGAACAGCGTATCCACGGCCATAGCGTAGACGTTGAAGAATATAGTGCTGATGAAGTAGGTGGCCACGCTGAGAATGATCGCGGGGATGTAGTTGTAGTGCAGACGCTGGCCTTTAGCCACCTCGTACCAGAAGCTCCAATCTAATAGGTAGTACACCGCGAACCCGACGCCAACCGATATCAGCACCTTCGATAGGAAGAATATGAAGTCCGTGACCTGGAAAATAAAACGCAACGATTCTTCAAATGTTTTTTTTTAAGTGAAACTTCTAATGCGACTTCCAACAAGGTCACGCTAAACGTTTAACCTGCCATAGAGGGGGTATGAAAGCACTGTTGCGTTAAACGAAGTTTCACTTCTTCCACGCGGAGGGACTCCACGCACTTTTTTTTTCTTTTTACCCGCCTACCAAGTAGGTTTCGTCGTTTTAGCCATAGAACATCCGCTTCTAGACATAGGCCTCTCCTACAGATCCATAGGAGGCTAAAACAACTTTTACACTCGATAGATTCTAACTCGCTTTTCAATAATAATGATGAAATACAGATATCTGTTTTATAAACCACACCATAGATTAATTAGGTACTCAAATTCGTCTATGACCACACGTACCGAGCACATGCGATTTATATAATTACAGTCCAGTTCGTCATCATAGAACGACTTACCTTTGTGTTGCCTTGACGAGTTATTCATCCACTTCAACTAAAGCTTATCGGTGTGTGTCCATTGATGATCCTCTACTCGAGATATAGGTTTTCCATGTAATTTTAAAAGCATATTGGGCCCGGCGCCCGCCTGATTGTCGGGTCATTGATTTTCACTTGAGAATTATTGGAGTGGGCGAGTATAGTTATGACGCCAACCAAGCTAGTTCGTATGCTAATAGGTACTATACCTAGAATAGAGCATCTACAGGAGGTTAATGTTAGTGTTACGTACTTATAGATATTTTATAGAGATTTTTGTGCTATCCCACAAAAACCTTTTATTTTTTCGGTATTAGAAGTAGTGTGTCACTTTCCGACCTTTGAACTGCTAAAATGTAAGTCTATCTATTGCTCTGTTGCTATGTGAAAGAGCAACAAAACATTCCATCCATTCATCTGCTGACGTCAATATCATTGCCGGATTTCGAGGTTTTCGTCGTCCCTCTATATGGACTTCGGACAACCCCACAATATCCCAGCGCAACCTACTGAACTCTTCTTCCAGCTCAACAATACCAGGCCAGTCGTTGTTTCAATACATTGGGGTGACAGCCGTACTTCTGCCAGAAATTCTTTGCATCCCCTGCTCCGCCGTTACCGAGGCCGCTGTCGTAGCCCGGAATAGCGGAGCCGTGGACTGGGGGCCTGGTCGTATTTGTGCTAATCATTTGAGGGAGTTTGCCCATAATCTCCGCGCTAGGCAGGCGATGGCGATCGCAGAAACGTAGCTTCGCGATAAGGATGCTGCTGCCCATCCCTGCCCAGGGCTATTTAAGCTACATTTGATTTGAATGGTTATACCGCCATTAGTCGGTTCCGGTGTACCTCAGTCGGCTCTTACGACACGCAGTGTCTGTCGGTGAGAGGGACTATTCTACCCTGCCGGTGCCTCACGGCCAAAAATATTAGTAAGGATTAAACATGAAAAATGACATAGGTGACGTGATCTAAGGGATGCTCAATACTGCGCCGCAAACAACTTCATTGTTATTGGTACAAAAATTGAAAGTATCGAAGGCATGTGCCAGGCGTCGAAATATTTTTTTTAGACTTTAACTAAACTATTACCCATTAGGTATTCATTAGTGTACTCTGTGTACTTGAAAAGGTATTATTGGAGTATTAAAATGAGTGTAAAATCGCTTTCGGCCGCATACGCAACCAATGATAAGAATTGAATATTGTATAATTTATTTTGGAAGTTACTTTTTAGGGTTCCGTACCTCGAAAGGAAAAATCGGAACCCTTATCGGATCACTTTGTTGTCCGTCTGTGTGTATGTCAAGACTCTTTATCTCGGGAACGCGTAAAGATATCGAGTTGAAATTTAAACTATATACGTATATCTATGGTCTCTTGCAGTTGTGTAAAAGAAAAACTTCTCAGTTATCGTTTAAAAAAGTTAGAGCCGTTTATATCATAAAAAACCGCATATTTCGACACTCACAAAAATCAAAACCTACAGAGTACTTCCCATTGACATAGACCTATGAAATTTGGCGAGAAGCATTGTCTCAGAGTACACATATAGGAATAAATCTGAAAACTACATTTTTATTTAAATCATATAAAATAGAGCTTCAAAATTCACAAAATATGGGCTTAAAATTCAAAGTGAGTAAATCGTATCATGTATTCATTAGCACAAGCTAAAACAGATATTTAATTATATTTACAACGTAATTTTCGATGTATGACGAGAAAAGTAAAAAAGAAAAACTTTTTTGTCGATGGTTATAAGTACAGAGATTTTAACAACTTACTTCCCAATTTTGTGAAATTTTCTGGATTTGTACGGAACCATCAATGTGTGAGCCTGACTCGTTTTTTCATTTAGAATTTCTTACACTATCACATTCGTTTTTGACTGTAATGGTAGCTGTAACTAATGAAAATAAATGAAATGTTCGCTACTGGTTGTTTATGAGGAGCTTTTCCTCTTTGTTGGCGACTAGTTGCAATGATCAGCAGCATAAAATATAATTAATCTTTACGATATAAATTCATCCATACCTTATCTAAGACGACGACTCGTACAATATTCCTCAGCAACAAAGAGAAGGCGTCTCTCGCGCTTGCACAGAACGCTTTCCCATGCACCGCGCACATAATGTAAGCATTCTTGTTGATGAACTTGAGGAAGCTCTCGAGACACCAGAAGAAGCACTTGCAGAAGCAGAGAATGCAGCGCGTGAACGGGTTGTCGAACTTCTTGAGCTTGTGGTCGATGTATTCGAGGATGACGCGGATCACGCGCACTATTGCGATTATTAGAGCGCCGAACGCTACTGTGCCCAAGTGGTATCTGAAATTTTAAGATAGTATCGTTAGTGAGACTTAAAAGTCGTTGCCAAAAGCTTAGTTAAATCAGAAAATGGTTTGTTGTATTTATATGTATAGTGTTACTGGCAAACATGTAGCATCCGTTTAAGGGCATATTATGTACATCAAAACAAACATCTTTTGTTCTATGACTTCTGAAAAATCGTATTTATTTTCTTCCATAAAAAAAAAAAAAACTTAATTAACGTAATAAGCGCACGCGCCGCCACCTGCGAGACTTGGAGACGGTAATATCATTACCGTGACTTGGACCTCAGAGGAGATACTGTATAAATATGCAAACAAGTGTAAAATATTAGTGAGATGCAAAAACAATAATTATTTGTACATAATATGCTGATTCTACTTTTAATCGTTTTTTTTTTTGGGAAATTTTATCCGATTTGATAAAAGTTGTATAACAAAATTTGTGTTTTTATGTTCAGAAAATACCCTTAAAAGGATGCTAATTGATTACTAATAACCTTTTATGTCACTCTGCAGCTATTTATCTGTTTTATGTGTCTTGTGAGTAAGCTACAATTTTCTGTGATGTATGTCATGTGACATCGGATTAGGCTTTACATAAATAAATATTTTTGGGACATCTTACACACGGCCTCTGACCCCAAACTAAGCAAAGCTTGTGATATGGCTGCTAGATACTGATATACTACTTATACTTATTTTTAAATACATACTTATATAGATAGTAACTAAATAACACCCAGACACAGAGCAAACATTTATGTTCATCACATAAACACTTGCCCGGGTGGGGATCGAACCCACGCCTCTTTGATTCAGATGTTAGGGTCACTAACTACTGAGCCACCGCGGCAGTCAGACATGAGGCACTGAACATGCGTGTGTCAGTGATGACAGTGTGTCCACTTGGGTAAACTCAAATTTTATATCAATTGTTATTTATTTTCTTCATCTCGACACTCAAGAACCATCTAGCTGAATTTGTATTACATTTCATAAACATGACTCTAAATCTAAAATAGGTATAGAAGATATATTTACCGGAAGGTTCTATAAATGCCAGAAGTCAATGTGAAGAAAGGCAAGTCTCTCTTGTGGAAAGTCCAGTACCACGTAGAGAAAGTGCTGGCCAGCATCATATCAGCCACTCCGCTGATGAAGAACATGGTCCAGAAGAAGCCCAGCAGGTTTAGCACTGGAACAAATATCATAGAAGATAATAGACAGAATGTTGGACTATAAGACTAGAACAGGGTACCTATTAACTGTTATGTGTGATATGTATTAACAACGCTGTGACTTGTTCCACACGGGAGCTAAAAAAATACTAGATTGGTTTTAGCGGTAAAATATGAAGCGACATTGAAGAATTCACAATAGGCAAATTTATTTTACAATAAGCTAAACCGCACAGGCCGACACAAACTTCTTGGCGGCTGTGAAGTTAGCTACAAGCTGCGTTAAACCCGATCCTCACGCAACTGTTAAACCGAAATTCATTTCTTTTTGTTTTTTTTTGCCATTTACAGATAAACCACTCATTTTAAGTTTACGAAAACTCATTTAGCGGCTTCGAGCAAATATCTACAGAGCCACAGTCCCTAAGTGAAAGTAGTAAAAAAATGTCCGAGCGCCGTCTTACATACTTACTTAGATATATACATTAAATAATTCACAATGACCCATTTTCTCGAATCTCGACGTTATGTCACCTAATTAGTGCTTGTAATCGAACACTTTGGCATCGCGCGGCGTTTTAGTTGGCTTGAAATCACCTTACGACTAACTTTTTAAGTCTGCCACTACGTACCTCGGGCAGGGGGCTTGGACACTTTTTGTACGACTGTGACTCAATAGATATTTGCTCGAAGTTTAGCGGTCATGAATAGGTAGATAGTGTTTTCTAGCTACAATCACCTTAAAATTTAGTTTTATTTAGTTAATTAGTGGTCAGTCTTTGCACGAAAATGCATCAACTGATTTTTACCTTAGTAGTTTTTAATTGATGCACTCTTGTGCATAGACTTACCACTATTTTGGTGCCAAATGTCAACTACAAAAATACAAAAAAAAATCACGGCTGGCATTCCGAGTGTCGGCAGAAGTTAAAACTTGAACATTAACGTTAGGCATTTTTGGAATGGCATTAGAGAATCATTTCGCACGAATATTTTTTCATTTATGTAGTAAAATACAATATCACACACGCACACTCGCGCAAGCGGAGCAGGCATACATTTTCGCCGCTCGGCTCGGTAGTAAGAGAAGGGGATATTACCCCGCGCCGGCGCGGCGGCGGTCTACTCTCCCTCCGTCTTACTATTTTTCGATCATTAAGGTGTCCTGAAATTGCACATGTCCATTCCAAAAAGTGCACAACGCCGCTAGAGAAGTTTTCACATCAAAAAATTGAATTTCTCACGCTGACTTAGTGAAACCACCTTTTAAGTGACATTTATAATAGATCCAACCGTTTATTTTCTTTTAAAAATTTACGTTCTATGGCTACACACGATAGCTATAGAACGTAATTTTTTTAAAAACGTTTTTATTTTACGTAATTTATAAAAAAAAATACTGCACTTATGGACTCAATTTGTCAAAGATGATTATTATACGGGATCAAGGAGCAAACTTAGGCAGTTGTCATATTTTTAAAACCTCGCATTTAAAAGTGAACTTTTGCGTAACATGACGCAGTTACGTTCTATTGGTGCTGTCAAAAAGAAAATAAACGGTTGGATCTATTATAGTCAAAATAGTTTTTTGCGCAGCTCGTAGCTAATTTACCGTATACACAGTACTACACAGTAATATCAAACTTACATTGCATCCAAATCACGCTCTGTGGATTGTCGATGCCCGTGAAGTGGCAGGACGCTACGTCGCATCGACCGCCAGTGATTTTATCGTGGCATTGCTTATCGAAAGTAAGCGGATCACACGATTGGTATGGCTGAAAGATATGTAAAATAACGATATAGAAATAGGATTATCCATATCCTACCTAAATTAAGCAACTATCTGCTGAGGTGAGTCGGTCGCATAAAGGAAGACACCAGCCTTGGCAATAAAAGTCAGACCAGAATGTGGACTATAAAGTTCTATATAATATACTTACAGTGTTACTTGCCCCTTGACCTCATGATATAAATAATAATATTATGTTTAAACCTAATTATGCTTAAAAATTTTGTAGGAAATTGCATTTTAGTCCGCTACACAGCGCTGTTCTGTTATCGTCATTTGGGGATTGCACGTGAGATTTATTTCCCTGGGCTACATTTTAATGAATATTCTGACTGTAAATCGGCATGGAGTATAATGCATATAATTCTGCCAACTACTTGTCTATATTTGGAGGGTTCAACTGACACAATCGTCAATTCATCTGAACCACTTTGGATACAAACCCATTGTAATCAAAATTGGCACAATAAAACCAAACGAATTCAAATCGTTTTGTATCCCCATTTGGCCATGGTAACTATTTTCCTTTACGTGATGCGATTGAAAAAATCTTAACAAATAAGTACCTAGGTAGAAGAAAGAAGCCAAAAAGTTAAGAAAAACCAAGATAAATTAAAAAGTTTCTTACGACAAGGTTTGTACATTCGCAATTTGTGTCATTTGCAAGGTTGACGACTTGGAAGGCGGATTCGCCGATGGACACCAAGTGCATGAGGACAATTACTCCGTATCCGATCGCCAGGCACTGCAACATCCATGGAAATATGGGGAAGAAAATGGTCGACTTTACTGCGTACACGGCCCTGTAAAAGAACACTTATCTAGCATGACCTTCGCACGTGGCCAATTGAATAAATTAAAAATCCCGTTGTAATATTAACCAATCTTGCCAATGTCAACCAAAACTGTTATCCAATTAAAGCGGATATTGATAAAGTATATTTCAATGTTTTTGCTCCACATCCTTTAATACGAATATGTGTAACCACTGAGTGGGTGCTACCCATCATTGTTGTGAGAATTTGGGGCTTACTCATCTAGGTACCAATAATATTTCGCTGTCGGTTTTATTTCGTATATAATCGTGGTAAAGGCATTTAATTGCTATACAGACAGACACATAACTCTATAAGGTATAAAAGAACTTACTTGCTTCCTTCGCGTATTAGCGCAATGGCGATGACGATGCGTGCTCTCAAGAAGATGATTATCAGCAACAATACCACAGTGATTATTGCAAGCGCTACGAGTATGCCCATCCAGGTTTGCTGAAATTAGAAATATATTTATTTACTACCTACTTACTCAATTTATTAAAAATGAAGATAATGACTCAAAGTTATGAAATATGCAAAGTCAGTTTACGGGTATGGATGGGAACACAGAACAGAAGAAGTAAGAACCAGGTTAGAAAGGCGATGTAGGCAATTTTCCATGAAATCCGCTGTCGCAAGGTTTGTATAGTCAATGTAAAATAAACTGCACAGTACTGTACCAGCCTTTTTAATAGTCCACTGCAGGACGTAGGCCTACCCACGAAGGGTGATTGGGCCATATCCACCACGCTGGCCCAGTGCGGGTTGGTGGATAACTGCACAGTAACTGTGCAATTTTATAGTAGCTGTAAAATTTTCCTTAGCTTGGAAGATATTTTTTCTTTCTCTCTTCTATGGATGGGAGCGTTTTTTACAACGGGCGCTTTTGGCACCATTCCACATTATAAGAGCGTGGGGCTTGCCTCAAGGCCTCCACTGATTGTACTCAGGGCCGCGCCGACCCCCGTCAGCGCCTGTGTGCGATACCCACGAAGCGTCTCCTATTTTTACGAAGTTTCGTGTTTCAATATTTTTTTATTATTTGTTTATTTTGCCCGATACTAAAATGTTCATCAGTTTATACCTACCTCAGGAATCAACCGATCTAATATTTTTATTTTAGTAGGTTTTGGGTCTCTTACTGCGCAAAGGATCACAAAATGGGGACTATTGTACCTACTTAGTTATCAATACTCCCCCTACAAAGAATAATATGTTGTTGTGTAAGTGTAAAATAAATAATTTCGGTAGCGGCGGCGCCCTCATTCTCTTGGCGCTTGTGTGCACCGCACACTTCGCACATAGGGGCGGCTCGGCCCTGATTGTACTGCCGAATGGGCGGCGTCCATTTAATGTTGCCAATTTAGTGACTTTGTCGCTACAAACGACGTCTTTTCTTTGTCTTCATAAAATAAAAATGACCCCAAAATTAGTTGAAGATGTCGCCTGATTAAATTGAAACTGAAACATCTGTAGATTTATCTATAAGTACATATAAGTATTTTTGGTTTTATCTAAGCAATAGATGTGATAAATTAATGATTTTATGTATAAAATATAGAGCTAAAACATCATTAAAACATTGAATGAACGTAGTCCATCCGGATGCATCGGCAGAGGGTCATAAACTTGATAGATGGGCGTCACGATTCTCAGGATCAAATAACACGACTAAAGAAGCATTAAAAGGCACGAAACTATACCTACTTATTCAAATATTTATATTAAAGTAGCGAGTACTTACGTGTTTGCTTAAGATGGACTCCCAATATCCCTTTAAGTTGGTTGTTGCTATCACGGTCACAGGATTTGCCTTGTAATACACGTATTTTTTGTAGCAGAAGTACAGAGCTGAAAATTTAAATGCTCATATTAACTATTGCCACTAATTGTTAGGTGCAACCTACAACTGCTGATCTACTAAGGTACAAGCTACGGAAAATCCAATCCTATCTGAAGCTTACTCAACAGCTGCTGGATTGGGTTTAGTGCAGCTTGTAGCCGACTTCACAGCCGCTAAGAGTTTGATTCGGCGTAAGGCTATAAGGGCGACAACAGAGCACATCTATCTAATTATTAATGTGATTCATAGGCTGAATAAGTTATTTAGGCCAAATATTTTTTTTTGATAAACAATTCAAGTTGTGACCGCAGGACTTAAACCTGCATAACTGATACTCGGGTTACCTATGAATCTGTACATAACCATAATTTGAAAAGCTCTATAAATAAAATAGTTTCACATTATTTAGGTACCTATTCGATTTTCGACTTTATTATGTGTATATTTACACAAATAATGAGATTCTAAATTATAATATCAACATTTACGGAATGTGACTGAATTATTAAATGATAATTGATCTCAAATTCAGGCCGAATGCCGGCACCTGCATTGCTTTTAAGTAACTATTAGTTTGGTTTGCTGGTACAGTGCTAATTTAATTCTCGAGTTGGTATGAGTCAGGTCATAACTTTAGCAACCACATATGTACCTATTCGTTTAAACTGGATCAAAACATCATTAAAAATATCCACTGTATTTGAGGATGTATGCATTATCATTATACCTAGTGGCTACTAAAGTTACCAAGAGGAAAAAACAAAAGGCTCGGCCAAACCTAGTGTTAGTTTAGCGCACAATGAGATGTATGACGTTATCATCATACTAAACAAATAGAATTGTGATAAAAATAGTGTGTACTACACTATTTTTATCACAATTCTTCGTTGTATACATGTTTGCTATTCAAATCGTTGTATACATGTTTGCTATTCAGAAGTGGGATACATTTTTAAATACATAAGAGCTATTATAATACTTCGTTACTACTCCATCACTATAAATAAATCATAAAGAGTAACCAGAGAAAACATTTGCTGTTTTTTTTCTCTATGCGTCCAATAAATTGAATTTTAAATAAATTAATAAATAAGACTATTTATTGGAAGAAAAGTAGTCTAAACACGTTTTGAGCAGTACCTACTGCCTATCGCATAGTTGGAAATATAAAGGATGGTTAAATGGAGCCAAATTATCTTGCTCCCAGCTTATACACGGTATAATTCTGTCCTGGTAGTTGCTAAGGACCTTCTGACCCTACGAAGAAAGTTGAGTTTTCAGATCATGTCGCAATGAACATAATATATGGAGTGTATGAATAGGCATGATGACTAAAAAACATAATTAGTCCGTCAGATAGACTATCAAAAAATATTAGACATGAATTTTTTCTTTTGTCAATTAAACAAAAATTGATAAAGATATAGCCCGTCAAAGTTCCGCGTGACGTCACAAGAAATGTATGGAATTCTGTAAGAGAAGTGACGTCACGACCCCCACTCCCAAACTTTGACTAGGTTTATCTTTGTCATTTGTTGTTTGATTGACGAAAGAAAAAATACGTGTCCAATATGTTTTGATAATCTAACCCACGGATTAATTATAATAAAGATTTTTTCTCAGTCATCATGCCATCATTATGAATTTCGCACCAACTTTTACTTTGGAAGGGCCTGCCTCTACCTCTGTTATTCCGTACAAAAAAAATCATCAACTTTCGATGAAATGTATGGAACAGCAGCTATAGCGATGGAGAAAGAATATTACGTACAGAATCCAAGCAGTCCAAAAAGGCCGGCTATGGAGACCCACACGACCGGCGCCACCACCCACCGCAGTAGCAGGATGTAGATGAAGCAGATGACGACCACCGCGACGAGAGCGCCCAACAAATAAAATCGGGACTGCACCAGGTCTTGCACTATTTGGGCTGATAGCTGCTCACATATAAACGTGTATTAGGTTAAAGTAATTAAGATTGTACAAAGACCAGCTCATAGCTACGCGCCCGGGCTTTGCCCGTTTACAAATAATACTCAATTTAGGTATACGAAAGAAATATTGAAAATCGCAAATATTGTAATTGTGTTGTTTAGAAGAAATGACTAATATACAGACAGACACACAAAAAGTCGACTTTGCTTTATAATATGAATTGATTTCAGAAATCACCAATATGTAGAATTCTGCATAAGTATTATTCTACACTCGCCAGACTAGTCCCTGCAAGTTTTTTATGCTGTGGTCCAAATCTTATAAATATTATTTTCCTTAAACCCTTCGAAGAGTTGAGGATAATTTGCCATGTTTAAACCTAATTACTACTGTTGATTCATTTAGAAGTAGGTACCTATGTTTGTGTGCACTAAATTTCACGATTCATTTAAAACCGGGATTCACTAAATTCAGCACGTTGAGTAGGTAGGTAGATATTTGTATTTCCCTAGTAATGAGTAATTTATTTCTGAGTAAGTATGACACATTAAAAAAGTATATAAAAGGAAATTAAAAATAGTAACTAACTTTAATCTATCTACTCCATCACCATGATATACCTACATATAAAATAATCGTCCACTACATAATCAATTTACCTACAATACCTACGTGAGTATCAAAACCATCACCCTAAAAATACTATGTGTGTACGTATGTGCAGTTGCTATGTAAGAAGGCTAATTGTTAGTATAAAAATTAATGTTCAATAAGTACATAATGTACATGGAGGGGGGAACCAGCATCGTCAATGAAATATTATCCAAAGTTCCCTTTGATTTGAGAGTATTATATCTCATTTCGTTCTACGGGGGAAATACGAGTAGATATGAACTGTGAAGCGAGCCATCGAAATTAATGTCGGCAAACAAAAAAGACATCAACTCGAAAACGACTGATGCTGGCACCTCTCACTAATATTATGAGAGTGCAAACTACCTGTTTATACTGCACCAATGATGAGACTTCCTCGAGCACCTGTTGGGGGTCCACGCCGACGAGATTTTCATTCATTATCTTAAGTTGATCCATCGCAGCAGTCACGTTCACGAAGCACCGACCGAACACTGCACCCGCGCCGCGATGCATTCACCAACAATCGTATTAATATGGACCACAATTTTTGCATGCACATTACATTAACATCTCCACAACATGCTACCGACTGTTACCATTCTGGACAGATTAGTTATTGTTAAACACCACATGCCAGGTTAGGAAGCTCGTGCTAAATGCCGGCGAGGTGCCGCCTGTTGTTCTTACTATGTGTGTTTCTCTTTCTCCCGCGTTCTTGAAAAATGACACCCAGCTAGCTGCGATCCAACCCACGTAGGTGTCCAGAACCGTTGCCCGATTGTTTAAGGACTGCTGGACCTCCTTAGGGTTCCGAACGCATGTCCCTTCGGAAGCCGTCGGTACCATTTGCGATGGCCCCTTCGGCGGACCCTTGCATTGGATGGTGGATAGGTCGCCGATACACCGGTGTAACACTAAAGCGTTCGTTTGCATTGATCTAAATAGGTTTTATTAGGCTTAAAATAATGTTATCTCTATAATCATGCCACACTAACGAGATAGGTACCCACATGGTATGCATCCAAGTTCAAATATATGTTAATGGCAATTGCTGATCATTAATAGTTGTCAAAAATCGTCTATATCTAAGACACAACACGACAATCAAAAAACAGATCAAAAAATTAACTATGGATATTTACCTGGTTCACTTTGAATGACATATTCTGTACATTTCTCGTCTTTTATATGTTGAGACGCTTGAGCCCAAGTCAAACTTTGAACATTGACATCATCCGTGCATATCATACTCGATCTATCCTGGTTGAAACTGATTTCATCTTTGAAGTATATCGTTTTTTTTGGGCATTCTTTCACGCAAACCTGTCATATTACAATACTATTATTATTGCACATCAAAATGTATAATTAATTATGTAATAAAATATGTAAAATTTATTAAACCTATTAGTATTAAATTAAAGTCTACTTTGTCCTCACTTCATCACTCTACTAGCTATCTCGTTTTCTTCGAATTCCCAAAAAGGGTTTTGATTATCACTAGCTAGGTATATCTCATTATAAATTCACCAACAATCATATGAAGAAAATAATGAAATTTCCTTTTTATGGTGTAACTAGCGACCCGCCCTGGCTTTGCATAGGTGTATTATACATATAAACCTTCCTCTTGAATCACACCATCTATTTAAAAAAATCGCATCAAAATTCGTTGCGTAATTTTAAAGATATAAGCATAGCTACATAAGGACAGACAGACAGCGGGAAGCGACTTTGTTTTATACGAATTATTCCAGTCGGATCTGTCCCCCGGGGGACAGAACGGAAGAAAAAATTCTTGTCTGTTTGATTTTCGGGGGACAGACCGGCATGATTTCACTCCTTAACAGTGCGGTCTGTCCCCCGACTAAAATAAATTATGTAGAGATGGGTCAAAATTAGAGAACTTACTTGCGGAGTCGGACATCCGACAATGGGTGTGGTCGGCGACAAGCATTTTGCGATGTTAAAAAATACAAGGTACTTCTTGTCTTCTAAACCAGAATCCATGCCGCAGCGGCGGCCTTGGGAGTCCATCGGAGCCAGCAGCTTATTCATGTCGCCTCTGGTCATGCCTGTAGAATTGTGAAACAAATCACTTTATCTATACTTATAAAACTAGCGGTTTCTCTGATTTTAGATCGATACCCTATAGGTAAGTTCGTATAGGCCGGATGGCCAGTCTTAGTGTTAGTTTTCAAGCCGCTTGAAGGCTTCTGACAAGGCCAAACGTTTAAAACAATCGGGACAAACAATTCAACGTGTTATCCGAGCCACAGCAGCGGTCAGTTGTAAGTGACCATCTGGAATAATGTACCTTTCAGATAGTCCAAGATTTTTTCTAATACATAAGACGTAGGTACCTAAAATTGGTTCTTGAATCTGGAAGTTATTCGGATGGGACGTCAAACGAAATCGGCGCTCTTTTTTTACAATGAGTTTAAGGTATTCTGATAGTTAATTTTAAATCCGTGCCATATCTGTAACTAAGTTAAAGTCACGCTTGTTGGTGTGCTATTAGAACATTTTTTTGGTCTCTTATTAGCATTGTGTGCTGGTTGGTTATGGTTAATGTCGATACGCTTCTTGTCCTTAGGTTCCTACCTAATTGGGTACAACAGTCATTAAAGCAACCGACTTTGTTTGAATTCGTTCGTAGTTTTAATGTCATCTCCATAAAGTTATTATTAGAAAATTGTGGCTATTACTGTGACTATCGATTCATTTATTTCTAGATTAGGATTAATACCTTGATACGAATATATTAAAAACAATACAATCGTCGGAAGTTAGATCATCAAACGTTTAAGTCGATGATTTCACATAAAATTATCAATTATTGTTTCTTTTGCATTCCATCGATTGTATATCATGCGATTAAAACTGATTACACTTTCATAGAAAAATTTGCAGTATTTTTGCAAAATAATTATCGAACGGCTTATCGAACATCCGATATCCGATGCTAATGATAAGATGTGACGCGACTGTACTAGTTACCTACGTGTGTAAATACTTGAACGCTGACACTTAAATCTTATTATACGTTGTAATAGGCTTGTTTACTAAAAAAGAAAATAATTAGTCCGTCAAACAGATTGTCCAAAAATTTGGCACGTATTGTTTCTTTTGTCAATTTAACGAAAATTGATGAAGATATAGCCCGTTAAAGTTCCGCGTGACGTCACTAACCGATATCAAATGTACCGGCTAGTGCCGTCACGAGCCCCCACTCTCAAACTTTGACAAGGTTTATCTTTGTCACTAATTGTTGGATCGACAAAAGAAAAAATACGTGTCCAATATTCTTTAATTGCCTCGGTGGGTCAGTGGTTAGTGACCCTAACTTCTTGATCAAAGAGGCGCGGGTTCGATCCCCGCCCAGGGCAAATATTTATGTAATGAACATAAGTGTTTGCTCTGTGTGTGGGTGTTATTTAGTTACTATATCTATATAAATATGTATTTAAAAATAAGTATATGTAGTATATCAGTCTCAGGCAGCCATATCACAAGCTTTGCTTAGTTTGGGGTCAGAGGCCGTGTGTAAGATATCCCAAAATATTTATTATGTATTTATTACTAGTTTTTACCCGCGGCTTCGCCCGCATACGCAATATATCATTATAATTTATAGCCTATGTGTTATTCTGATATATAAGCTATAATATTGCAAAGTTTCATCTCTATCCGTTCAGTAGTTTTTGCGTGAAAGAGTAACAAACATCCACCCATCCATCCCTCCATCCATCCATCCATCCATCCTCACAAACTTTCGCGTTTATAATATTAGAAGGATCCATCCATCCATCCTCACAAACTTTCGCGTTTATAATATTAGTAGGATTATTTAATAATCTAACAGACGGACTAATTATAATAATGATTTTATACCTAGTAAACATCCCTATTGTATGTATGTATTGTAAGACAAATAAAAAATTGTAATTATAATACTTGCATGAGGCAATTTAATTCGCCGATCATTTATAAGTAAATGTTCCGCTTGACAATGTCAGGGGAAGTACAAGAGGGACACCAATAATTTTATTTTTTGCCAAACAGCACAATCGACTTCAACTATTGCAATCTACGTACAAAATCCGAATAGCAGGCTCGATTATTGTTGATTTTTCGAGTGCTTCCACTTTGCCCCACCAAAGCGCCCCACTGGTGGGGCAGATTCCACTCCATCATTTTTGGGAGTGGAATCTGCCCCACTCGTCTCATCTTGGTGGGGCAAATTCCACTCACTTTTTAGACCAGTGGAATCTGCCCCACCAGGGGTGTCGCGCGATTTTAAATTAAATTGGTAATGCCATGAAGTGCAAATTTTACTGCAAAATTTTAATCATTATAGCGCCCCACCAAATGAACAGATAAGTGGAGACATTTAATGCAAAATAATTAAGAAGATTGTAAACTAAAAGCACATTTACTTAAAGTCATAAATTACGGATTGTATGCGGTTATAGTATTTATGTAGCAAATATTTTCGAAGCCATCATAAAGTAAAAGAAAATTATAAATTGAATATTGTCATTTATTGTAATAATCTTTAATAATTTTTTCGAGATTTAATCTCAGTCAGCAAATTATTTAAACGGTAATTAAAATATGGACCTATTACAAATAATGAATATGTCCATCTTAATTGTAACAGTCTTTCTTATGTGAATTAATTATATTTTCTACATTAATACGTTATCCCGACTTATGGTTGTAGTATACATATTGGAGAGCTGACGCCGACATTAAATGACCCATAAGTAGTACTAGTAACCCGCAATTATAAAAGCAATACGAAAAAAGTAATAAGGCATCATACGTAACTCATTCAAGATATTTTGACATTAGACTAGTCAAAATAGTTAGGTATTCAAACTATGATGACATTGATGATTAATGTCGAAATCGCTCAAATTGTTGTATCGTTACACTAAAATAATGTTTTAGAAAATTAAATTGTACATAACTAAGTAAATATGTTATTTTTTTAATTCATATTATGTTGACTTTATATTTAAAAAGCCAAATATGTCATTTTATTTTGTGCTGGCGTCAGCTCTCCACCCAGTAAACAACGTAAGGAAAACTGAAAATAATGGAGGAAATAACGGTACGTAAATTAAAAAACTGTTACATTTTCACAGAAAGAAATTTCTACGTTCGCCATTAAAATTAATTATCTGTTACGTAGCATGATAAAATGCTTATTTTCTTATTCTTAACTTGTTATAAATTATGTAAGTGATTGTTATAAATTATTCAACCATGTCAAAAATTTGGGTATTATTTTTAAAGATTCAAACAGATAGCGCGCAGCATAAAGCTCATTCAGGTAAGTATGAATCATCACAAGACATTTTAATACACGGATTTATTTATTCACACATAATATCGCTCATACAACTCTGAATTGTGCATTGAAATTTTCATAAATACTTCTATGGTTGTTTGTTTCGCAGACCAGGATTATAAAAATAAGTACACCTTTCAACGGCTTCGTTCTATCCTGCTGTGATCAAGCCACTCATATTACACGATCGAGTGAGATAGAAAACGATTATTGCTACCAGCCCCTATGCGTTAGGTAGGGCTTTTCTTTCTTATATGATATATAAAACAATTGATTCCAAAAAAAAGTTTGGCTTTTTAAATATTTAGTCAACTTAGAATTTTAGTCAATTATGTGCTGTGGTGCGGAAATCTGTGTAGTCAACTATCCTGTGATGATTTATACTTACCTGAACGGTCTTTATGCTGCGCGCTATCTGTTTCAATCTTTAAAAACAATAATCAAGTTTTAGACATGATGAAATAATTAAAAAAAATCACTCACTAAATTGATCACTTGTAAATATTAGTAGCTAAGTTATAAGATAATCACTTTTAATAGCGACTGTAGAAATTTCTTTCTGTGAAGATGTAACAGTTTTTTAACTTACGTACCGTTTTTCCTTCCTTATTTTCAGTTTTCCTTACGTTGTTTACTGGGTGGAGAGCTGACGCCAGCACTAAATAAAATGACATATTTGGCTTTCTAAATATAAAGTCGTCGACTTAATTTTAATTTTAAAAAATAACATATTTTCTTAGTACAATACAGTAGTTATGCACAATTTAATTTTCTAAAACATCATTTTAGTATAACGTTATAACAATTTGAGCGATTTTGACATTAATCATCAATGTCATCATGGTTTGAATACCTATCTATTTTGACTAGTCTAATGTCAAAATATCTTGAATGAATTCCTAATAATTGTATGATGTAGTCTTTTTTCTTATTGCTTTTATAATTACGGGTTACTAGTACTACTTGTACATTTAATGTCGGCGTCAGTTCTCCAATATGTATACTACAAACATAAGTTGGGATAACGTATTAATGTAGAAAACATAATTAATTCTCATAAGATTATTACGATGAATGACAATATTCAATTTATAATTTTCTTTTACTTTATGATGGCTTCGAAAATTTTTGCTACATAAATACTATAACCGCATACAATCCGTAATTTATGACTTTAAGTAAATGTGCTTTTAGTTTACAATCTTCTTAATTATTTTGCATTAAATGTCTCCACTTATCTGTTCATTTGGTGGAGCGCTATAATGATTAAAATTTTGCAGTAAAATTTGCACTTCATGGCATTACCAATTTAATTTAAAATCGCGCGACACCCCTGGTGGGGCAGATTCCACTGGTCTAAAAAGTGAGTGGAATTTGCCCCTCCAAAATGAGACGAGTGGGGCAGATTCCACTCCAAAAAATGATGGAGTGGAATCTGCCCCACCAGTGGGGCGCTTTGGTGGGGCAAAGTGGAAGCACTCGATTTTTCAAACAACAATAAACCAATTTCAATAAAATTTACATGGGACCAATTTCGAGATATACCTACCCCTTCCAATAAAAAACAATCAAAACCGGTCTACTATGTAAAAAAAAAGCAAATCCGGTCTATTCTGTAAAAAATTTCGCGTGTTCATAACTCAGAGCAAATAAAAAAATCAAGAGACAATGTTGTGAATAAACAAGTTAGGCCAACCAAAACTACGCCTCGCCGTGTAAAGACAATTACACACACATCAACGTACAAGGAAACTACGCCTTGGCTTGTCAGTCGAACTATGGCGGCGCAGCAGTGACGCACTCACACATGTATAAAAACCCGGCTTTACTTGACTGTTCAACGACGTTCCCTCTTGATTTTTTTATTTGCTCTGAGGTTCAAAATAACAAAAATAATATATAGGTACGTGTTGACATAAGAACCTCCTCCGTTTCGTCGATTAAAAAAATCAAATCATCTCGAACACTTACCGTAAAAGCCTACGTAGCCCCATACTCCGAGATAGAGTATGAACGCGATTAAGAACAGGATGTCTGTGCAGGATCGGTTGTGAATGGGGCCATTGAAGTTCGGGTCGTACCGGATCGGTTCCCCTGAAAAATAAAAAAAATAAACATAAGTATATGCTGAATCAAACTTCTTGGCAGCTGTTAAGTTAGCTACAGTCAAGATTGGTTTATTGATTCACGAATAGTTCGCACGGATCAATGTAGCAATTTTCACATTATTGTTGATTTTTAAAAAATGGCTCAGCCGATTTCGATAAAATTTAAATGGGATCAACGTTGAAGTAGGTAAGGCCCTTTCCAATAAAAAAATAATTATCGAAATCGTACCACTTTGACATTATACCTAACGTATACATAAAAAAAATATACGCGTCGACTTGAGTACTCCTCCCTTTTTTTCGTCGATCAAAAACATAAAACTTTAATCGATTTATCAAACTTCAAAGCATCGATCTCAATAAATCAATATTGTAATCTTATATATGTAGGTACCTACCCGTGCTTACCTTATTGGAATTCGCAACATTGACATCATTTACCTACAACTTATTAGCTTTACTCTGAAATATTTTGAATACATTTATCTCTATGTATTATTAGCGTGTTTTGCATATATGTATGTATTATGTGCGCAAGACAAATAAATGAATGCCTCGGTGGGTCAGTGGTTAGTGACTATGACTCCTGGGTCAAGAGGCGTGGTTTCGATTCCCACCCAGGGCAAATATTTATGTGATTAACATAGGATTTTGTTATGTGTCTGGGTGTTATTTAGGTGTTATCTATATAAGTATGTATTTAAAAAAAACCGGACAATGGCGAGTCAGGCTCGCACATCGAGGGTTCCGTACAAATCCTGAAAATTTCACAAAATTGGGAAGTTAAAATCTCTATACTACGAGTAGAACCATCAACAATTTTTTTTTCACTTTTCTCGTCATCCATCGAAAATTACACATTGTTAAAATAATTAAAAACCTGTTTTAGCATGTGCTAATGAAGTTCTTTTACATGACAGTTCTTTTAGTTCTTTTTTCTTTTTTTACCTTACATGATACGATTTATTACCTTACCTTTCACAGCCCTATTTTTTTGTGATTCAAACAAAAATGTACAGTTTTCAGATTTATTCCTATATGTGTACTCTAAGGCAATGCTTCTCACCAAATTTCATAGTTCTATGTGAACGGGATGTACCCTGTAGGTTTTGATTTATGTGAGTGTCGAAGTATACGGTTTTTTCGACATACACGGCTCTAACTTTTTAAATCAATAACTGAGAAGGTTTTCTTTGCACAACTGCAAGAGACCATAGATATATATATAATTATATACGTACACAGTTCAAATTTCAACTCGATATCTTTACGCGTTCCCGAGATAAAGAGTCTTGACATACACACAGACGGACAACAAAGTGATCCTATAAGGGTTCCGTTTTTCCCGTTTGAAGTACGGACCCTAAGTAGTACCCTAAAAATATGTTACATATACATATTTGTAATATATATATCAGTCTCTGGCAGCCATATCACAAGCTTTGCTTAGCTTGGGGTCAGAGACCGTGTGTAAGATGTCCAAAAAAAAATTGATCGAGGTAACGAAGTAGAGAGAGTCCCAATTTTGAGAGACTCGTGAAGATTCAGTTAAACACATGCGAGTTCTATTGTTTGGAGAATTACTAGTGTAAGAATGAAATAATATAGAGTTGTCATTGGTATCTTTAATGTTTTATAAAGTCGGTTAGGGAAATATTCCACTTAATATAAGATTCGGTTGATTACATAATTACCCTTACTCATTACCCATAATCATTATTTTCCCCTCTGATTAACAATTACATCTATTTTAAGTAGTTGAGGTTGGAAAATACAGATTTAAATCGATTTGTGTAATTACTGTGACACATGTCATACCTATATACATGACGAATGTGCGAATAAAACCATTGCAATTTATTTATTATTAGCTTTTGCCCGCGGCTCCGCCCGCGTGGAATTTGACTTTTGTGATATCCCACAGGAACCTTTCACTTTTTCGGGATAAAAAGTAGCCTATGTCACTTTCCGGCCATTGAACTACATCCATGTTAAAAATCAAGTCGATCCGTTGCTCCGTTGTTGCGTGAAAGAGGAAAAAACCAACAAACTTTTCGGATTTAAAATATTAAGTATATCACTCAAAACATATTCTAATCTAAAGAATTATTTATTCGTGTATTTGTATCAGTCCCTTTATTAATCTACTGTTGAACCTCAGGCCTGCGTTCGAAGCGTATCTAGAACGTAGAACCGTATCTATCACGATGGTCCGGTTGAGGGTTGATGAAATCGCAGACACCATGTCTTCTTGTACATATACAGGATTCCTCAGCATACTTTACTGTACTGTACCAGCCTTTTTAATAGTCCACTGCAGGACGTAGGCCTACCTGCAAAGGGTGATTGGGCCATATCCACCACGCTGGTCCAGTCGGGTTGGTGGATTCACATACGCCATCGAATTTCTTCTACGTACATATGCAGGTTGCCTCACGATGTTTTCCTTCACCGAAAAGCCAGTGGTGTGAAATTCCGTACATAAATTCCGGAGAACTCATTGATACGGGACTGGGATACTACAGCATACTTTATTTCATGCAAAAGCCAGTAGTATGAAAATCGGTACATAAATTCTTAAGAACTCGTTTTTGCGGGGCCGGGAGTTGAAAAAGGACTTCACGATTCTAAGGCGAGCGTTAGGAAATATTTACTGGCTCCCATTACACACAGTTCTAGGCCGAATCATACAACTTGGCGTCCGTGATGTTAGTTACAAGTTGCGGATAGCCCAATCCTGACTGAAGCTCATTTAACAGCTTACAGTCGGTATGATTCTGCCTATGGGTTCAAGGATTTTCTGAACATACTTACATGTAAAAGTAACAGCGGAACTAGTCCTAATTAGTCATTAGCCTCAGTAAGCGTAAAATCTGTAAAACCTTATAACAGAATAGTGGCCGCGTAACGCCAAACAAAGCATGGTCCACCAGCTCGTTGAGTCGACGATATTGTGAGAGTCGCGCTCGCGGGTCCAACCTGGACGGGATTGGCACAAGATCGAGGTAAATGGCGTACAAGAAGAGAGGGCCTAAAGCCAGCAGTAAGCGATTACAGGCTGAAAATGAATGAATGATGATGATAAATGATCAGTAAGCGATTCCTAAACATTTACGATTGAAACTTACTAGATTCTTTAGGAGGCACACAGCAGTCGTCACAGCACCCCATCGTAGCATCTCATTCAGTATTATCTTCTACGGGAAACACTGCAATTCCTCACTAAACCCCATTTTCACGGTTGGGTTATGTCACATGAAACACACTATCAATTCAACCAGATATTGTACGCTTGCAGCTGGATTCTTATCGCGAAAATTATCGATAACGTTCGATTCGACCAATGATTCAGTGTTTGTGTTGTGTGTAAATATTTTTGTTGTGTGAAGCTAAAGTTAATTCTTTGTGAAATGTACGAGTGTAAAGCCTACTTGATTTACTAATTTCCAGGACATGATCATCGGTAGCTTATTCAGTAGTTTGCGTAAGCCTTTTTTTAATCATTAATTTATCAGCGTAAAAATGTGCATGTAAACATTTCTGTTAACTTCACCTAGATAAGATTTGGTTACGGGTACCACGAATACCCGACAAGAGAAACAAGTTTCCAATGTAATTAGCGCTTTAATTTACTTCCTTACTTCGTACTTAGTAATTGGTTTCAAAACAAGACACACCTGTGTCAACAAAATCCCCCGTCTGCATAAGTATTATTGTCGGCCTATTATAACTTGACGATCTTTTTATTCTCGTTTATGTGTATCTTTGGATACCTAGGTATAGGTACGGTATAAGCAGGAAGCGGGGAACTCCTACGTACCACGGAATTATGTATGATTGTATGCAATGCATGCAACGAAAATGGTACTAGTGATATAGTTTTGTGCTGGAGCATCCAGATAGACTTACCTATAGGTTACCTATAAGTTCATGAAAACGCCTCTAACCTCTCTTAACTAACTCCTCAGCAACAGTCTTTGGATGTGTTAGGAGTACCTACTTCTTTCGACGGTGTGGAATACACCATAATATTTACTAAGGGTCGCTAAAATGAGTCTCTTCATAATCCCGGTATTCCGTCTTAGGATCGATAGTTTGCCTCCTTAGGTTAGTTAGAATAGTTTTGTGGTGAAGATTTCAAATCGAAACAATTTTGTCTGGGGCTTAGAATATGAGGGCAGTTTTCCAAATCTACGAGCCAACACCATTCAATTTTATGGTGTCATAAAAAGGACCCAGAGATCAATCTGTATTTAACACGTACCCTCTTAGGTACGTTATTTTTCTATAAGTAATAAAACGTATACAGGAAGTACCTACATAATTTACCTATTTATCGACTTGTAATGACCAGCGGAACGGATAATCACGGTGTTATTAGGTTTTATGTCGAGATTCTTTTGGAAGCAATTTTTATTTTGAGAAAGTGATAATGTTTTGTCATAATTCAATTTTAATTGCCTTTGAGTTTTGGGAACTGACTTCGTTTGTGATAGTAGGTATTTTGTAATGCTGTGTGTATGAAAACAGCGGGCTGGATTTTACATTGTGACTCTGATAAAATGTAGCATTAACTAATATTTACTATCATTAACTAATAGATACTAATATTTATTTATTCACGAACTAAAATTATTCTTAATTTATCTTTGTAGCATGGTATAATCTCAGAGTAAATAAAAAAATCAAGAGAGAACGTCGTTGAACAGTCAAGTGAAGCCGGTTTTTTATACATGTAGTGAGTGCGTCGGTGTTGCGCCGCCATAGTTCGACTGACAATCCAAGGCGTATCCTTGTACGTGTATGTGTCTGTAATTGTGTCTGTACACGAGGCGTAGTTTTGCCGGCTTCACTTGTTTGTTTCTCAACATTCTGTCTTGATTTTTATTGGGTTTGAGGGTAAAATATATATTTTTGACGATTAATTTCTATTACTAATTGCTACATTCCGCGGTTATCTTTATTTCTTCCTTGAGCAAAATAGCATTATGCATACTCACACAGTTCACACACAGACACATTTTCTCATTTATATTATCAGTAAGTACTGACTTTTGTTGATTCATACATAAGTAATTAGTACCTACTTATTAGTTAGCGACAAATGCCCGCAGAGGAGTCTCCATAGACATTGATAATGATAACATTGATCTGTAATCTATCTTTGCGACTGTTTGTTTACTGCACTGCTGACATTCATTCTTTAGAGGCTATTTGTTCACCGACACAGTTATGACTCAGAAATGCTCTCAGCGACCTTAGTGAATGAGATATTATTAGTTACATCCTTTCGTACCATAATCCTCAGTTTTGTTCTCGACAAGTGAGCGTAGGATCTTATAATAGACTCTTTCTGTCGAATCAAGTCTATTTACTAGAGACTTTACATAATATCGGATCCTCTAATATCCGTATTATATCTATAGGTATAATATGGAAGTATATCCAGATGACTGTCTTTAACATTATTTACTGATAATTAATAATGGGATTTCCGGATTTTGACCCTTTTATCTCAATTTTGCTAAACAATAAAAAGGTAGGTATTTTGAGAAGCTACCCACAAAAGATTTCTTTGGAAGTACTACGAGTACTTAGAGTGTTTATCTCTACAAGGATATGATAAGACACTATGTCACAAAAGGTAGAATTAGAAATTAATGCTGAGACTAGCTTGACTAAGTGTATCATTGTTAAAATAGGTAAATAGGCTAAATTAGGTAAATAGTTTTTACTTTTAAGTAAACATGTCATATTCTATCTTAGGCGGTTTATTCACTTGCCATTTTTCGTAGGATGTGTTCAAAGGTAAGAAATTAAAAAAAAAGCATACACTTTTGTTATTATTTACTCAGTTATTTGAGTATTTTGCTATTCTTAAATTTGATCTTTTGATAGCTTACTAACTATCGACACGAATCACTACACATCTAACAATAAAAACGGGTTTTCAAACCAAATCGCGAGTCATTAAATAAACAAACGCGTCTTACATCATGTCTCCACACGGAACAAAATAGGACAATTTTTAATAAAGATAGTTTTGTTTACACTTTACGCGATCCTAAGCAGTTAAACTTATGTTACACACAACACTATCTGTATCACAATTTATGTTATATTATGCTGTTTGTTTTATAATTTTATGGCGACCGGCAGTAAACAGACACACGTATCGTAATCTCTGTAAGCCCGTTCGGTGTAGCGTCACCGCAGATACTGTCATATTATAGGAGTTGCGCTGGCGCATGGCGATCAGCTAGCTCAGCATACGACCACGAAAAGAGTTTTGTCGACTCGTGAAAAGTGACAGATATATACTTCACCATGACTCTGTCTCGTTCTGACACGTAGATATAGAATTATTTTGTGGTCCATATGCTAGCCCGGCTGATCTGTACATTCAGCATAAAGACTTTTCCACACCTGTGACTATAATTATAAGTTTAGTACGTCGTTGCTATATCCACTGGTGGACGTACCTAGTGATTATTATGTAATCTGTACTGGTAGGTTGTATTTATGATTATTGGTATTAAAGGAGTTGGTAAACTTTTTATATGGGAGGCGGTTCTTGAAAACCGGCAGCGATGCGAGCTGTATTAATGTTTAGTGCCATATTTAAAAATATTATTTCACGCAAAAACATATTTTTGTGTATCGCCGTTTTATTATAATATCTCTTTATTATTTCACTAAGTAGAAAATATTTAGACTGAACTGGTAATACTAAGAGCAGGTCTACGTAGTCTACGTATCAGACAGGAATCTTCAAACAACCAATAGCGGGCTAGTATTTTAGAGTTTGACATTTATTTATTTTTTAAAACATGGCGACCAGCCCTCTATTGTTTGTTCAATATTGACAATGTCATTTCCTTTTGCTGTTTCATAATGTCACTGTCAGGCTTTTTTTCAATTTAGGCTTAATGCAGTTATTTGGTGTAGCACATAGTTCATTTTTCTAATGTTTTTAGAACCCATTTAAAAACTAAATGGCGATGAAAAAAATTCTAAAAAATATGTGTTTGAAAAGTTAATTATATAAGCTTTCTATTGGTATATATTTTGTTTCTGCAAGATTTCAAAAACCGCATCTTTTCCATATCCTTTATTCTGTTTTCTGTGATTGTTGTACGTTGCTAGTAGAGTAGGTATGCAAATATGTTTGGTTGTCTGCTAGGGGTCGCATAATACCTGCGCTGCGATATATTAACTGACTTAATAACTTAAATTAACCTGACGTGTAAATAGTATTTATGAAATAAATGATTATGATTATTTATTGTAAACAATAGTCACAGAATTCACAGAGTAGAGTAGTTGCCCAGCAGTGTGGCCATCTAAAGTTTTTCATATGTAGGTTAAAATTTTTAGAGATGCCATCTACAGTTAAATAATAGAGTAGGTATAGGTATTCGTATATTAGGTAGTAGGTACGAGTACATGCTTTAGGTGACATTCTTAGTCTAATTTTTAAATATTTTATATCAAATGTTGATTAAAATAACTGGTTTCTCAGACAAAAGTTGATGGCAAAGTACGATTAAAATTTACAATCACAATTTCGTGTATCTACGGGCTAGGTAGGTAGGTATATCTCCAGTACTTACTTATTAGTATGACAAACATTTCATTAACTTCGAAAAAATTTACCTACGGAACAGCTGACAATGGTATTCTAGACCTAGAGTATGTCCGTTGTCTAGTTATTCATATTGTACTTATATGTACCTATCGATGCACATTGCATCGATTGCGTCAAATTGTGACGTTATACTAAATACTACCTACTAAACTCTGTTCCTTAACCGCTGAGAAACTTGGTTGGTTATCTCTGCGGTACCTGCAAAGGGATCGCGACCCTAGTTCTCAGCGGACGGAGTATTCTATGTTATAGGATATGACCGTCTGATAAAAGCCACAAAATTCTCCAATGTGGACGAGTTGTAGTGTGAGCAATGATGGTGACGATAGCGTTATTTACGTCTCGAGGATGGTGGTGCCCGCGGTCGCCGGCCATGGCGGATCTGCCGCCGCAAATACACGCGATATTACACTATTTATTGACCATTGAGAGATCTGCGCCGGAGCATGACATGACGCGAGAAAAAACTCGCATGATCGCAACTCGATTTATACTCAGTGAAGTTGATGAGGTAACAAGATCATTGTTTTGATGCTTCTAATTACCTACTTTATAAACAATTTATATTGGTATATAATTTGATTTGTAAAATGACGAATGGGATACTAGAGCTTTCGAATAATAAATTAGGTACTTCAACTTAGGTAATCAGGTTTACAACTCTTGCAAATTTTCGAAATTAATTTGCTCCTGAAATCTGTGGCAAAAACCAGAAATTATGTATGTATTTTATAATGATCATGGCCATGGCTACAAACCGCTTCCAACCGGTAGGTATTATTGGAGATCTTTTGGGGGCTATTCGCCTTATTCCCATCAGCGAACTTCCTATGGCTAAAACGATCGGACCACAGACGGCCATTTCAATCAAGTGGTGAGATAAAACTTTTTACTACTCTCACCATAGGTTTATACGTTTTCTATCTGGATGACTGGTTATTAATGTATTATTGTCGCGACGAAGTTTTGGCACACTTGCAGAGTTGTGGATGAATCACAGTACTTGTCGCACTTTCTTTCATACGGTACTACAACGTCATCACCTAGGCTATTAAAAAGCCTCTAAAGTTTAGACACGAGCAAAGCAAACAATACCTACAATTTTTATCCCCTACTAAAATATTAGGTACAGCTACCTGCCTAAGTCTGCTGAACTGAAACATTGCGATAGGTACCTACCTAATAAAACCAACGTTTCCTATTATTGTATTATATTAGAAATAACATATATGGAACAGTAGAAATTAGTAAAAATGGGCAGTGCACCTATAAAGTAGTGTAGGGATAAGTGCACTACACAAAATAGTTAGTGCACTTACTGGTAGAACTAAATCTACAAAAAGTGCAGTTATCCCTACCAGGAGGGATAGCTTGGTAGGGATAAGTGTACCAGCCGCTACCTACGTACTTTGAGGATAATAAACAATTACTAAATATGCTCCGCATACTGAATCAAAACTCAAGACCATCGTCACACAAATCGGCGGATGAGAAGTTAGCCGCAGATGACACTTCGCCGTGATTCGCTAATTATTGCGCATGTGTGGACGGGCGTATATAGGGAGCGCGCGGGTGGCATGAGGTTGGCGGGCGGGTGTGCCCCGGCGTTTCGTCTCTCTGGCAGCGTATACCTGTATTTCGGCTATTGCGCAGCGCTCTGCGCATAACTTCCCATCCGCCGATTTGTGTGGCGCTTAGTATACGCTGGTGTATACATACTACTAGTTCTTAAACATAATCTCGTTGATCTAGTTTATTTCAATTTCATTTATTTTTGCCATGATCTTCAAAATATCTCTGTACAATTCAACAGTTAGTTAGAAGTACCTACTTAATTATGAATGCTTTTTTCCCCACTATTGTGTTGGCATTATCGATAAGAAAACGCATCACAAAGGCCCAATAAGTGGACAATGACGTGTCAACAATGGTTTTTCCAAGATGACACTTTCTAAGAAATCAGTTCATAATTTCCTTGGTGTTAGATATTAGCATATTTTCAATAATATTTAGCGGTAGTTTAGTATTTACTATTGGTACTATTTAACAGAGATTTTCACTTGGACAGTTTCAATGGCGATTCTTTTCATCGTCATTGTTTTTAGTTGTTCTCAATCACTTCCTTTAATTGAAAATAATTTGTGGACTCTCGAACTGTGGGTAGACGTTTTGCGGTTGTTTTAATTTTTGACCACGATTGTGATCCCACATTCTTATTGGCAATTGATAATATTGAACTATTGATAAGTCACTCATAAGCTATTAACTTCAGCCTTATCTACTTTGATTCATTAAACTGCTTATTATTACATAGTCTTTTTGGCCATATTGGGACTCTACTCTAAAGCTATGATATCCTGGACTAAGAGATAGTTGAAACTCTTCTAATTATTTTTTTCCATTTTCCTTCCGCTCGTATTTATACAGTTCTACTTTATGTGGTTAGATCCTGCATTCGGCTGCATACCTATTTAGGTAAGTATACCTACGTATATTTACTAACACTATTTACCCTATTCTGATTTATATATAACTTGTTTTATTCTGGAATGCTATTCATACAACAGAATAATACAATGACTACTTACCGTAATCCTTTCCCATTTTCCAGTTGCTGCGGAATCCGATTTATTTCGTCCCAGTTCAGGGTAGGAAATGTATCAACATCCAAGTCTATTGTTAGTCTACCGAGATCTCGTTTTTTATTCCAGTGTCGTTCTTAACAATTTTCCAATTAAACACGCACAATTTTTGAGACAGCACTTGAAATTTTCTGACAGAATCGAGCTCACAATTGTTCACAAAACGCGGGCATCTGGTAACTAAACTTGTGCAATTTGCAAACTTTATCGCAAAGAGAAAGTTTGTTGTTGTTTTGCAACGAGAGCGACACAGGCGCCACGGTCGGCCGACGCGCGTGCACTGAATGAACTTACTACTACTGACTGTACGACTTGACTCGACTGGTCTGGGTGACTGTGAACCGTGAATCATTCTGAATATTCCTACAAAACAACAGCCGCTTGCCTTTGTCTGCGCTCATACATTTCTCGTAGTCCACTGTAGTGGTCTTCCTGACAACAAAGTGAAATAACTCTGCAGCCACTTACTCCACTTAATCTTAACTCTTGACAATCTACTCAATTAAGACTATGGCTATAAACATTAATTGAGCAATAGCATTATCACGTAAGTATATCTGTTGAGTTTCAAGCAATAATATTGTTCGTAAATCGGTTGTGGTAGTTACATTACAATACTTAAAATCTATAGTCATATCGTCGTTTCCATTGATTTGTTCACTCTATATTACTTGACTTGAATACTGCTTTTCAGCAATTTCAAATTGAAAAACTGGTCTTAAAATAACTCCCTGTTCTACGCTATAAGAAATCTTTTCGTCACTCATCTAAAACTAATTCGTTACATTTCTTTGAGTGAATGAGTATTGTATTTCCGTGTTAAAACCACTAAAACTCAGTGGCATGTTACCATACAACTAATTTATAAAGTAAACTAGTTTTTACCCTCGGCATCGCCCGCATACGCAATATATCATTATAATTTATAGCCTATGTGTTATTCTGATATATAAGCTATATTATTGCAAAGTTTCATCTCAATCCGTTCAGTAGTTTTTGCGTGAAAGAGTAACAAACATCCATACATCCATCCATCCATCCATCCTCACAAACTTTCAAGTTTATAATATTAGTAGGATTATTGCAAAGTTTCATCTCAATCCGTTCAGTAGTTTTTGCGTGAAAGAGTGACAAACATCCATACAACCATCCATCCATCCTCACAAACTTTCAAGTTTATAATATTAGTAGGATTATTTTAATAAAACATTTTAATACTTTGGTGACATTTACGCTTTGTTTCCTTTGCAGAATATACGAGTATACCTACCTAGGTATATGGGTTTACCGCAATAGTTGCTTCTGTGATTCTGTGTAAAAGCCGACAAAACAAAACCCGTAGTTCCGCGTAATTACCATCTAGATAACGATTTAATCATGTTTTTAGATATCAGAAATAGGTTTTCTCGGAAATCCTGGGAGATTGATAGGTATCTACATCAGTAATAGCAATAGCATTACTTAATTATTCTATTAATTAAAATGAAAGTGCTTATTGTTATCGCATGAACTGATAACTAAGCAATTAAAAGGCTTCCGCGCGTCAGCAGGTGAAATCGGATATCTGTAAATCCTTTTTTGCTTGCCGAGTAATCCTTGAGAATTAGCCTAGGCTTCCGCAGTAGACTTCGTTGCAGTACAAAAATGTTAATTCTTTTTTAAACAATGATAGCGGTTAATTGGCCTTAGATTATTTAGCAAATATACCTAAGGAAGGTTGATAACAATATAGGCGAGTACCTATTTGCGTAAACCTAATGTGGCGCGTTTATTATTTCATTTTCAAGTTCTAATGATCTAAGGAACACTTAGGGTTACTACAAACAGGATCGATTGGGCTTAAACCTATAAAAGATGTTGCTTGGGAAAGTGCAGGGAAATACAGACGTGTACCTATCCCATCATCATAAAGTCATCATTATGAACAATTTTTACAATGGGGACGAAATCTGCCATAAAAAAATCGAAACTTAGTTTAATTTTGTTTATTTATTCAACTAGTACCTAATACTCGAATTACACTACTTACTCAGAGTCAGAATCAACAAAATTAATTAACCTGATTTTTTTCTCGAATTTTAGGTTGGTAACCCTGTTAATCACTTCCCTTTCAGCTTAGTATAGGACAAGCAGATCGCCCTGTAAGTATAGGCCGACTCAAACAACTTGGCGTCTGTGAAGTTAGCTACAAGTTATGCACATCCCCGCTTCTGGCGCAGCTGATACACAAAACATAAGAGCTAACTTTCTTTCTTCTGTGAGCTGACACCACGAATTGTCCATTGCGCAATGACTCGCCTCGTGTTCACAGACGCCAAGAAGCTTGATTCGGCCTATATACAGGTGGTTTGCTTGCCCTGTACCAAAGAAGATATAATAATACTACGGAACTTCTTGTTTTGTCCTGAATAAAATTTTCTGTATTTTTTAGGGTTCCGTACCCCAAACGGAAAAAACGGAACCCTTATAGGATCACTTTGTTTTCCGTCTGTCCGTCTGTGTGATATCGAGTTGAAATTTAAACTGTATACGTACGTATATCTATGGTCTCTTGCAGTTGTGTAAAAGAAAAATTTCTCAGTTATCGTTTAAAAAAGTTAGAGCCGTTAGTGTCGTAAAAACCCACATATTTCGACACTTACAAAAATCAAAACCTACAGGGTACTTCCCGTTGACATAGAACTATGAAATTTGGCAAGAAGCATTGTCTCAGAGTACACATATAGGAATAAATCTGAAAACTGTACATTTTTATTTAAATCACAAAAAATTAGGGCCTCAAAATTCACAAAATATAGGCTCAAAATTCAAACTGAGTAAATCATATCATGTAAGGTATCATATAAAAAAACTCCATTAGCACATGCTAAAACAGGTTTTTAATTATTTTAACAATGTGTAATTTTTGATGTATGACGAGAAAAGTGAAAAAAAAAAAAAACTTTTTTGTCGATCTTTATAGTATTGAGATTTTAAATACTTACTTCCCAATTTTGTGAAATTTTCTGGATTTGTACGGAACCCTCGATGTGCGAGCTTGACTCTAACCCAAAAAGGGGTGATTAGGTTAATAAATGATGAAGTAGAGAATTTTAGCGGAGTTGGACAGAAATGGTTGGTTTTCTGTCAGTAGTACCATTGATTAGTTCCATTGATGGTACTACTGACTTTCAGATTTTTCTGTTTCTATTTAGAGAAGCAGCTGCTGGGAGCGTTAAAATACCTACACAAAGATCCTACCTATTCTATTCAAAAGACAAGATTTTACTGCAGATTCGTGTTGATCGAACATAATTAGCTAACCGGTGGTTTTATTGTTTTAGCTCGCTTTCGCTTCGCCTGGTTGGATGCAAGCCAACCCAAACCAAAATTCGTTACCTCGAACCCCAAAACCATAGGATCTTTTTTAATCTCTTCCAAAATGTGCCTTTTATACTCGTATTGAAAACTTCTGAATTTGACGTCGATGGAAAAAGTAAGCTTTGTTTGAGACTGCCGATTCGCAGAATGAATAGAATTTGTAATCCAACAGGGTGTGGGACCACGGAAAGCGCAGCGTCACACGCACTCACCCACAAGGTGGCTCGATGGACTCATTTAAAGACCACAAGATGCTGCGCTGGATGCAAGTCGCTTCCAACCGGTGTTATTGGAGATCGTATATGGAAAGCCAGCTGTACAAGTCTTATGATACAGCTGTGAAAGTCTTATGACTGATGGGTGGACGAAAAAAATGGATAGTTGATAGAGAATCAGGGCCTGGAAGAACTACGTTCGGTCTTAAGTCAACGGACTTTTATTTTTAAAGTCAAACTTAGGTGCGTATTGTTACTTGCCGTTAGCTTCAAACGATAAAAGGAAAACATCGCGAGGAAACCTGCATACCTACCTATTTATTTGTTTCGATTATACAGCAACAAAACAATATTATAGGTAATTAAATCAATCATGTAATAAAAATAAAAAGCCTTTATTGTTGCACTTTGAATTTTACAAGATAAATATGCCTATAACTTAAAATTAACTTATTTAACTTAACTGTTACATTATTCACTAACTAAACTGAATCAATTATTTTAAATACCTAAATCGGTTATAGTCACAATTTCGATACGCTTTCCTAAGTGTCACTACAGTTATTGTCATAAACACTGACAACGAACACGGAAAAAAACAGAAGAAAGCTCTAGCAGAATTTGTATGAAATGCACTGTATTCGAAATTGACACCAACACCTGAAAGAGAAACTGAGCAAGCGCACTCTAATACTAGGTACTCTGTTTTAGACTAGATATTAAGGCTTCACTGTTTGAGCGCGAAAGAAAAATAGTTTTTTTTTTCAATATTTCAAAGAATGTGGTGTTAAGTTTACTATGTATTTGCCAATCCAATCCGCATTTGGGCAACATGGTGGACACGCTTCTCATGAGAAGTGACCCATGCGTGCTCAGCAGAAAGACAAACAAAGATACAGAAACAGTTCATACAGGGCTGATCGATAACGATACAATTTTACTATACATACTCGTACTTATCATTCCTATTATTCCAGCGCAAGTGCCAGACTTTAGACGAGTTTAAGTACACGAGGTAAACGACCAGAAGGATCCGAACAAAGCACTCGCACTGCATCCCGTCTGGCTGTTGACCTCCGTACCTACCTTTGTGAATTTTCACATCATCCTGAAAACATTTCATTATTTAGCATTGGTAGGTAGATATCTACCTTTAGACTTTCAGGCATGTTTTAAAGTCTGATCCGCATAAGGTTGCGGTCCGATAGTGTATCGATATACCTACCTACTAATGGAGATGTTGCCTTGCAGAAAATTGCAAGCAAGGATTGATACACGCTGTTGCTAACTCTGTTTGCAGGGTAACATACGCACAGCCTAAGTACTTTAGTACATTAATATTATATGAACAACGTTAGCACGAACCACAAATCTTGTGGAAAAAAAGCTGTTGTTCCATCCTTCTGTATAGATAGGTATAATATAATTTTACTGTACGCGTGTATGTCGCTGAACTTCTCTTAAACGGTTGAACCGATTTGAATGATTTTTTTTCTATGTGTTAGGGTGGCGCCCTGGATGGTTTAGATTCTCAAATCAGCCCGGCAGCGAAACGAAGTTAGCCGATTCAGCGTACTAACAAATACGCTCAAGCCGTACAAAAAAGCTCAAGCCGTAGGGGTCTAGTCAAGTCTAAGTGTAGTGACGCTCGCCTTGCAATAGTGACGTCTTGGGTTGAAATCCAGAAGTTTTGCGTAGTTTACTTAAAATTTCTCGTTAGCGTGTGGCTCCATATATTTTGTTTAGTTCTTTCTTGCTTCCTCCAGCGGTTTCCGTTTTTTTACAAAACTGTATAGTCATACAGAAACAGCTGTAGTTTGAATTTACGTGTAAACCTGAACTAATCCCTCAGATCTCGTTCCAATATGAGTTCTCTGGAATGTATGTCCGGATCCACACACCACTGGTTACTGGAAAATATCGTGAGGCAACCGGCATCCGCCAACCCTCACTGGACTAGCGTGGATCGCCCTTCGTGAGTATGCGTATATTCAGTAGTGGACTATTAAAAAAGCCGGTACAGTACAGTACAAAGTCATGCACTCTCTGAGGCTTTCTCGATCTAATCGGAAATTATACAACTAAAAAAGTCCTCTCTATTAAATAACTTTCATGTCATCGTCATTTTCAGTCGTAGAACGCCCACCGCTGGACTGACTCTCCTATAGATTTCCAATAAGCCCGGTTAGAAGCGGATTGCATCCACCGCGTTTCCACTGTCATAATTATATCGTCAATCCACCTAATTGGTTGACGTCCTACGTTCCGCTTGCTGGCATGTGGTCTCCATTCGACATCTTTACCTACAACCTCATAATTATGTTTAGTCATTGCACTAAACATTAATTTTTATTGGAAAATTGTTGTTACTAAACTTAATTTATACTTTACCATCTTTGTATCAGGTTTTACATTAAAAAATATTTTTATGTCCCAAAAACTTGTGATAAGTAAATGTTTTGAAATCGGTACCTAAAGCCAATATGGTAAGTTGGACTGTCCAAGTGTCCATATCATAAAGTACTACGATAGTTACAGGCGATCCTGTTCTTTGCAGTAAGTAGGAGCTTCAAGTAGCGTAACGGCATCGGGCGGCGCCACCGAGGCGTCCTGCCCTTCCTTATTAGCTCAGCAGGGGATGTGGGGAGATATTTTGGCTCACAGCCAAAAGTATATTTCCATGTCGTCACGTTGGAATAAATTGTAAGCATACTGAAATTGGAAGCGTCTTTTTGTAGTTTAAATCTTAGAGGTAGTGGTGTACTTTAGATCAATGGTTTATACCTATACTTTTAATGGGCAAGTGCGTTTATTAACTACTACAAAATACAATAAAACTACATAATTAATATTACAAAAATCGGCCAAGTGCGAGTAAAACTCGCGCGCGCAGGGTTCCGTACCGTAAGGAGCCCTTCATTTATTTTATTTTAATTATAACTAAATACCCTTACTTAACTAAACTTAAACTTATTTAACCCTTACTAAACTTAAACTTATTTAACTCTATTTTTATAATATAAATTGAATACGAGAGCTCCAGTCTTGTCATTTCTCCAAGGTTCATAAGATACTTATATACAGCCTAGAGACAGATAGACGTACGGACGGACATGGAGTTTAATAAGGTCCCGTTTTTACCCTTTGGGTACGGAACCCTAAAAATCAATTATTGGTTCATCCACTGATCCGATGACGACGTTTTCTAGACGACGAACGAAATCTAGGGTATGGTTGTACTCAAAAAAAAAAAAAAACTTGGGCTGTCCCTATCTCGCCTCTCGACTTCACCATCTCATTACTGAAATCTTCTATTATATAAAAGGCTTCCCTGAGTGACTGACTGACAGACAGCCTGCAGCCCAAACCGCTTAAGATATGAGCTTGAAATTTGGAATATAGGTACATTGAACGACGTAATGGAGCACTAAGGACGAAAATTTTAAACTTTCGACCTCTAAGGGGGTAAAACGGACCCTTTTCGTTTGTATGTAACTTTTTATTCCCTGTACCGATTTACTTGAAACTTTGTTTACGTGCTTTTCAAACAAAATAAAAGTTACGTTTTTTCCTGTTTTTCCGAATTTTCCTCATCTAAGGGGTCAAATAAGGTCCCAAAGTTGGTGAAAAAAGCGTCAATTATATCGAACCAGCTGAACGGTTATGGTTGAAAATTGGTATGAAGGAAGCACACAGCATGTTTTAATACAGGAACTAATAAAATCCAGGAAAATCTATAAGGTTCCTTAGGGATACACAAAATTAATAAGTTTAGGCTACAGCCCAAACCGCTGAAGATATGAGCTTGAAATTTGGAATATACGTAAGTACATCGTACGACATAATGAAGCACTAAGGATGAAAAACGTACCCAACTCTAACTTACGGGGTAAAACGGGCCCTTTTTGTTTGCATGATACTTCTTATTCCCTGTACCGATTGACATGAAACTTTGTATAGATGCTTTTGAGACTAAATAAAAAATATGGCTGTACCTGTTTTTCTGAATTTTCCTTAAAAAAATCCTTAGGGGTCAGATACGTCCCAAAACATCAATGCGCTTTTTTAAATAATGTAGTATGTAGAATAGGATTATGATAATGATAGTTTATCTTTAAATGGGGCAAAATGGGTCCCCAAAAGTTTACGATTTTTTTTATTTTATGAGCCAATAGTCTTAAACTTAGCGCACATATGGATCAATATAGGTATTTTACTATGGGATCAACCCTGACAAGCGAAAATTACCTACATTTCCCATACATTTTGTCGCGGGGCGATGAACTTTTTGTGTTGAACAGCTGATTTTATTCACGTGCTTTTGGGGTTGGTACCATTGTAAAAGTTAATCAAATTATGAGAATAATAGCATCCTAGAACATGCCTGACTAGAATTACGACTTGTGTGCCATTTTTTCATTTGCCTGGAAAATTTAATTTCTAATGACTTAATGAAACATGTCGAATACCTGTACCGGCCTTAATTAATAGTGCACTACTGAAAATAGGTACTACGGATAGCACTACGGATAATAGAAACAGGTGGGTCTTAAGATGAACATGAGCAAGACGAAAGTCATGTGTAATTCTCATGTTTTACCTACCCCGATTTCTGTTGGAAACTCGGTTCTTGAAGTCGTTGACTCGTACGTCTACCTAGGACAAGTAGTCCAGTTAGGTAGGTCCGACTTCAACAAAGAGGTCAATTGCCGAATTCAACTCGGCTGGGCAGCGTTCGGAAAAGTGCGTAGTGTCTTCTCGTCCGACATACCTCAGTGCCTCAAGTCGAAAGTTTTCGATCAGTGTGTGTTGCCAGTGATGACTTATGGCACAGAAACGTGGTCTCTCACTATGGGCCTTATTAGTAAGCTCCAAGTAGCCCAACGAGCTATGAAGAGGGCTATGCTCGGAGTCTCTCTGCGAGATCGAATCATTAATGAGGAGATCCGTAGAAGAACCAAAGTTACCGACATAGCCCAATGGATTGGCATGTTGAAATGGCAATGGGCAGGGCACATAGCGCGGAGGGCTGATGACCGTTGGGGTCGAAAAGTTCTCGAGTGGAGACCATGTACCGGCAAGCGCAGCGTAGGATATCCACCCACAAGGTGGACGGATGACCTCATTAAGACCACAGGATCGCGCTGGATGCAAGCCGCTTTCAACCGGTCTTATTGGAGATCCATAGGGGAGGCCTATGTCCAGCAGTGGACGTCCTTCGGCTGATGGATGACTGAAAATAGGCCTATCCGCGAAGGGTAATTGCGCCATATCCAACACGCCGCCGCGCCGGCCGAGCACGGGTTACTGAATTCACATAGGACATTGATTTTTTCTACGTACGTACAGGTTGTCTCAATGTTTTCCAGCAAAGAAAAGTGAAATTTCTTACATAGTTACTCATACAATTATTATTATTGGCTCCCTCGGTGGCTCAGTGGTTTGTGATCCTGACTCCTGGGTCAAAGAGGCGTAGGTTCGATTCCCAGGGCAAATATTTATGTGGTGTTCATATGTGTTTGCTCTGTGTCTGGGTGTTATTAATGTATTTTTATTTATTTGTTTAACACTTTCTTGCACACCATTTGTACAGAAGGAGGACTTAACGCTAAACAGCATTATCTGCCAGTCAACCTACAGGTACATGTATATGTAGTATATCAGTATCTGCCAGCCAAATCACAAACTTTGCTTAGTTTGGGATCAGAGACCGTGTGTGAGATGTCCCCCAATATTTATTTTACATATTTATTTATTATTGAGTTCATTTCAGAAATTCGGCAATTTATCATCCAAAAATTCACGTACTCCGTAATAAGCTTTAGTTACAAGTAAATTAAACAACCAAATACTGAGACAATTCAGGCTAAACCGTGGGCATTATTTTGCAAGTAATACGATAATAGGCTCAGTTATGAAGACGCCATGGTAAATATAATAACAACATAAAAAGTGTTCTCTCTATCGAATGCTTAAAGTGAAAAAGAAACAGATATAATTATGATAATTAGCTATTATAATTACGATGGCGCCTTCATAATCGAGCCTAATGTGGGCTTAACCACGAGCTACTATTATTTTAAGTAAGTGCCAAGAAAACGCGGGCCTAACTGTGGGTTTTTATCATTTTAAGCAGTTACGAAAATAACGCGGGCCAGACCGTGGGCTATTATCATTACAAGTAATACAACAACGCATGATATTATAATTTTAAGGATTTATTAAGACAACACGGGCCAGACCGCGAACTATTAGATATTATTATAAGCAAATGCCAAGATAACGCGGGTTGAACCGCGGGCTGTTATTTTAATTAAGTAAGTATTAAAACAACGTGGGCCAAACGATGGGTTATAATCATTGTAAGTACCTAATTGTTAACACAACGCGAGCTAAACCGCGGGCTATTATCATTTTGAGCAAGTACTAAGACAATACGGGCCAGACCATGGGCTATTATCATTGTAAGTAATACGACAATGTTGCTGGCTAAACGGCAAGCTTTTAAAATTTTAAGCAAGTATTAAGACATCGCAGTCCATGCTGCGTGCTATAAATAACCATCTTAAGCAAGTACTAACAATACGCGGGCCAAACCGTGTTCTATTATCATTATAGGCAAATACTGTTACAATTTTGACCAAACCGTGGGCATTATCCTTGCAAGTAATTTTAAGCAAGTATTAAGACAACGCGGGCCAAATCGCGGACTATTAGATATTATTATAAGCATGTACAAAGACAACGTAGATCACACCGCGGGCTATTTTCATTTTAAGTAAGTACCTATGTACTAAGACAACGCGGGTGAAGCCGCGGGTTTTAATATATTATAACAAGCAAATGATTAATCATTATCACTTCACAATCGCTACATAGTATAAAACAAAATCGCTTCCCGCTGTCTGTCCCCATGTAAAACTACGCAATGGATTATGATGTGTTTTTTTAATAGATAGAGTGATTCAAGAGTAAGGTTTATATGTAATATGTATCCAACAAAAACATTTCCATGTGAAATATAGCCAAGACCACAGTTTTCACTTTCAAAAAGTTGTCAGATCTTATGTAGAGCCAAGCTTCTAACTCTACACGCCTTAACTCTACAAGTCCTTACTCCACAAACTCTACACCGACAAAGAAAAAGCTGGCTTTTTCTTCACTATCTATATTGTGTCCAGCCAAGACAAAGAAAAAGCTGGCTTTTTCTTTGTCTTGGCTGGACACGCTTCCGTGTGTCTAGATAATAGGTACATCTGTGCGAAGCCGGGGCCGGTCGCTAGTTTGTGATAAACAAACAAATGAATTCATTTGTGGTAAACAATCAAATGATTCATTTGTGATAAACAACCAAATGATTCATTTGTGATAAACAAACAAATGATTCATTTATCTGTTACTAAAATATAATCAATAAGTTAATAAATCTTATTGTAAAAATCTTAGGTAATACTCCTCATCCTTCATCACCTCCCAACCATCCCAGAGAGATTCCTTTACCAAATACGTCTCATAAATCCACATTTCCTCGATATTTGTGAATACTTTCTAAGATAAATACAATTTTTTTTATTACCACAACAAATATACATTAGTTACAATTGCCAGGGGGCCTCAAACTTGGCTAAGCCTGTTGAGGTCCGGGATCAAGTAGACTTTGTTGCGCGCGCTTATCAAGAAATATTTAGAAATTAATTACAGAAAAACTAATTAAATTATTAATGCGGTCGTAAGTTTATTAGAGTTTGTCCGATTATATAACTTACGAAAATAATAAACTTATTCATTTTTTAAAACAGTAGTAAACAGTAGTTTGCTATCGACGACCTCCTGACAACGCTACATTTAGCCGATAAGAGCGGGAAGTTATCAACAGCATGTTTATAATAATATGATTTTTTTTATTATCTGAAACCACAGAGATTAAAATATACTTAGATAAAATAAACTAGGATGTTGAGGATGATACCGTACTAGGATGTTTTACAATTTTACATTGTGTGCTCACATCTGCATGTTCGTTCATCGATGCCTCTTTTGCTGGCCGCTGCAGTAATTTACTTTATAGGTAAATTACTGTTGTATAAAGGTATATACTCGTACCTACATATATCTAACCAATGGTTTGGGAAGGTTCGATGCTGTACAAGTTACAAATAAAATTGTGGTTTCCGCCAACTACACCTATAACGCGGTCACATTAACTCGACGCATCGCATTAATTTTTGATCAATTTTTACTCGATGTTAATAAACAGGTAGAAACTTATCTTTTATAGATGATGGTTCGGAACCTTTCGTGCGGGAGTCCGACTCGCACTTGGCCGTTTTTTTTTTGCACACCGTACTTGAGCGCCAATATAACGTCACATGGTCAAGTGTCTAGTTAATGTGACCGCGTTGTACCGTAGTGAGTAAAACTTGATAAACTCCTGCTAAGGGTGACCTGCAATGTACCTGCACTACCTGCATTGTACATTTCCTACAAAGTTACTGTATAGGTACAAACAAACCACAGACTGTAAATAGTACTTCGGAGAAAATATTAGTAGGTATGAATGTATCACAGTAATGCGAAAGTTTGTGAGTGTGTACCTACCTATGTATATTTGTCCATCTATTTCTGGCTATTGACGTTTATTACACAAGTAATTTAACTAGTATGACCACGAGGAAACACCCATTTAAACGATTAGAGATAAAATAAACTATTTTTAGGGTTCCGTACCCAAAGGGTAAAACGGGACCCTATTACTAAGACTCCGCTGTCCGTCCGTCTGTCTGTCACCAGGCTGTATCTCATGAACGGTGATAGCTAGAACGTTGAAACTTTAACAGAACAGATGATGTATTTCTGTTGCCGCTATAACAACAAATACTATCTATCTATCAGCGGTAGGACGTCCACTGCTGGACATAGGCTTCCAATAAGGCCGGTTGGAAGCGGCCTGCATCGAGCGCGTTCCTACGATCTTTATTATATCGTCAGTTCACCTAGTCTGTGGACGTCCTACTTGCTGGTCCGTGGTCTCCATTCGAGAACTTTACGGCCCCATCGGCCATCCGTTCTTCGAACTATGTGCCCTGCCTATAGCCACTTTAATTTGCTAAACCGCTGGGCTATGTCGGTAACTTTGGTTCGTCTGCGGATCTCCTCATTTCTGATTCGATCCCGCAGAGAGACACCAAGCATAGCCCTCTCCATAGTACGTTGGGCTATCTTGAGCTTATTCATAAAGCCCACATTATAAGACCACGTTCCAGTTCCATATGTCATCAATGGCAACAAACAAAATTGGGGTACAACATGAGCACTACACATGACCTTCATTTTATCTATATTCATTTTAAAATCCACTTGTTGAGAAACTCGATGCATCATGCCGAGCTCTTCTATCGACTTCACCATGACCACGATATCGTCGGAAAACCGAAAGGAGTGATGTATTCGCCATTGATGATGATGCCGATGCACCTTCCAGGAGCTTAAAGGCATTTTCGAAAGAAGACAGAAAAACAGAAAAAAAAAATTAAGGGTTTATTTAATGCTTATTTCCCATTTTTTGTAGATTTAGTTCTACCAGAAGGGATAAGTGCACTAACCATATTTTGTGTAGTGCACTTATCCAAGCCGTGGTGGTCAAGAGGTAGTGACACCCGCCTTACAATCGTGAGGTCGTGGGTTCAAATCCCCAGTCCCGTACCAATGAGTTCTTTGGAATTTATGTACGGAATTTCACACCACTGGTTTTTCGGTGAAGGAAAACATCGTGAGGCAACCTGCATACGTCCGTAGAAGAAATTCGATGGCGTATGTGAATCCACCAACCCGCACTGGGCCAGCGTGGTGGATATGGCCCAATCCACGGCCCAATCACCCTTCGTGGGTAGGCCTACGTCCTGCAGTGGACTATTAAAAAGGCGTGTACAGTACAGTACTTATCCATACCGAGCTATTTCCTTACCTACGTCCTACGATTCGTTTTAGTGGTTGAATTTACTAAATCGGAACGTGTTGTGTTGTGTGAGTCGGTAGCAATTCGGCGACACGCATTTATAGTTTAGTTTCTCTAAAATAAGTTTAGTCCTGTCAAACTAGGTTTTGCTATTCGGATGTCAACACGATTAAACTAAAAGGTCGAATCGACTAAATCGATTTTAGTTACTCAATTTGGTCAAAGTGCATTCGGCGGCCCACATTTTAGTGTGATATACGTCTAAAATTTAGTTGTCAAATGTCAAAATAGTCGTCACGAAAAACATGGCGATTAAAATTAGTTTGAGGAAGTTGCATGTGTTTTATCGTCGATTTTCGCAATTAATCTTGAAATATGGACGAATTTATTGTGGCAGCAACTATTGGAAAGGTAAGTAAAAAACCCAAAAACCTGTTTTTGCTTGATTGACTAAACAAGTGAGAGTTAATTGTGGGGTTCATCTAGTTCCAAATTATTTTCTGATAGAAGAAGTAAAAACTGTATAGAGTTCCAAAGACAGGAGCTCAACAGTTAATAAATGATCTTAATTTGAGAAGCACATCTCGAGAAGGCAACCCAAAACAATTATAGAGGTTGTATGTCATGGTTTTCCATTCAGCATGTCTGCATAAGCAAACTGAGTATTGTAATCAAATATCATTTGTTGTGGATTCTTAGTGCTACCTATTCACTTTTTTGCCCGAGGCAGTTACCTATCAGGCTGTTGTTGGCCTAGACAGTTTCTTGGGCTTAAGCCAGCCAACCATCAGCAGATGTCTTGAGGTCACAGTAATGCAATCGTTTCACAACTGTGCCCTAAAATCATCAAATTCCCAATGACGCCAGCTGACAAACTGCAATGACAGAGAACTCTTTTTATTCAAACCATTTGATAAGTCCTTAATTACCTAATTATCCAACAGTCAGATAGATCCTTACAATAATTAACTCATGGATAAAGGATTAGTGGTTGCTCCGCTAGCGGAGCTTAACAAACTTATTAAGATTGATAATTATCTGTATAATCATATTGTATATCACATTGCAGATTACAATGAGGATGGTATGGAAGATGAGCTGTAGCAAATTGAACCAGCATTTGGTGCAATAGAAGAGATATGATGGAGATCAAGATTTCCTGTCGGAAGCTGAATTGATATGCCAAAAATTTAATCAGGTACTAGATTTTTCTAATAATAAAAAGATCATAAAAATGTATTAATGTACTTACATAGTTTATTATTTGTTCCAACAAAAATCACTATATTTTTTAATACATAATAAAAACATGAAAATATGCCTACCAGCAAACATTAAACAGTAATTATATTAAATCACATTGCAGATAACAATGAGGATGGTACTGAAGACAAACTGCAGCATATTTAACTAGCTCTCGGAGCGATAGATGTGTCATCTGACTGATAATGAAGATCAAGATTTCTATTTGGAAGCGAGATTGATATCCATCCATCAGCCAAAGGACGTCCACTGCTGGACATAAGCCTCCCCTATGGAACTCCAATAAGACTGGTTGGAAGCGGCTTCCATCCAGCGCGATTCTGCGGTCTTAATGAGGTCATCCGTCCTGGACGTCCTATGCTGCGCTTGCCAGTATGTGGTCTCCACTCAAGAACTTTTCGACCCCATCGGTCACCAGCCCTCTGCGCTATGTGCCCTGCCCATTGCCATTTCAACTTGCCAATCCGTTGGGCTATGTCGGTAACTTTGGTTCGTCTACGGATCTCCTCATTTCTGATTCGATCTCGCAGAGGGACTCCGAGCATAGCCCTCTCCATAGCTCGTTGGGCTACTTGGAGCTTACTAATAAGGCCCATAGTGAGAGACCATTCAGATTGAGAGATCGATATGCCTAAGTTTAATTAGGTACTAGATTATTTTAGTAATAAAAACATCATAAAAATGTACTTATATGATTTATTATTTGTTCCAACAAAAATTAAACAGTAGTTATAAATAAAAATAATCAATTTATCTGGTGAATTACCCTCTGCCGCACCAAGGTGCCCCACTGGTGGTACAGATTCTACACCTTCATTTTGTATGTGGAATCTGTCACACCAGGTTTATCGAGTTGTTACAATTAATTGTATTAGTTTTGTCTTTCATCTAAGAGTTAGATATTTAGCAGGTGAACACTGATTTACTAGAAATGATTTGTATTGGACTAGCTTTTTCCCGTGGCTATATTTTGACTTTTGTGCTATCCTACAGGAATCTCTTACTTTTTCGGGATAAAAAGTAGCGTATGTCACTTTCCAGCCCTTGAACTATATCCATGCTAAAAATCAAGTCGCTCCGTTGCTGCATGAAAGAGGAACAAACCAACAAACTTTTCGGATTTACAATATTAGTATGATTTAGAATGACATCACATTATTTTTCAAGTTACTCTTAACAAGTGCTTTCATTGGATACCCATGTTGTAGAAATGCATAAAAAATAGCTAAGGACTAATGCTGCATTTGATCTTGGCCAACTGGATCTATCACGACTTGGTTGTGGCAGATCAGGCATGCTGTGGGCTGGCTTTGTGTCGACTTGCATGCTACAGGCTGGCTTGAGGCTGACTCCGCAGATTGTCTTGCTGGAGGTTGTATGGGTATTAGTTCATCCTAGTAGAAAGATCCCATTATCCTGATGTACCTAGTGCAGGGATTGTCTGCTCAGATGGTAATGGCAGTAAACCCTGTGAAAAAAAAATATTTTTACAAAATTTAATTTAATAGCAGTATACATATACTGCTATATGTACTACTATTAAATGCTATATATACATATATATGTACTGTATCAGCCTTATAATAATCCACTGCAGGACGTAGGCCTACCCATGAAAGGTGATTGGGCCACATCCACCACGCTGGCCCAGTGCGGGTTGATGGATTCACATACATCATTGAAATTCTTCTCCGGACTATGCTACTATATCCCGATATTCAGGTTGCCTCACGGTGTTTTCCTTCACCGTATACAGTATAAATATTAGAGGTTCACATGATTCCTTTAATAAGGATTATTCAAGTAACTTGCTTTATTAATTGAATGTGAAAATAAATAAATTACCAGTTGTTGTACCTTTGGACAATATTTATCAAATTAAAACCATATTGTGATATTCATTTAGGTAGTATGTTATACAAGGGTTGCTGGAATTGTTTTTAAAGAAATCACAAGAGAACTAACCATTTGAAAACGTACACATGCTGCCATTCCTGCACCACAAGGTTCAAGGTTCCTGCACCGTCCTGCTGCAGCAGGACATTGAGTTCACTGGCCGGATTTGCTAAGAACTCGACAGCTTGTTTGTCAGCTTGATTACCTGAAAAAGTTTCATTAAAGACTATTGTAAATCCAAATAACTTGAAAGAAAATTACTCCTAGTGGTTACAAGATTTATCAAAAAGAGATCTACTTACTTGCTGGCGTGGAATCGCTCCAAGAACATCTCCCTGTGATTTTTGTTGGCGCGTTTCTTATTATATTTGTCAAAGTCTAACGTAGTGATATTGGAAACTCTTTCTTTGCGAAGAATTTGCAGTTTTTGTGAAAAAGTGAACTGAACTGAAAAATTAATTGTAAACAATATGTAGTGTTGCCAGAGTAATTTACCAAAATTTGCGATAAAAGCCAACAAGTTGTATTTTACCTCAAACCTATAATCATATCATAGATATAAAAGCTAGTGCATTCCACGGGAATAAATAATGTAAAAGTCTTATTTCAAAATAAAGCGCGTTGCGCCGTTTTTGGAGTAAAATCAAATCAAAATTATCGTAACAGATTTTAAGTATGACATGAAACTTAAAATAGAAAAGAGCACTTGTTATCGATATGGCAACATATTGGGAGCAGCTATCATGGATGTAATACTAAATCCTTGGCAGCTATAGATGTGCCACAGATAAAATAAAAACAGTAATTAATGTTTCGTGCCATCTAGTGAACTATTTCCGAACTAATATTGCTACTCAACACTAGATGGCGTAACTGGCGTTACTTAACTTAGTTCTTTATGGTGGACGACTAAAATCGGTTTTAATTAAGTTCGAAGAAAACACCGAATAGCTTTTTGCTAGTTTTGCACTAAATTAAAAATTTTAGTGCGACTAGTTATAGTTTCGTGGAATGTCGCCGAATTGCCGCCAATGGCGGCAATTTTGTTTCTTTGCCCGATACTTCCCCTTTTGACTCATACTTGTTACATTGTATGAGGTGGCCAAAACAATAAGAGTACAGAAGTAGGTATATGTAGGCTAAATAATAAAAACTATCACAAGTTGTACGGTGGTGTAACATAGACTACAGGCGGCCGACCCATTTCATAGATTTTCGTAGCCATCTCTTCTATTTATCTACAATTAGTATCATGTGTTCGTTATTGCTTCTAAACTAATGATCCACAGCGGTCGTCAAGCGATAACTGGTAGATTTTAGAGGTGACGTCACTGACGGCCGACCGTTGTAGGTATTTGCTTAAATCTCGAGTTCTCCATCATCAAATAGCTCGTGATACTACTCGTATCTTTTGAAGCCGTGTGGTGGTCTAGTGGTTGTAACGCTGGCATGTCATTAGCTGGGATGATGATGAAGTTGGCTATAATACCTAAAATGTAATTATTTGTTAAGAGTTGTCGTGCCTTATAACCAGCAACAATTTTTAAAAAATGTATGAAGTATTGCTTCTGTGGGCACGGAAGGCAAGCGCCACGCAGTACATACTTTACAGAAACGGTCACTACTCGTTCATCTATTATTGTAGGACAACGTTATTGGGCTTAATAGAAATCTAGAAAGACATTCTATGTTTTTTATTCCGATGTTCTATTCGGAAAACGGTTTATTTTTAAAGTTATGTTGGAAAATAGACAATGTGTGAGGATAAAAAATAGATTATTTGAAAATATTTTTTTATGACTACACTTATGTGATAATTGTCTGAAAAACAATGATGGTTGATTAAAAGGCCTATCAAACGATACTAATCACGAGCTATTTGATGAAATAGAACTCGAGATATAACCAAAAAACTACAACGGTCGGCGGCCATCTTTGTGACGCCATAACTTCTAAAGTCTACCAGTTATCGATTGACGACCGCTGGATCCTTGGTCTAGCTAAAAGCAATAACGAACACATGTTCAATCCTCAATTCAATTCTTTATTGGTATAAAACTAAGTAACATGACAGTGTTTAATATTAAAGCGTTACTTATTCTTAATTTACCTACTTTAATTATCTATGAGATCAAGATCATACATACTTATACAAAAAAGAAAAAGAACAGCAGCGAAAAAAATTAGACTAACAAATAATTTAAAGCAAACGATTATAACAATGTTTTATGTACACATTAGGATCAGAATAAAATATATAACCAGAAAACATACTAGGTAATATAATACCTAATTGAGTGTCTCTCGCTGTACACAAGCGAATATTTTGCAAATGTTTGCCATGTATCGGCAAATATATCGACTTGTGCTTGTGAGGAGTCTAGTGCATTAAGGTGGCGTTGCTCTCTGCAAAAGGGCGACTGCTCACGCGCCAGAGTGCGTGGTGGTACAGGTGAGAAGAGAGGGACTCGTCCACTACGGAAACGAGAGTAATTCTCAGGCACATATAGTCTACTTGCTTCAGCTAGCAGGCTTGGGGAGTCGAGAGCCCCATGAAGAATTCTATATATCATCAGCAGCAGATCGTGCGTGCGGCGTGTTTCCAGCGAGTTGAAGTCGGTTGTACCCAAGATAAATTTGGATGCTTATAAAAATAGATAGTACCCGTATAGTTTTTTATATAAGAATCGCAGGAATCTCCTTTGAACCTTTTCTAACATGAGTGCATATTTTTTCTCGTAGAGGCTCCAGATTGTAGAACTTGCTTCGATTTTAGATCTGATGAGTGCCGTATAGAGAAGTTTAATTGCGTTGGGATTTGTAAACTCCCGACAGTTCTTAGTTAAGAATCCCAATTGTTTAAAACATTCTTTCGAAAGGTTTAAAATTGATCATGAAAGGATACTAATTGTAGGTAAATAGAAGAGATAGCTACGAATATCAAGAACTAGAGGACTTAAGCTCGTTTTGCCGCCCTACCAACTAGTACAAATGTTTAGAATTACTAAAATAGAAAAAAAAATAAACATTTCAATTAGACATAACCCATTAAAAAAATCTATGTATTTATCGAAGGGTGCGCGTACAGATTAAGTCACATGTTATAAAACTTTGTTTTATATGTGTAGGTACACACCGTAATAAAATAAACCACTAATATTATAATACCGGAAGTGTGGTTTTTGAACTTTAAATTAATAGCAACAGACGGTGGGTTCGACTTGAATTGTTGCGTTCATATAGGCCGGAGAGAGACGAATTTATCCCGCAAACGTACAAGGTACCTATGGGATAGTTCGTAAATGTATGTAATTATGAAATAACGAATCGGACCGAGCTGACAAAAACCAACATTTCGTATTAGGTACTTAGTGAGAGCGCTATTTATGTGTGCGTTGCTCGAGCTGGAATGGAATACCCAAAGACCTATACCTACATAGGTCTTTGGGAATACCTAGATGGAGCTTAACTTCTATAACGACGTTGTTTAGTCATCGCAAGCTTGTGGATAGAATTAGAACCGAATTTCATAGCGTTGTTTCCATCAATAATTCTCTTTGTTCTCCATTTACGCTCACGCTTCGGTCAAAAGTTGTTGTGTTTTTAGTGATATAGTAAAATGGAATTTGACGAGAATTTGTTTAAAGACATGAAAGAAAAACAAGAATATGCGAAAAAAAACATCCCAGAAGCATTGTCGAAACAGAAAAAGAAATTTTTGATTGCAATAAATAAAAGTAAAGAACAAGTGGTCAATAAAGTCGATGAGGATTTCGTGAAGCAGGTAATGCATGATTTAGATCCTTATCCAATGTTTTCGCTGCCTGGCCGAAATGATTCAGAGCCCTGGCATGATTCAATGGCGGACAAATTTGTTAAATTTGAAGAACACGCCTTTTTTGATATAAATAAGTATCTGGATTGTGCGAAAGTTGTATATCTTACTTACTCAGGGTTAGAAGTGACAAATGCTTGTGTCGCTGCGAAATATGTCCTGAGGCATGCGAGACAATTCGGTGACACGGGCAAGCCCATTTTTCCAGCTAGCCATGACGCCACTAACGTATCAAATCTTGACAAGGAAGAGACCGAGATATTGATGTCAGTCTCCTCTTCACCGCTACCAAAATCAAAATTCATGCAAAAAATCGAAGAACTTATAGCTGATCTCCGCAGTGGATATAATGAAGATAAGTTCAGAATTTTAAACACTAATACAACATACATTACACTTTTAATGTTACGAAGAATCGTGAAAAGTGAAGCACAATGTGTTGCAGCTTATCGGCGAATCCATACTCATGATAGCTACGTTAAACTCTGTCCATCGCCACTGGACAACCAGCTACCGAAATATGACACGAAAAACTTGTACGAGACTACTCTGCAACCGTGCGCTTATCTAGCTATTCAAGCTTATCTGGACACTGATGACGAAACGACAAAGAGGGCTTTGCGAGTAACGTGCGTGCAGTACATGGAATGGCACGGCTTACATCTTCCCAAACTGTTTTTTAAAGTCGCCCAACTTTACGAAGTTGATGAGGAAATGTTATGGGACCTTCTTTGCACTGATAAAACCGCGAAATCCTTAGTGACATTTGCAGATGAATATTATGAGAAATATCAGACACAAAAAGACGATCCTGCGAAGACTCAACGTTGGTTTCCGTACTGCCGAATTTTCAGCAGTTATTATCATAAAAATCTTTCGGCTCCTAAAAATGAGGTGCTGTGCTTGATTCTAGCTTATCTTGTAGATTTGAAGATTGGCTTCGAAAATTCAACCGTGAGACATTCGCATTGGGCTAAGTCCATCCCTCGGTTCCGCCAGGAGCCTTGTCTCAACTACGTTAAAACAATATATAAAAAACTACTTCAATTAAAATCATCTGAAGAAACTAGTGAAACATAATTTTCTGGAATTGAGGCCAGAAATTTTGCCAAAGCCTTAAAACCTAAAAAAAGTGAGTTAGTTTTTTATAATGATGATCTTAATTACGTTCTTTCGCTTTAGTACAGGAAAAACAGATAACCCTGTATCATCAAGGCGAGAAAAAATTGTATTTTGGTAATGTCATTATTACTATACCTAATGTGACACTAAACTTGTTTTATGTAAGCTTTTTTTTCCATACCTTTCTACACTGTACCGTAAATATAATCTATGACTGAAACAATGTATTGTATCTTATATTTATTATAATTAAAAAATTCTCAAGACTTTTATTTCACTACCTACCTATTAGTAGCGCTCATGGCGTAGTTTGACTAGGTGTTCGTTAGCGATCGTCGAAGTTAAGCAACGTGCAGCACGGTCAGTCTTCGGATGGGTGAGGTTACATTCAGAACTGAGCGCTACCGTGGCTCGGATGACACGTTAAATTATAGGACCCGGTTGTCTTAACCGTTTAGCCATGACAGAGGCCTTCGCCTTCAAGCGGATTTAAAAACTGGACTTCAGGGCTAGCGTATAGGGTATACGAACTTACTTTACTTATTAGCTTTTTTACTCCTTCCTAGTTCCTAAACATGAGCAGAATTTAATAGGCATAGGCGCAGAATGCCCATTTCTCAAAATGGTATACCCATGGTTCTAAGGTCCAATTCTACGAATACCGAATCGGTCTTATGAATTTGTTTATGTGGTAAATCTATTATATAAAAGGCTTCCCTGAGTGACTGACTGACAGACAGCCTACAGCCCAAACCGCTTAAGATATAATCTTGAAATTTGGAACATAGGTACATTGTACGACGTAATGGAGCACTAAGGAAGAAAATTTTGAAAAATCGATCTCTGAAGGGGTAAAACGGGCCTTTTTCGTTTGTATGTAACTTTTTATTCCCTGTACCGAAAGGCTTGAAACTTTGTATACATGCTTTCCAAACAAAATAAAAGTTACGTTTTTTCCTGTTTTTCCTGGACTGGAATCCGCAGGGTAGACGCAAACCTGGCCGCCCGAAGCAGACATGGCCGCGCTCGATTATTGCCGTAGCCAAAAGCATTGTACTAACTTGGGAGCGAAATGGCGAAGCACTGTATTAGCCCTCTGTCCCGACGTGGGGACTTAGGATAAGAAGAAGTGATCCTAAACCTTATAAAAAAAAGTAGTTCCATTGTGAAGTTCCTTTGGCCACCTTCCTGCTCCATCATCAGATCATCATCATGTCATCGTAATATTGCATTGTCACGCGATTTACACATTTATGCAAAATTTCAGCTTCAATCAGCAATCGGTAACCGGAAAATGAACTTTAAATTGCAAGATTTGATGACAAACTTCGGGACAGGTTAAACTAAATAAAAGCTTGTAATAAAACAAAAAGGTACACAGTACAACCGTTTCACTAATAGCTTCAGCTTTTAGGTCGAAAAATCACAAAGAGCGCTTGTTCACGGCAATTTGTTTCACCGGACCAATTATTATATCTTCTTTGGCTGGACAACGCGAACGGACCGGTTTTTAGGGTTCTGTATCCAAAGGGTAAAAAACGAGACCCTATTTTACCTATAAAGTCTCCGCTGTCTGTCACCAGGCTGTATCTCATGAACCGTGATAGCTACAACGTTAAAATTTTCACCGATGACGTAATTTTGTTGCCACTATAATAATGAGTATTATTAAAAACTGATTTTTTACGGGGGTTCCCCCATACAACAAACCTGAGTTTTTAGCCGCTTTTCGCTCAATATTAATAACGGCGACAGGTAGATACTTGAAATATTCACGGAATATCTAATTAAATTTTCACTTTAAAAATTAAATTAGTCAATTAAAATAATACAAATATTTAAGGGGGGCTCCGATACAACAAACGTGATTTTTTGCTCGATATTAATAACGGCAACAGGAAGTTGCATGTATTTACAATATTTACAGAATATTAAGTTGTATACTGTACCAGCCTTTTTAATAGTCCACTGCAGGACGTAGGCCTACACACGAAGGGTGTTTGGGCCATATCCACCACGCTGGCCCAGTGCGGGTTGGTGGATTTACATACGCCTTCGAATTTCTTCTACGGACGTATGCAGGTTGCCTCACGATGTTTTCCTTCACCAAAAAGCCAGTGGTATGAAATTCCGTACATAAATTCCAAAGAACTCATTGGTACGGGACTGGGGATTTGAACCCACGACCTCACGATTGTAAGGCGGGTGTCACTACCTCTAGACCACCACGGCTTCCTAAGTTGTATATTCCCTTCGAAAATAAATAATTAAATTGAAATAAATATAATAAAATCTATTTTTAAAAGGGGGGATTTTATACGGTAGGTACGGAAGTCGGAACCCGCCGTGCGCGAGTCGGACTTACACTTAACCGATTATTTTCACCAAATTCATGGCGGTGTATGGTTTATAATGAACGTGTGTAGACGCACCGGACATCCATCCGGCGAAAAATGTAGGCATTTTTTTATTGACGGTCCGTTGTCCGGTGAAAAAAACGGACGTGAACAAGCGCTCAAAATCTCTCAAATAATTTCTGTAGTCCATATCGAAATCGTCTGAGTCGCTCTTCGTACTGTCGTCATCTGTGGGACCAATAAACATTACTCCAAACGAAATTTTAGAACATTTCGAATAGGTTCGTGTTTGCCTACACACTGTTTGATGTTAAGCAGATGTGCGGTCTAGGGTGTAGCACGCTTACCTAGAAGATACCTATTTACTCGGGATTTGAAGACACCCACGTTGTAGTTTAACGGGAAGACAGACCCAGGCAAAGCGGTCCACATTCCGGCTGTTCGTATGGGGAATGAGGATTCGAACCGCTTGGTTCTAACGCGCGGAATGTCCACCATAAAAGGGTGGCGCTTTGGTCGCGTCTGTCTAGCCGTACGATAGAAGGGCAGGGGGGACCAGATTGTGCAACTCCTGGGCGCACTCTCCGAAGTGTATCCGGTAAAAGGCCGACAAACACGCCACCTTGCGACGATGCGCAAGACTTTGCAGCTGCGACTTAGTCAAGGTATCGAATAAAGTCAAATAATACTTTGTCCTAACCCAGGAACCATAGTCATGAAACTAAAGTGAAGTCGGGCAGGAGACATAGCGAGGCGAAGTGACGACAGGTGGAGTAAGGCTGGCATAAATGGTGGCAGAGGCAAGGTAAGCGGAGCGTTGGTCGTCCGGCTGCAAGAATGGGTCGATGTTGAAATCGCGGGTCGAACCTGAACACGATTGGATTGGCACAGGACCGAGGCAAATGGCACAGTAAGAGATAGGCTTATACCCAGCAGTGGGAAAAAGAAGGCTGTGGATGATGAAGTTTCATTCCGAATTAAGTGCTATATTTAGAACTAGTGAGAACAAAAATTCACACTTACTCGTATACCTACTCTATAAAATTTAACTTGATCTGCGACAGCTGTCAGAAAAATCACGCCTATGAAGTCCTGAATTTCTTAATAGTACAGACAGTACCTACCTGTCAATGTCATACTTTATGGGCATGCCGATTAGTGATGGGCGACGAATGATCGTGATCACAGAGTTTTATTTAAAATGTCGATAGTTTATACTAACGATATTTTAAATAAAACTTAATTTATCATTAATTTTATTGTATATTTTAATATCATAACATTTTTACATGTGTAATTAAATTAAATCCAATTATATGTTACATTAGCATCGATAATAGTGAAAAACGTCGATAAATACTATCGTTACATTATTATGAGTATTTAATTAATATCATAACATTATTTACATGGTACATAAGTACTTGATCTTAAATAATAGTAAGAAAATAAAATCCAATATTTCACCTTCAACTACTCATTCGATTTCATTACAACATTGTTTGAAAATCGTTTTTTCCACCACTATCTCAACTTTAAAAATGTCAATCTTCTATGTCAATGTCACTGTCGCAGAGATCAAGTTAAATTTTATAGAGTATAAATAGTTCGATCGTCGAACTGAAGAAAACCGATGGATCGGACTAATGAGAACAAACCCTAAATCCCAGTAGTCTATATGCCGAATCACACAAGTCGGCGGATGTGCAGTTAAGCCCCTGATCGATGCACAAACTAAAACCGCGATTTTTTTTAAAATGTGGTTATACTGTCATGACGGTATAACCACAGAGAAAACTTTAAAATCGCAGTTTTATTTTGTCCATCGATTAGGGGCTTAAGCTGCAAGCTGCACGAAGCCTAATCAACGCGCAGCTTTACGTGAGCTTCAGTCAGGATTGGATATTGCGCAACTTGTAGCATAACTTCAACATCACATCCTTCACATCCGCCGATTTGTATGATTCGGCCTATACAAGTTGACCTACTGGGAAATTCCTATGTTAAGGTGTTGTGTTGATGATAATTTGCTATGCTACTGGGTTGCCGGAGTCATGAATGAAAGTAACCATAACAAAGGATGATGTTGGTGCCACCGGCATAAAAGCCTGAGTCTTTGTGGCAAATCTAAATGGAACAAGACTTGGTGTATGTATCTAGTGTACTGCGGTTTTTACATCTGTAACTATAGACTAGTAGTTTTCCAAATAGTAGACCTCACAAGTATAGCTTCACAGACGCCAAGAAGTTTCATTCGGCCTAGTCCTATACCTACCTATTCGTTTCAAGGAATATAAAAAAGAAACATGTCTGTCATAATAATTTTATTCGCATATAGTAATCGATTATGATACATGAAGTGTAGGAGCCGGTGGCTCGCCGGAGTGGACGCACCGAGCGCGGCTGCCGGTCTCCGCTTCAGATACATTTCATTCATTTCATATCGTCGACAACAGTTGTCCAACCCGTCGCTATAATATTCACTAATGAGAGTTTTCGAGGCGGCGTCGGTCCGGGCGCGGCCGACCGCTCGCGTCAATATACTTAAACGTAACAGTCGAGGAGCCGGCGGCCGGCGGCCGGCGACCCGCACGTGGCGGCACGTCGCGGCACGTCGCGGCCCGCCGCTCCGCCGCCGCATCACTTTATAATTTACGTGTTAATGTAGTACCGAGAGAGGAGCGTGCGAGGTCCGGGCGGCGCTCACTCCGGCTTGAGGTCGGGCTGCGGCGCGTCGGGCTGCGGCTCGGGCTCGTCCGCCGGCGGCGCGTCCTCGGGCGCGCGCTCGCCGCCGCCGTCTGCACAAGACACGCGCGTCATTGGGGCCCTCGGGCTGGCTACTCTACCGGCTGGCTACGGGGTACTAACTGCGCTGCTGGTGGTGGTAGTAGGGCGCGGCGCGCGGCGCGTGGTGGCGCGGCGCGTGCGCGTGCGGCTGCGCGCGGTACAGCGGCAGCGCGGGCGCGTGCGGCCGCTGGATGGGCGCCGGGTAGCGCGGCGGCACCAGCGCGCGCGCGCCCGCCGCCGCGCCCAGCCGCCCCGACCCGCCGACCACCATCTGCCAACACCGGGGTCACTACTTTTATTATCGGCTCTGACTCCCATGGGCGTCTTATGGAAGGCACTCTAAAGGCCTATTCAGACCTGAGCGCTATTCACTACCGCGAGCGGTAGAGATATCAGAGTCGCTATGCGTTAATTTTACTGTTTATACCAAAGCGGATATCGTTACGCGCGGTAACGAATAACGCTTAGGTACAGAATATTTATTTTTCGCGCTTTAGTAATTTTGGTGCGTTGGTGAACACACACCTCACGCACAGTACCGAGCAATATCTTTTTAGTGGCATCTATGTGGTTTACATTATGGACAAAGGGAAAGACAAGCGAAAATACCGCCTAAATAGACGATACAAGTTTCGCTATAGTTATGGGACTTCATACAATTACCCTAGCGAGATCCGCGCGGTATTTTCCTCTACTCACGGCGGTAGTGAATATCGCTTAGGTCTGAATAGGCCTTTATAGCCGATGTTTTGAAATATCTTTCTTGGGGCAACATTTGTTCGGTCTGTAGATTTTCATCCGTCGGCCGAGCAAGCGTCATGGAACGGACGAGCTTGTGGTCGCGTGTGTATGCATGTAGTGGTCACCTGCTGCGGATGGTGCTGGTGCGGGGTGTGCGCGGGCGGCGGGTGGTACTTGTGGTGCGGCGGCGAGTGCGGCGCCTTCTGCCCCTTGGCGGCGCCCTTGGGCGTGGGCGAGCCGCCGTCGCACAGCGGCGCGAACCCGTTGGCGTGCTCGTGCAGCGGGCTCTTGAGCTGCTGCGGTGGCGGCCGCGGCGGCGGCTGCGGCTGCGGCGCGTACTGCTGCTGCATCGGCGCGCGGTACTGCTGCTGCGGACACGCCGACACAACACTCGCATTACACGTTCTCTCACAGAGACAATTTGTTCAGTACAGATTTGCGCCAGTAGAAAGCTGTCTAAAGAACGAAAGCAAGGAAGACGTATAATATGTTTATATTTCATTTTTTACTTAGACTGCCGTTGTGATCTCCATGTACTCACAAAGAAGAAGCCAATAACCCCTAGTCCGTTAGGAATGAAAAATGGGTCACCTCAACAGCTCTCTGTACAGCCTCGATAAGTCATCTAAAGTGCAGGCAATATGGCACAATACACAGTCGATCACAGGTGTAACATTCTATTCAGTCGAGAAAAACAGCTGAGAGTTGAAAACCTGAGACTGGGCGGGTGGCGCCAACTGCAGCGTACACGAGGGCGCTCGGGCTACGAAGATGGCGACCACTAGTATGAATAGTAAGAAGCAGCCCTTGCAGGCGGATCCATCTTTATGGGCATGCCTATAACCATTACTGTATCACTGGTAGTAAGCCAGACGAGCGAGGTCATACCTGCATCTGCTGCACGGCGGCCGCGACCTGTAGCTGCGCAGACGAGAGGAACTGCGAGTTGAAGGGCTGCGACTGCGCGGGCTGCGTGAACTGCAGCGGGTAGGAGGGCTGCTGCGCGGGCGGCGCGGGCTGGTACGAGTAGTAGGAGGAGGCGGGCGCGCGCGGCACCAGCCCCTGCAGCGAGTAGCCCGCCTCCGCCGCGCCGTAGCCGAGGTACTGCTGCTGGTAGGCGCTGACGCCGCCGACGCCGCCCACGCCTCCCACGCCGCCTACGCCACCGCCTTTACTGCCTGAAAATAAGACCCACTATTTATTCACAGACAGTGTCGTTCCAAATCAATTTTAGAGGAGCGTGGCGGTGGTATGTCAACCTAAAAAAACCGTATTTTAATGAATTGAAAAATTAAAAGGCTAGCTTTAAGCCGTATCTTAGGTACTTGAGGGCCTGAGAATCGTACAATACGCTATAAACCATATCAGGAACACCACTGCTTAGAAATAATGACTTTTCACATTCAACTTGACGCTACCCTCTGAAATATCCAGTGTCAGGGATGTCACAGAACATAGAAAAACATTAAGGACACTTAACACTTGACCAGTAACAGATATTTAAAAATTAATTGCTATAATATGTACTCAGTATAGGGCAAATCATACATCTTGGTGGCTGTGATGTTAGCACAAGCTGCAAATAATCCAATCCTTGCACAGCTGTTAACTGAGCTTAAGTCAGGATTAGGCTATCTGCAGATTGGACAACACAAACAGCATGCAGTCGAATTGAGAACCTCCTTTTTTGAAGTCTGTTAAAAAGGAATTATCTCGGACTTACCGATGGCTCCGATTTGTTGCGAGGAGGGTTTGACGGTGGCCGACATGAGCGAGTTGGAGGTGCTGGAGATGAGCACGGTGCTGGGGCTGTTCCCGAGCTGGCCCGACTGCCCGAAGGCCGCGCCGCCGCCCGCCGTCGCCGCCTGCGGCACGTCACGGTACTATATCATACTACATGTGTCACTATTCGTTGAGAAGCTACTCAACACGTTTGTTATGCCTGCAAGCCTTCTCGTTGAAACACTCAAAAAATTAGAAAAACCGCATTCGTTTGTTGTGTAGTTTGGAAGATATAAGCGGTTACACAGATGGGCAGACAGAAATACTTTGCTTTTGCTCCAAAGAAAAAGTTGTTCCTAAGGGTGGTCTCAGTTACCTTATTTCGGCTCAGTACACTAGTTCTGAATAACCCTGTGTAAAGGAAGCAAACTGAGAGTAGATAGTAATAATTTGATCGTAACGTAAATGTAAGGAACATGTAGATAATGTAAATGAGTGGTGCTCACCATTCTGTATTGATTAGGTAGGCTCTGGAACATGTCCGGCGGCGGCTGGTAGTTGTAGGGCGCGGCCGAGCCGGCCGCGTAGGGCGCGGGCGGGAAGCCGCCGAACTGGCCGCGGCCCTGCTCCAGGAAGGCGCCGTACAGCCCGCCCTGCGCCGGCAGCTGCTGCGACGAGCCCACCAGCTGCTGCGTGGAGTTGAACAGCATGGCGGGCGGCGAGGGCACGGACAGGCCGCCGCCGTAGCCGCCCGCGTAGCCCACGTGGTTGTACAGCTGCGGCGGCGGCGACTGCAGCTGCTGCGTGGGCTTCACCTTGCACACGTTGGGCGGCGCGCCCGCCTCGGCCACCTCCTCGAACCCGGCGAACTGCAGCTCCTCGCCGCCCTCGGCCACGGCCGGCATTTCCCACACTTTCTTCACGCTGGCGATTTTTAAATTGAGATCCGCCGCCAGCGGGGAGATCGTGCTCGAGGCGCTCATGTGCGCGCCGCGCGGCAAGCCCAGCGCCTTGGCCGCCTTGTCCTCGGTCAGCTGCCCGAGGTCCGAGTCGAACGCGAAGTCCAGCTTCATGTCGGACGAGTCCTCGGCCTTCTGCGCGCTTTCGAACGACATCTGCAGCGCCAGCGAGGGCGCCTCGCCGTCGGCCGCGGGCCGCGCGTTGTCGCCGATCAGCTCCTGGATGGAGCGCGGCCGCGCGCGCACGTCGCCGTTGTAGGGCAGCGCGCGCGGCTCCAGCTCCGCGCCCGCCGCCTCCTCGGGCGGCGCGCCGGAGCTCATCTGGTACTTCTGCTGCAGCGCCTCCTCGGAGGGCACGCTCTTGTAGTTGGTGTTCTCGAATATGATGGTCTCGACGGGCGGCGTGGTGCCGTCGAGCACGCCGGCGCCGGCCTTGTCCTGCGGCGGCACGAGCGGCGCGGGCACTGGGGCCTTGTCGGCGAGCGGGTCGGGCGGCGAGGCGCGCTGGGCGGCGTGCGGCGCCTTGTCGGGCTCGGGCGGCTCCTCGGGCGCGCGCAGCGGCTTGTCCCACGCGTTGACGGCGGGCGGCGGCGGCGCGGCGCCCGTGTCGGGCCCGTACCCCGCCAGCCCCAGCTGCTGCTTCTGCCGCTGCTTCACGAACCGCGGCGCCAGGTTGGCCTGCCGCTGCCGGTCGTACTGCGGGGTCTTGCCGGGCACCTGCGCCGAGCCGCGCCCGTTCGCCTTGTCGCTCGGGTTGCGAGACGTGGACCCGTTCCTCCCGCCTCCTTGGTTCGAATGAGACCTCGGTTGCTGCTTGGCCGCCTGCTGGCTCTCCTCCTTCGAGGGCCCACGCGCTTCCTTGGAATTCTTCTTGTTCCTGACCTCCTGGAAGCCGTCGTCGACGACTTCGTCGTCCTTTTTGGCCGTGGACAGCTTCAGATCGGTCATAGCCTCTGTGATATCGGCAGTCTTATTGTCGCCGGAGTTGTCTTTCTTGACGCCCTGGGGAGCGTTTGCGCGCCCGTTGTTGGAGTTTCTAGGATTCTGGTTTCGGCCGCCCTGGCCTCTCTGGGCCTGCCCCTGCTGGCGGCCCGGGCCGGGCCGGCGGTGGCCGCCGCCTTCGGAATGTTCGGAAGTCGTCTCCCAGTTGTCGTCCTCTCCGCTGAGCGGGCCGCCGGCTCCCTTGGGCCGGCGGTCGCGGCCCCGGGCCGTGGAGGAGCCCGCGCGAGGCTTGTTGCCGCCGCCCCGGCCCTTGTCGTCGGCCTGAGATTGATTGTCCTTGGTCTCGTCGCTGTCCTTGACGGCCCGGTTGGCCTGGCTGAAGGGGCTCTTGGTGTTGGGCGGGCCGTAGGCGGTGACGCGCTTGGCGAGCGGCGGCGGGCGCGAGGCGCCCTGGAAGCCGCCGCGGCCGCGGCGCGAGGGCTGCCCGCGCGGCGCGAAGGGCTCGCGGGTCTCGCAGCCGTCGAGCGCGAGCGGCGGCTCCTGCGCGCGCGCGTCGTCTCGCTCCTTCTTGGGCCCGCGCGGGCTGCGCGGCGCGCGCCGCCGCTCCTTGCGCTCCGCGGCCTGCGCGCCGTCGGTGGAGCCGTCCGACTCGCTGGCGCGGTTGTTGGAGCGCGAGCTGCGATGCGAGCGGCGCCCGCGAGATTCTCTCGGCCCCCAGCCCCGGTTGTAGACGGCGTAACCTCCGCTTCCGAACCCTCTGCTCTTCTTCTCCGAGCCGGATCCGCTGGACTTGCGCTCGACGGGCTCCTTGCCGGGGATCCTGGTGGCCAGTTCGCCGGCGCCGAGCGTGTCGCTCCTCTTGTCGTCGGCCCGCTTGGCGGGTTCGGCCGCACTCGTCGCGGCGTCTGCGGACGAAGTCTCCAGCATTTTCATCGCCGGGGTCGGCTCGTTGCCGGGTTTCGCCGACGTCGGCTCCGTTTCCGCCTCTTTGGGCTCGGATTTTTGCGGGTACAACGCTTTCGCAAATGTTTGCGGCAGATGTTCAGGTTGTTTTTGAACCGGCGGGACGAACGTTTCTACGATTTTGGAAACAGGCTGAGGAATGACTTTAGCAGGATTTTGGCTATCGGGAACATTAGGTTGATTTTGAGATATTGGAGCTGCAGGTTGAGGTTGAACGACAGGAACGGAGTTATTATGAGGCGGTTGTTGGTTGCTAACCCCTTGTTGAAAACCTGAAGTCTGAGTATTAAATTTAGCTTGATTTTGGGAGGGTATTGAACTAATTGCATTATTTGAGGCCGAAGGGGCCAGAAGGAGTAAAGTGGACTGGAAGTTTCGTGTGGGGTCGTCCGTGTCCGAGCTGAGAGGTTTCACGACGTCTTTAGATGCAGCTATCTTTTCTATAACCGACTTTAGGATGTTATTAGATTCTTCTTGAGCGACTTCGGCCCACGACGTCGTTTTGGTGCAGTCTTTTTCGGAGGATTCCCGTCGGGACGCGTTGGAGGGCGGCGAGCCGCGCCGGTCCAGCGACACGGCCTGCGACGAGTCGGACGACGCGAACGGCTCTATTATTCCTATGCTCTTTCTCTCGAAAACTTCACTCAATTTATCGGCAGCGGACCGACTACTCTGGTCGATAGTAGTTTCGACAGGCTTTCTATCAGACTCATTTTTTCCTTTGTAATCACTAAAATCTTTATAAGAATCCTTGGAGTTGGATCTGTCTAATTCTCTCCCAGATCTTTCATAATCCTGCATTTCCGATCTCCATTGAGGTCCGGAGCCGTCTTTATCTCTTCGAAAATCATCTTCGCGGTCAGAATAATCTCTGAAAAAACAAGAACAATTCAATAATCACATTAGATCAGACCTATTTCTAGAAAAATAATTATATATTTCGTAAACGCAAGTGTCCATAAAGAACATGCTTAGCTCAGCGTGTCGATACTGGGCCGTATAGCAGATAGCGTCAGCCGGCGGAATCTGCAGAGTCGCGACCCAGATTCATCGTCAACCATCTAGGCGAGGCATCGGCACACAAATATACACGGTCATCAAATTAGGCATACTTCAAGACCAATTAGATGTAAGAGACTGTTGTATAAATAGTAGTTAAGCATGTAATAAAATCAATCGCAATGTAACAGTTGTTTGATTCACAACGAGAGGGGTGCAGTGGCGAGAACCTTCGGGCGGCTGCACTCGGAGTCTAGATGGGTGCAGTGGCGAGTACCTTCGGGCGGCTGCACTCGGAGACAGGGGTCCACCTTCGCCAGCAGTCAGGTCAACTAGACGACCGGCCGTCGGACCTCAAAGGATCCAGACGGAGCCCATACAGAGGCCTGCAGCGCAGGGGACGACGAGTTAGAGAGGCGGGCGGGGAGTAGAGAGTAGGTCCCCGCGACGACCGAACGGCCGATGGAATAATCCATGTCCTAGCTTCGCTTGCTATCACAGTATAGCCAGGCGTTACGGCGACGGTAGTGGACTTCCACGGTTGCGTCGGTGGGTTAGTCAGGCGTCGCACGAACCTAACCATTGGTCGTGAGGCGGCTGTGCTAACCGAACTTTCGTCAGGCTTTAGCTAATCGTTGCAGAGATTGGCTAGCGCCTGAACAGCAAGGTTATACTGATAACACAAATTGCAGGTGAATACCTGCAATTTGTGTGTGCAATGCCGATAAACGAAATAACCTATTCGGTTCAATTGTACCGTATCATGCAACCTTGTATTTATTGTAGTTTGGTAAGAGCGAGACTAACCTGGAGTAGGACCGGCGGCCGTTGTGCGGCGGATGTCGCTGCGCGCTGTACGGCGGCGCGTCCTGGCGGCGCGGCGCGGGCTTCCCCGGGAACGCCCAGCCCTTGTGCTGCGGCTCGTCCTGCTGCCTGCTCTGTTGCTGCTTCAAAAACCGCGGCGGGATATTCGCTTGGAAGCTCTTCGAGAAAGCCGGATTGTTCTGATCTCTCTCTCTATTGTAATCGCGATCTCTCGCGTCCCGGTCTCTGAAGTCACGCTCGCGGTCCCTGTCGCGTTCGTTTCTTTCTCTATCACCGCGTTCGCGTTCTCGCTCTCTTTCTCGGTCCCTGTCCGTGCGATCTCTTTCCCTGTCAAACCTGTCGCGATCCGCGCGTTCTCTATTATCATTGCGGTCTCTGTTATCATTGCGCTCTCTGTCGCGGCTATCTTTATCGAGCTCCTGTCGATCCCTATTATCCTGGCGGTCTCTATTATCCGGGCGGTCTCTATTATCGGGGCGGTCTCTATTATCGGGGCGGTCTCTATTATCCGGGCGGTCTCTATTATCCTGTCGGTCTCTATTATCCTGACGATCTCTATTATCCTGTCGGTCTCTATTATCCTGTCGGTCTCTATTATCCTGTCGGTCTCTATTATCCTGGCGATCTCTGTTATCGTTCCGGCCTCGATCTCTCGACTCGACCTTATCGCGATCGCGGTCTCTGACGTCACGCTCGCGGTCTCTATTGTCGAATCGGTCTCTGTTCTCCGCGCGGTCCTTTTCTCTCGTGTCCCTGTCGCGTTCGTTCCGGTCCTTGTCCCTGATATCTTGCCGGTCTATCCTGTCTCTCGCGTCGCGGTCTCTGGCGTCGAGTCTGTCCTTTTCTCTAGTATCGGCTTCTCTTTCCCTGTTATCGTTTCTATCTCTGTCTGGCTTGTCGCGGAAGTCTTTAGAGGGTTGCGAGGTGGGCGGGTCCCTCATCTGGCGTCTCTGTTCCTCTTCCTTTCTCTGTCGCGCGCGAGCGACCGCTTGCGCCACCTCGTTATTTTGTTTCTGCCGCCGCTCGGCCCACAGCTGGTCTTCGTCGCCGGGCTCGTGTATTTTGTCCACGCGTTCACTTTCAATACTGGCTCGGTTGTTATTTCTATTGTTTCCTTTGTTGGGAGCCGACGATTCCCCATCGGAAAAGTCCAGCTTTTGGCTGAAAGATGACAAAACACATTTTTAATTATCAGCATCAACTATTCAAATTAGTATCTCGAGAAAGTGAGTGGTCATTCTGTGCATATAGATCAGTCTTTCTCAAAGTGGGCGATAACGCTCCTTTGTGGGCGTTGGCGACCTAGAGGGGGGCGTTAAGGAGCCCCGAAAAAATGGGGCGTTGGTTGATTCTTGTGTAACAATAACAACGACAACGTGAGTTCTATAAGTTTCCCAATTTATCAATATCCTGCAACAACGACGACGTGCTTCCTATGTTGGAACATTTGGAAAATCTCTACAATGAATTCATAGAAAGATTCCAGAACATTTTGAAATTGTAAATACCAAATTTAATCCTTTTTTAACACGTTACACGCTACGCGACCCACCGTGAGCCCCCAGCATACCTTTCCGTTTGTGCCACGCCGAATTCAGGACTTTTCCTGAATTCGGCGTGGCATTGTGGCAGTGGTCATTTTCATCAATTTGAAATTTTTATTGCAATATTTTTTTAAATGTCTTTGTCAACATAGTAGTATCACCCCAACTGGAAAAACTTATAGAACTGACAACGAACGAGGAAAAAAATCATATTCAATAATGGTCACCAAGAATTTTGGCTACAAAAGTCAATCCCGCAGTTGTACCCTGGACTGTGGTCGAAAGTTCAACTATTTTAATAGTATTTCCATTGTCATATTTGTGTGAACAAGGATTTAGGACAGTGACAACACTGCTTACTAAAGGGAGGAATCATGTGCATGTTACTGAACGCGAACTGGAGTGTGAACTAAAAAATTTGGGGGCGCTGAAAAATAATTGATTTTCAAAGGGGGCGTTAAAATAAATAAGTTTGATAATCTCTGATATAGAACTTATTAATAGACGACGAAGTAATGTCGCGCTGCAAAAAAAGTTTTATTGCCGTGGAATACCAGTACAAAATATTGCCCAATAGATATACTAAGCGCCACACAAGTCGGCGGATGGGAAGCGGATGGGAGGCAGAACGCATATTTCAGGTGTCGGGCCTGCGCCTACGCGCGACTCGTGCGTGACTTCCGGAGACATCAAAAAGATCTTTAAACCAGTGTTGGTATATAGAAATGTATACTGACTCGTAATCAATGTCGTCGTGCTGCGCCCAGCCGGCGTCGCGGGAGATGTGGTCGAGCGAGGAGATCTGGTCATCGCGCAGGATGGGCCGCGCCGTGAGCAGCTCCACGGCGCGCGGCGTGGCAGGCGCGCGCGCGCGCGGGCCTCCGCCGGGCCCGCCCGCCGGCCGCGCCGCCTCGCGCGCCAGCCCCAGCCCGCCCAGCCCCAGCGACCCGCCGCTGCTACCTTTCGCTACCAACTACACATAAAAACTTACAATTACAACCTTTCACCGACCAGATCTGGGCCCAAACCAGCATTGATGCAGCTATACTGAATAGGCATGATGACTGACTGGGTAAAAAAAACATTATTTTAACTAGCCCATCAGCTAGATTATCAAAATATATACACATATTTTTTCTTTTGTCAATCAAACAACAAATGACAAAGATAAAACTTGTCAAAGTTTGGGAGTAGGGGTCCTGACGTAACTTCTCTCACAGAAGTCTATACATTTGTATGGCACTTGTGAAGTCACGCGGACCTTTAACGGCCTATATCTTTATCAAATTTTATTTCATTGACAAGAGGAAAAATACGTGTCTAATATTTTTTGATAGTGAATCTGATGGACTAATTATATTTTTTTAGTTATTATGCCTATTGGACCGAAGTGAAACACAGCCATGGACGCCGGGAGAGGGGTGTAAGGAGGTGGTTGTCAGGAAAGAAAGTAAAAAGGTTGCACTCCGGGAGTGCCAGCAAGGTGGTAAAATGGATAAGGCCTCGTTCAGGTTTCTCTCATAATAGCAGAACATATTTTTACTAATGTGAGCTGGTTCAGTTAAACATAATATACACAATCTATTAAAAGAAGTTACTCCACTAAAATCCTACAGTTTTTTTTATTTCTCCTGTGAATTTTCAAGTTTGTCTTAGTAGTTTTATAACATTTTCCCTCAGCGTCATTGTGGGATGACTGTGACTGTTGGTTGCCCCATAGGTCAATGACACCTTGGAACGGGGTATACGTACAAAGGAAGGCAGGATGGCGCGGTAGGCAGGGGTGTGAGCGGCGGCGGCGGGCGCGGCCGCGGCCGAGGGCGAGGCCGCCGCCTCCGGGCGGCCGCCCGCGCTCCCACCGCACGTCCAGCTGCCTTCGGCTGCAAACAATCATGGGCTATATTAGCCATCGCTCTAGAAGACTAAGGGAAAGTATAATTCAGCCTACATCTATGTAATGTACTCTTGTAGAAAGCTAGATTGAACCTGGCATGAAATTTTAAATTTCCTGTGTTTTCTGAACAGTATTCAATAAAAACTGAGAACTGATATACACGCTGCGCACATTGGGTTGTGATATTATCAATAGACTAGGTTTTAATATGATTTTCTACCTAAGGCTTTCACATACACTAAGGTTTATTAACCAACTTTCAAAAAGAAGGAGTTTCTATGTTCGTCTGCGTCTACGTTTATGTTATTTATTGTTATGTTTCTAATTTTTTTGTGTGTGATTCACAATCAAGAATATCCATGAAGATATTCTCGATTGTGAACTGATTTCTTCTGAGGTTGTGCTATTTAAATTTTATCGAAATTGGATGAGCCATTTTTAAAAATCAACAATAATGTGAAAATGACTATATCAATCCATGCTAACTATTCGAATTCTGTACATGGCTGAAGTCAGTTACACTAATTTGGTGAAAAATAATAATGTTTTAGTTACTTTGTGGTCTGAGTTGTGGTTGTGGAGTGGAGTGGTCGGGGCGGTGCGAGGGCTGCGCCGCCGCCTCGAGCGAGGGGAACTCTGTGCGGAAGTGGGGCGAGGAAGGGGGCGGCAGCGGCACCCAGCCGCCCGAGCCGGCGCCCGCACCCGCAACGCTGCTCGCCGTCGTCGGCTGGAATTACACACGCTAGTGTTACGGCAAACTTAGTATAGGCCAGCCTTTCTCAAAGTGTGCTCCGCGGAGCCATAAGGTTCCGCAAAACCTCTATAGCTAAAGCTCCATGAGAGAATACTGATATTACCTAATAAAAAAAAATAAAAAAAAACAATCTGCAAACAAAAACCTACCCCTGCTACTCTAGCAACACAATGATGATAAATATGTTTTAAGAATCAGGCCAATATCTCACGTAATTCGCGCAGAAGCACGCATTCTGTTCTTCGGAAATATTTCAATATCCAGATAGATGAAAGCAAAATCGCCGTGTCAAACAAAGACTTTCACTTTGCGTCATTCAATTATTTTAAACTAACTAAACTTTTAAACACAAAATGCATTTAATACTACTTTTGTTTTGATACATCACCTGCGTTTATACAAATAGTGCGAATGAACTTTGAACAAACAATGACTCTTCTGAGTTGATAACTAAAACCAACAGTGACTTTCATCTATGACCTGGAGGTATTCTGAGGCACTTAATATTATGTATACTGTGTGCCACACAAATTGAAAGATGGGAAGTTAGCCGCAGATGACACTTCGCCGTGATTTGCTTATTATTGCGCATGTGTGCACAATGCCTATACAAATGGCGAAGTAGTGAGCTCGGGCGTAGGGAGCGCGCGGGAGGCATGAGGTTGGCGGGCGGGTGTGCCCCGGCGTTTCGTCTCTCTGGCTTCCGCGCGTACCTATATTTCGGCTTTTGCGCAGAACGCTGCGCATAACATCCCATCTTTCAATTTATTAATTATTTAGTGATGGTGATAATCTCTTACATATAAAATGAATGTCAAGAGAATATGGGGTTATATCTCTAGAAGTCTATACATTAGACTTATCTTAGGTCCTTGGATGCCACTATAAAGGCCAAATCATAAAAGTTGGCAGATGTGAAGTTAGCTACAAGTAAGCTACATTGATTTTATATGGCACAGCTTATAGCTAACTTTACATCCACCAACTTGTATGATTCGGCATGTACCTATCATTATGACCAACTTTTATCATGAAACCAACCAGAACTGGAATCATAACAAATCAGCTTTCATTTTATTAAAAAGCTAGAGAATATTTTGCACCAGATTAATTTATTTTTAAGTTTTAAGTTTGTTTCTAATAAAAGTTGTTCATAATGACTAGTTTTTCTAAAAATCTTACCAAAGTTTGGGAGATGCATGTTGGTGGTGAAGAGACAGATGTAGAAGAAGTTGTAGAAATAGAGCTGAAATCATATAAATTAGTATTAATGATGAATCCATGCCAGTTCTTAATTCCGCATCAATACAAGTAGTCATCTGTATTTTTATACAAAAATACAAGTAACTATACAAGTTACCTGTATTTGACCAAGTTTTAATCTTGTTAACTTAATAGAAAATAGTTAAATTGGTGTCAGGATCAAATACACAGGTATTCTGGATTAAATCATTTCCCATTGGACAGAAAATACAAAAGTGGGCATAAATATTTCATGTAGTTAGACTTCTTCATCAGTGTCAACAGTAGGGTGTCCACTGCTGGACAAAGACCTTCCCTATGGATGTCCAACAAGCTTGGTTCGAAGCAACCGGCATGCAGTGCATCTTCATATTATTGTATTGTTGGTCCACAAAGTTGGTGGATGTTATATGTTCACTTGCCGGTGGGTGGTAGAAAACTCTGGGGTATAATTGATGCCCTTAGGGTTTAATAGGCTCATGGTGGCAAAAATCAATGTCATCATCCAGAATAGTAATTTTTCACAATATGCTGATGCAATTGCAAAAAAAATTGCTTTGTTGAAAATTTTAATCTAAGCAACTTAAGCTTAGATAACTAACTGTACGGAGCTAGATCAGTAGACTTGTAATATTTAGGCATTACAATAAAAATCAAAGCTTGAAAATAAAATCTAAAATGGATAAAAATCGAAACTGAACTCTGAAACTCCGAAGAATTGATTGGAACTTGGTCTTATTAAATACATGGGTAAATTTATCTGGTACAAATAGCACAAAGTAATAGTAATATTGCATTTATACATTTTTAAATAATATATTCAGAATCATACAACTTGGCAGCTGTGATGTAAGCTACAAGCTGCAGAATCCTGACTGAAGCTCACTTAACAGCTGTTACCCAGCAAGGATTGGGTTATCTGCAGTTTGTAGCTAACATTGGACTTAAATTATATTATACTAGTGTTTACCCGCGGCTTCGCCCGCATACGCAATATATAATTATAATTCATAGCCTGTGTTATTCTGATATATAAGCTATATTATTGCAAAGTTTCATCTCAATCCGTTCAGTAGTTTTTGCGTGAAAGAGTAACAAACATCCATACATCCATCCTCACAAACTTTCGCGTTTATAATATTATTAGGACATTTGATAAAAATTTCTCACTTACTTAGCGTTGGGGTCCTGACCAGTTTCAGTTTTCAGAGAAGGCAAGTTAGCTGGTGGCCGCCTAGTTGATGGTACTTTTCCAAGACTTTGCATTCCATGTTTGCGGCTTAGTTGAGATTTCACAGAGGAGGGCTCTGAATTTTCATTCTAAAATCAATAACATACTTTCAGCAACATAAAGCAATCTATTTAAATAAATAAATACTAGGGGACATCTTGCACCCGGTATCTGACCTCAAACTAAGCAAAGCTTGTGATATGGCTGCCAGAGATAGGTATATTACATATCAAACATATTTTTAAACTAGCTGACCCAGTGAACTGCGTTTAATGCAATATCTTTATAAATTATAGCCTATGTGTTATAATAAAAAAGGCGGCCGGCCTATACGAACTTACTGTGTTATAATGATGTATAATCATTATTATTGCAAAGTTTCATTTCAATCTGTTCTGTAGTTTTTGCGTGAAAGAGTAACAAACAACCATACACTCACAAACTTTCGTGTTTATAATATTAGTAGGATACATACATAATAACATCCAGACACAGAGCAAATACCTAAGTTCACTACAGAAATGCTTGCCTGGGGTTGCCTGCCTTAGACAGGGAATTTGAACCCACACCTCCTTGGCCAAAATATGGGTCACTAACCATTTATTATGGTTGACCATTGATTTAATTAACATAACTATGAATTAAGATTTTGGGACTGTGCCATTTCTTAACATCTTCAATGATGCTCAAGATAATTATGAAAATTACTTAATTGCCACATTATATCAGTTCTAGAAGATAATATTACAAGAATACTTATTAAACAAGCAAGCAAAACATTGATTATACTGATATAACAAAGAAAGAGTCACTTTTCATTTACATTAGCTCTCAGACTAGATGGGGTCATTGACCTGTTAGCCTTTGCCAATATCGTCTCTTATTTTAGATGTTTTCAGAATATCTGCCTGTTTCTTTACTAAAATTTGTTTTTAGAGCTCATGTAAGCAATGTCTGGGTTCTTTAGGTTTCAAATAACATCATTTTAAATTCAATGTATTAAAACATAATAGATGAATGAACATTATAGGAAAAATGTTTTGCAACAATTTTACAGAGAATTTTACTAAAATTGCATAATTTATTGAAATAAATTCAGGAAGTTAGATTGAAGTACAAGTAACAGACAACCAATTAGCACAATACTGGTTATACAATCAATATTATTTTTGAAATTATGTTTTATAAAAAATAGTGTACACTACATATTCATAAAATTCAAACATTGTATTCGATTTTACAAGGATAAGAAGCAAGTAAAGTCATTATATTCAAAGATTCTACAAAATTAAATGTTTTAGGTCATGCACTCTTTGCCTACTAACAAAGAATCAGTTTTAATGGAAGCAAGATGTGGGCGTGAACTACCTTGACATTGACTCTTTAGAGAGTGGTGAGATTCAGATGTAGGACTCACCTTGTTGGTGCAGTATAAGCTATTGATGTCCAACTTTTGATATTTTTGCTTGCCCGACGTCGGCTTGCTCTGCGCCGTAGTACCTCCGCCGCTCGGCGTCGAGAGTGCAGACATGCTGCGATGTACACACCATCAGGAGGTCACCCTCGCGCTGCCCACCAACTGCAAGCGCAACTCTCACTTCAGATACAGCACAACTTCACTTCACTAATTACTCTAACGCTGTTGTAAAACGTCCTTCACAATTCGCGAGTATCACTTTGGTTCACAATGAAACTGCAATTATGACGGGATAATCTACGAGCAAACTATTCACTGCTTTAGTTATAACACTTTCACAGCACTGATAGGACAATATATTTTGTGCCCTGCCCACTAAAGTTTATTGACGTGTTACATCCGTTTGAATAACGCAGGATCGATGACTTCGAGGTTTAAGTAACGTTCCTATTCCACTCTATAATATACTTTAATTCTTTACGAGAAACTGTAATCTAGATTCTATAACGGTACCAAGGAGATCAAAGAGAAACGGTAAATAAACTAATTTTTATCTTTCTAGAAAACAATAAATATAAAATATATATGTACCTTGGTCCGTTACACTAGGTATTGCGGATTAGAAAATAAAATAGAGCAATTACTGAGTCCAAAAGAAAGATTACTTTGGATTTCCACTATATCCTACGCTACCAAAAACTTATATCACTTTATTTTAAGATGGCGTCTCCAAAAGACGATCTCCTTCCTTTTTACAATCAATAGAGTGACGTCACAAAGACGCGACATAGCGCACTCTATGGGAAATTATTAGCATTAAATTAAAGGGTACCCATTCATGTGCTAACTAGGGTACCTGTTAATCTATTTTTTTTCCGTGTTTATTAAATAATATACACATGAATCAATCTGATTTAGAAATGAGAGTATTTTGAAATCCATATTCTATGCTAAAAAGTATCAAATTAAGGACTCGGAATAAGCATATAGCTCGTTAGTCAGTAGGATTCCCTTGGCTGTTCGTAAATGCTCAAGATTTATTATCTGTTAGTTGTTTTTATCTGTGGTGTACAAAAGTGACAACTTTCTATGTAATTTGACATTGGTATAGATGCTGACAGCTACAGTGACATACAAAACTTTAAAAGGGGGCTTATTATGAAACTCGATTAAAAACAATATCAGCATTTAATCGATACTTAAGAAGCAGCAGTTAAAAATCGATATATCAAACTGATTCTAACATTCAAGACTTCCTAAAAAATCAGAAGCATATTTTAATGTTCTGTAGTTTTGTTTGAATGTTTTGTAAAACAAAATATGAGTGTTGTAAATTTTTGACATTATTTAATATTTTTAATAATCATAATTATCCTTAAATCCGTAGTCCGTAGGTAAGCAAGATCATTGATGTCGAATCTATTAAAATCTGGCAGTAAAGCTTGAAATAAAAATGCGTAGTTTGGTGTGGGATGTCATATAAGCTCTACCTCTGTTTTCGTTTATTATTCTTAACGTTAATAGTTGTGTTTGTAGATAATAAAGTCGTGTCTTGTGTCATATGTGACTTAGATTAATTATTATAATACTTGCTTCTGTCTGTGGCTTTGCCTCCGTGATATTTGTTTTTTTAGGGTACCGTACCTCAAATGGGATAAACGGAACCCTTGTAGGATCACTTTGTTGTCCGTCTGTCCGTATGTCAAGACTCTTTATCTCGGGAACACGTAAAGATATCGAGTTGTAATTTAAACTATATTCCTGTATCTATGGTCTCTTGATGTTGTGTAAAAGAAAAACTTCTCAGTTATCATTTTAAAAAGTTAGAGCCGTTTATGTCGTAAAAAACCGCATATTTCGACACTCTCAAAAATCAAAACCTGCAGGGTACTTACCGTTGACATGTAACTATGAAATTCGGCGAGAACCATTGTCTTAGAGTACACATATAGGAATAAATCTGAAAACTGTAATTTTTTTCTTAAATCACTAAAAAATAGGGCCTCGTAATTCACAAAATATGGGTTCAAAATTCAAAGTGAGTAAATCGTATCATGTAAGGTATCATATATATAAAAGAACTTCATTAGCATATGCTAAAACAGGTTTTTAATTATTTTAACAATGTGTAATTTTCGATGCATGACAAGAAAAGTGAAAAAAAAACTTTATTGTCGATGGTTATACAGGTACAGAGATTTTAACAACTTACTTCCCAATTTTGTGAAATTTTCTGGATTTGTACGGAACCCTTGGTGTGTGAGCCTGACTCGCACTTGTCCGGTTTTTTTTGTGCGTGAAAGAGTAACAAACCAACAAACGCACTGTCAGATTTATAGTATTTCTAATGAAAAAAATGTATTATAATTATTTATTGTCGAGCAGGTGGTATGAAAGTAATGTTAAACTTATCTAGGTACTGACATCATTTTATTGTTCATAGAAAATTTATGTAAATTTGTAATAGAATCATATAAATTTTTGTTTAACGCACGGCGGTAGTAAAATAACCGCTATAAAATAGTGCACTAGAAAATTAAACTAAAAATTTGTTTTTCCGAAATTTCTGAATTTCATTCTTTTCAACTTTGAAAATAAGAAATAGTGTACAAGGACAGTTAAAAATTATATGGCATATTTTATAGACGTGATAAAACCCCGTACTTCATTAATATTTTTTGTTAATCCTGCTGTTACAGTAAATAGACGCATGATGATTCTTGCGATGTCTAGTGTACGTTTTATACGAAATTCTGATACCTACTCAAGAGACACTAGCTCTTAGAGGTACCCATTCGATATCTCCGTTTGCCCTTTATATTTTACGCATGCGTACTACATGGTTCGTGGTATATTGATGTACGGAAAATCAGTAAGTGAGAGATCTGCGGTAAAGCTCATAGGACGAGGACCGTTTCGGAAAACCGGCAGCCATGGCCGGAAATATGGGGATGGAGCAACTGATCCCAATAGTTAATAAGCTTCAAGATGCCTTCACGCATCTTGGTGTCCACATGCAGTTGGATTTGCCACAAATAGCTGTGGTAGGAGGACAGTCCGCTGGCAAAAGTTCCGTCTTGGAGAATTTTGTGGGCAGGTAAGAAATGATACAGTTTTATGACGTACTTTGTTGCGGTTTTTTGCTGTTGTTCAATCGGTATTACCTACCTATTTTTAACGATAAAAAGGATTCAATGATAATACTATTTAATATTTATCAAACCTACATATTCCTAATTGCTTGTATGTCTATTAGAAAATTTTACAAGTTTTGTAAATTGTCTATTCATTTATCTTAACAATATTTAAACATATTAAACTAAACTAATTTATAGTTATTTTACGTTGGATTGTTCATCTTATAGTTACTGTTAAATTTAAAGGCGTGACTTGATTGTAAATCAATATTGTTGTTATCATCCATAACATCTATTCAATTTATTAACTATACTCACTAATTAATATGTTCATTATTTAATACAAAGATTTAGGAAAATGTGCTTTCTACTTTTCTGTATTACGTATTTTCATTCGGTGGCCTAGATTTACTGCGCATGTCTATTCATATTGATCCACAAAATTTAACTGTCATTGGTTAAATTTGCCATTCAGATCTTACATAATATTCGAAACTGTTTGTTGTATGTTGTATTTATATCTTCTTGTATGTTATATTTATATCTTCAATGGTTGCCTGAGGCCAATGTCATAAAAGAGGTCCTTATTTAGCGGTAGGGGAAACTTAGATGATGAAAACTGATTTTAGATTTATAAAATAAAAAAATATAAGAACTACTTTTATTGAGTACCTACCTACAATTCGAGCCTATTTATAATTCTTGTATTGAAAAACATTTCTGCTATCAACGAATATGGCATGGGTAACATAGGGTAGGGCGTCCTTATGAATTAATTGTGGTCATGTAAATATAACTGTCAACTGTGTACATTTTTCTGAAATGTGGTACCATAATTAGTACCTACCTACTAGTACTCGAGACCTACATGACGTCAAGATCTGAAGTCGAGTAATGCAACAGTAACTAAACGTTAACATTCGATTGACAAAAATGTTAAATCGAATAGAATCGGGTTTTTGACAGATTATTTCAGAATAGGCTCCTTACCTCCATATTGAAAAAAAAGTCAGTTTATCGATGATGAATAAAATGATGAGCGTGTAATTAGTGTATTTGTACTTTGTAGTGATAAAACTTTAATGTATCTTAGAAAAAATGGCTGGGAATATGGGAATGCAACAGTTGATACCTGTAGTCAACAAACTACAAGATGCATTCGTGCATATGGGCGTGCACATGTCCTTAGATCTTCCTCAAATCGCTGTAGTGGGTGGGCAGTCAGCAGGAAAGAGCTCGGTTTTAGAAAATTTTGTCGGCAGGTGAGACTATCTGTGCATTAATTCAAACTGTAATTATTGTTACTCGATTCAGACCTTATTTCCCGTAACACTAATATATCTGGACCTAGTATTACAAGGAGTTTGTCTTGTTTACCGAAACGGACCTCACGAAAATCTAATCAATATTTTTGTTTACGAGGTCCTAATAGGAGAGGGTCCTTTTGTCATTTGATGTTTCGATACTTTAGTTTTAGGGTTTCCTAGTTTAGCTTCTAAACTCTATTAAGACTAGGCATCTGTTTTCTTTGTCACATAGTTCCTATTACAAGATTAAAAACAATAAAACAATTCTGTTGTGCCTATTCTTTAGATTAGAGTTTTATTAGTCATCATTCCATTCATCCTTTTACTACACGCTTGGAAGAATTAACAAACTCCAATATTGAGATTTGTCAAATAACCAAGCACAATTTTCTTTGTAATTTTAAACTCCATACTCATGGAAGTTTAATAAAACAACCATTGCTAGAATTATGTGACTAGGTAGTCATTAGACATAAACTCATAAAGCAAAGTAAGACTTGATTATTAGCATTGCCTACCTATGTAAATCTATAGTGAAAATATTGTGGTATCTAACTGTTATAATCTAAGTTATTATTGTCCGAATTATTCAACTTGGTAGCTGCAATGTTGGCTTTAAGCTTCAGATGGTTATCTGTAATCCAGACTGAAGCTCAAATAATATCTGCGTGATGATTGTTTTATCTGCAGCTTATAGTTAACATCACTGCCACCACTGGTTGTGTGATTTGGACTATAGTAGTATTGACAGAATACTTTCTTTCCCATTTTTAAAGGATTTAGATATTACAGACAGATATTAAAGACATTACATACAATACACCAAAGAAAAAATGTCCAAAATGAAACAAACTTTAGCCGTGGCATTCTTTAATCGGAAGTATAGTTTGACTACATTTTTTATCATTCTTTTTCACAAGCGATGAGTCATCAACTGCTACTTGATGATCAAATGAACAATTACATACATCTGTGTAGTTTGTCTGACATCAGAAGTCTGAAATCATTGAAGGTTTTGTTTTTACATTGGCTTTGTCACTATTCAAATCAATGGTATTATTTACGAAAAAAAAATATACCTAGATAAAATAAATAAAATAATAATAGCCTTTATTCACTAATATACAAAGACCTTTTCAAAACATTGCTCCTATTTCTATTTCTTAAATATTAGGTTGTCCACCCTGGACATAGGGCTCCTCTAGAATTTGCCAGAGCTCCCTATCTCTGGCTTTCCTGCGCCACCCTGGCAACAGGTCGTCGTCCCACCATTTTTGAGGTTGTCCCCTGAATCGCTTCCTGTCTCTTGGGTACCAGAGCATGACCTCTTTGGTCCATTTATCTTTTTTGCTTCTCAGTACATGCCTAACCCAACGCCATTTTAATTTTTTAAATTTTTTGCCTTACATCTGCTATGCATGTAGCCTTTCGGATTTTTGTTAGTCTCCACCTATCTTTTAACTTTATATGGAGCATGCTTCTTTCTATCCCCTGTTGGCATACTTTAAATTTTTGAATGTATGCCTTTGTCAGGCCCCAGGTTTGGCATCCATATGTTAGTATAGGTAGTAAGCACATATTGAATACTTTTCTTTTCGAAAATATTGGGGCTTCTTTGTTTTTAAAAATTTCTTTCAGAGACCAGTACCAAGGCTAGGTGTTGCTTACTCTCTTTTGCACTTCTTTTTCCATCATTGATCCCGGAGAGACAATTTGGCTTAATTATATATATTCCTCCACATATTCTATCTCTTCGTTATTTATTTTAATAGCCTGCTATTAAAATAAATAACTTATTATTTTGATTGTTTTGGGTCTGTTTGTCATTACCTTTGTCTTTGAGGTATTCATTGTGAGACCTGCTTTGACACTCTTTTTATATAGATAGACCACATTAGCTTGATAATATATTTTTATCTTTATGGGAAAATGTATTATTTCAAAGGAAAAAACAATGATATTGTTTTAATAAATGTAACAGCCCGTCATAATCTAAAATTTTATTTGGATTACATTTATAGCATGTATGTACAATAATGTACATACTTCTATATTTCGAGTGACATTATTTGTTTTTGTCCTAATAATTCAACGATGGTTCAAAGACATCAGACCCATTGTAGGTCATGCTTGGACGAGATTCACCCAAGATAGGGAACAGAGGCACGAGAGAGAGAAGAGGCCTATACCCTGCAGTGGGTACCCTATCAGCATGATGATGATGATTCTTGTTTTTATTTTTTTTTAATTTTTTATTTAAACATTTTTTTTAGTAATATCTGTCTGTCTAGTAAATGTTAAGTGATAGAAGTTATAATAACAAGAAGTACATAAATCAAGCAACTACATATGAATATCCGAAACTCTTTGAAAAAAATGAGTCACTTTTAAATGTACAATATGGATTAGGTGAAGGTTGTTAATAATAAACTTTTCGCTTGATTTCATATTTTTTGTGTAAAATATATGCCTATTCATACTTTAAATATGTATTATGTTTGAAAGAAGTAGAGAAGATAAGAAAAACATAAAATTTTACCCGTTAGGTATTCTTCCAATTGGCATCAAATAGTGGGTCCCTCCTGATGGTCAAACTCGGTAGTCTAACTGATTTGTCCAACAGGAAAAAGATCTGTTTTGTTTTCTACTACTGATATGGCTGGAAAGTTGCAATGTCTGTTCCACAGGCATAAGGTCACCCTCACACTTTTAAGTTTTATGCATGTGAGTGACTTTCGTATGTTAAAGTCGGTGATCATAATTTTTTAATGCAACCGCAAGTTACGTAAATCTTAGGAAAGACACTTATGAGTACAAGTGTAAGGGCGGTGTAAAACCCAAGGTTGTTTAGCAGCTGGACTAATATTTGAGTGATGTGTTTTCCTGAGTATTTCTTTCTCTATCATATCACTGTAGAGTTACATTTAGATATAGGTATGGACACAGAGAGCTTACAATGAAAATCAATAGGTACCTAATATGATGTGTAATCAGTTGAGTTGAAATATCAATCTATATTTCTGATTACTGTGTGATGTAGAGCATTAAGCATAACAACTCTATTTCTCTCTACTTTTTGTACTGTACTGTATCACCCTTTTTAGGGTTCCATACCCAAAAGGTAAAAACGGGACTTTATTACTAAGACTCCGCTGTCTGTCTGTCTCCAGGCTGTATCTCATAAACCATTATAGCTAGAAAGCTGAATTTTTCAGAGTTGATGTATTTCTGTTGCTGCTATAACAACAAATACAGAGGGGCTCCCATACAACAAACCTGCAGCGCGAGTACTGTTCTTATACGATCGTTAATTTGACATTTAAATCGATAAAATTCGCTAAAACTCATAGAAAATACCGATTTATAGCGAATTTTATCGATTTAAATGTCAAATTAACGATCGTATAAGAACGGTACTCGCGCTGCTGAATTTTTAACGGTTTTTCGTTCTGTATTAATAATAATGGGTAGATGCTTGAAATATTCACAAAATGTTTAGTTTAGTTGTATGTAAAATTCAATAATAAATTATTAATTTAAAATAAAATAAATATTTAACAGGGGCTCCCATACAGTACGAAACCCTGCGAGCGAGAGTCTTACTCGTGGCCGATTATTAATAGTCCTCTGCTGAATATAAAACTATCCACAATGGGTGATTGAACCATATCCTCCACACTGGCCCTGTTTGGGTTTGTGGATTCACAAACACCATAAGATTTATTCTATACTTAGGTATATTGCTTCACAATATTTATCCTTCATCAAAAAACCAGTGGTGTGAAATTTCATACTTTAAGCTCCAAAGAACTCATTGATACGTATCGGGATTTGAACCTATGACTGCACGATTGTAAGGCGGGTGGTAGGTCTACTATTTGTGTGTAGATAATGACCTATAATCTTAAATTCTTGGTTACAGAGACTTCTTGCCCCGAGGGTCGGGCATTGTGACGCGCCGCCCTCTGATCCTTCAGCTAATTCACTCATCTGCTGGTAATTATTTACTTTTTACTTCATTTACTAGTAGTTCGCCAAACAGTATCTGTTTAACTGAATCTGTATAAGTCTATATCCCGACTCGCTCCTCACCGATTTCCTGCATACCAGCAAATCTTAAAGAACCCGTGTACAAAATTTCGTTGAATGCGACCTGTAGAAATGAATCAATATCCGAACAGACGAAACAAAATCGACGACCTAAAAAGGAGAACTTCTCTCACTTCGTTTGCTTGGTCAATTAATTAGTCTTCATCATCATCCACTATTGACCAAAATCAGATTTAAACTATCATAGAAGAATGAGAAGAATATTTCCATGCATAGCACTGGGATACAGTTTAGGATTCTTAAAAATATTTCTCAAATAAAGCTATGGTCGTCGCTTGCACTGAAACACTCAGCTGTCTGATACATACCATACATAGGCTATTACCATTAAATTTATCCAATTCAATAAATTAGTATTACCATTCAATTTATCCAATTCGCGCTACTTTCAAACCACAAATAATACTCATACCCATACTCACCCAGCCTAATACTCTCTTCTTTACTAATATTATAAATCCTAAAGTGCGTTTGTGGGTTTGTTACTCTTTAACGCAGCAACAGAGTAACGGATCGACTTGATTTTTGGCTTGCGTATAGTTAAAAAGCCGGAAAGTGACATATGCTACTTATTATCCCGGTAAAATAATAGGATTTTATATTTAGAAATATAGGATTTCAAAAATTAAAATATCACGCAGACGAAGCCGCGGGAAAAATGTAGTAAAACAAGTAAGTTCGTATAGGCCGGGTGGGTAGCCCTGGTGTCAGAGTTTTAAAGCCGCCAGTAGACCTCTAACATGGCTAAACGGTTAAGACAACCCCAATTTAACGTGACATCCGAGCTACGGTAGCGCTCAGTGGTAAATGCCACCCGCGGTCAACCATAAGAAGACTGACCGTGCTGAACGTTGCTCAACTTCGATGATCGCTAACGAAGTCCTAGTCAAACTACGCTATGGGCGCTACAGTAAAAGCATAACTTCACCACGTGTCAATGTTTCAGAATATGCGGAGTTCCTGCACTGCAAGGGCAAGAAGTTCGTGGACTTCAATGAGGTTCGACAGGAGATCGAGGCGGAGACGGATCGTATCACCGGATCCAACAAGGGCATATCTCCCGTGCCTATCAACTTACGCGTCTACTCGCCTAATGGTAAGGGAATAAAGTCTATTTTTAACCGGCTTAAAAAAAAAGAGGTTCTCTATTCGACAATGTTTTTTCCGGCTCTTGGGTGAAAGCTTTGGAATATCTGGTCTGAAAGCCCTAAGTTCGGTGCCTATGGCCCATAGATGTCATTGACCTTAGAAACAGATTTCCTCGCCGATCGATTATTTGTTTAGCAATCACTAATCAATCATTCAATGACATAAAAATTGGGTATAGTTTGATCATCATCTACAGAACCTTATCATATATGCATATCTGCAGTCTTGACACGCATTAACAACTTGTTATTTAGATATGTACGAGTTTGAACGCATCCTGGTGTATATTTGCCAACCAGATTTCTCCTAAATGTAGGTAGAGCCCAGTGACCCCACCCTACAAAAGAGATAATGATTGGCAGAGATAGTGCGTTTTTATTCGATTAAAATAGGTCCGATAAAACATGGCTTTTGAGACGGATATCATTCGATAATAATAATAGTATCTAATGTAAAAATCTACGGAATGTATGTCAACGGCCGCCTGCCCCAAACGCGGACAATCTTATCTAGTTTCATAACTATAATGAAATGACACAATTTTGATCTTCCGCTGCGTAGCCGAACTGGTGGAATGAGACTGACATCTGTTGCATTTTTTTAACTGCGAAAGCGCAGTGGTTCTGGTAATAAAAAAAAATTCAAGCGCTGATCGGGGCGCTTATCTTAAAAGTTCAGCGTGCTACTCATCATCATCAGCCATTACAACCATAGGATGTTCATTGTTACATATAGCCCTAAAATAGATTGCCACTGGGACCAGATATATACGGCTTGCTTCTAGCGCAATCCTGACAACGCTGCTGCTCTTACTAATATACTGATCTTTGTCAGTACCTACAGCTCGCGGCCAAATAACTAAAACAAAGACAGCGTAGTGTGCGCTTCTGTAATACAAACCGATCAGCGGGGGGTATGCGCAAGCGTAGTAAGCAGTATGCACTGTTGTTTCAACCTTTTCGTCAAACATCCAAAAGTCAACTTTCGCACAAGTTTTATTTATGTCGCTCGAACTGTAACACTCGTTCTTTGTTAGGATTCAAACTACATAGATATCTAAAGAAGGAAAAAATGCAGCACTTATCACCTCATTTAAGGCTTAAAGGCCTTGCGTTACTGGCGAATAGCTAATAATGAGTCACGTATAAAGTGCTTTAAATACGGAAACTGCCCATTAATACTCGGCTCATTATCTCTTGTTTTCTATTTCGCAGCGATTGATAAGTATTCAATCATCGGTGTTTCATGTTTGTTTACTGACGATTATTATGGTATCGACAATAATTTTCTATACAATTTTGACAGGACAATGACTCAGACTAATTATTCTGTGTATCCGATCTATCGCTGTTATCGTTGTGCTTACTACAAATGTCGTAAGAGTGAGAAGGAACGAGATATACTAAGCGCCACACAAGTCGGCGGGTGGAAAGTTAAGCGCAAAATCCGAAATATAGGTATGCGCCGGAGCCTGAGAGACGAGACGCCGGGGCACACCCGCCCGCCTACCTCATGCCTCCCGCGCGATGTCTACGCCCGTGCTCAACACTACGCCACGCGGCGTCGGCATTGTAAATCACGGCGAAGTGTCATCTGCAGCTAACTTCTCATCCGCCGACTTGTGTGGCGCTAACTATACCTTCAAGCACTGCAGAACAAATCAGTACCTTAGAATGCGTTTAATACATTCTGGAGGCATATCACAAGCCTTAAAAAACGTACGTTACTCGCTAAACATATATTATTATGGTTTAAAAAAAATAACAGAAAGCTTACATTTCAATATTTTGTTTAAAACTAACTCTTACTTTTTATGATAAACGTAACAACACGTGAATATCGATTTTCATCAGTCTAGGGTTCGATCAAACCCTGGAATCCAGTATGTATTACTGGTCAAGACAGCATTGTTTTTGGCCATTACAATGTTAAGACAACTAGATTCGTTAACGTGATAATCTTTATTAAATTAAACCAAATTAAACTCGCGCTCACAGAAGGTTAATTTACGTGACCGTAAGATATATCGTACATAAAGAGTTTGACTACGTAGGAGTCTATTTGGGTACCACATAAATCCTCATAGGTACTGTTTTTTCTGCGATAGTATTTCAGGAAACATTTGAGTTAAGAATTATTGTCTCTTTCTTAAGATTGTAATACGGTTTATCGACAACTGTCCCATTTGTTGAAGCAATTATGCTATTTGAGGTACCTATATTTATTTAATTAACTGTTAGACCATTAAAAATATTAGTCGTAGGTTTCATTGACAGTTTTTGCTAGTCACGGGAATAGGTATCTTTTAAGTCTGCGTGCTACATTTTCGACCATAACGTCGCTTACCATCGGGCGAGTTCATTAAGTGCGGACCTAATATAAAGATAAAAAAAAAATATTTTATGCTTGCAAGGTGTACTGCTCGCAGAATAGCCGAGCAAGGTTGCAGTACTGAAACTAATAACTCATCTGATTTAGATAAAAATAGATTTATCTCCGTTAGAAACACTCCATGCCCTTGTATTGCTTTCGATACATCTGTTCGTCTTGCAAACATGGCTCTACAATTATAATACAATTATTATGCAAGATTAATGCGCATTCGTACTTGAAGGTAGTCACGGCAACAATGATATGTGATAGTTGGTTACTGTTGATAACGTAAAGGTCCTGAGTGATACGGTAGCCTTAAATCACCAAGCTATAGGCCGAATCAATCTTAATGGCGTCTGTGAAGTTAGCTAAATGATGCGCAGAACCCCACCCCTCAGCCCTGCTGATCTATAATTTTGCTACTGCGCGCTGCGCAACGAATCGTACATTTGACAACAAGACATTGCTTAGACACACTACAAACAAACACACAATACTTTATAAAATGTAACTTGATCTCTGCGACAGTGACATTGACATACAAGATTGACATTTTTAGAGTTGAGATAGTGGTGGAAAAAATCGATTTTCAAACAATGTTGTAATGAAATCGAATGAGTAGTTGGAGGTGAGAAATTGGATTTTATTTACTTACTATTTATTTAAGATCAAGTATGTACACATGTAATTAATGTTGTGATATTAATTAAATACTCAAAATAATGTAACGGTAGTATTTATCGACGTTTTTCACTATTATCGATGCCAATGTTACATATAATTGGGTTTAATTTAATTACACATGTAAAAAATGTTATGATATTAAAATATACAATAAAATTGATGATAAATTAAGTTTTATTTAAAATATCGTTAATATAAACTATCGATATTTTAAATAAAACTCTATCTAAAACTCTGTGGTCACGATCATTCGTCGCCAATCACTAATTGACATGCCCATAAAGTACGACATTGACAGGTACTGTCTGTACTATTAAGAAACTCAGGACTTCATAGGCGTGATTTTTCTGACAGCTGTCGCAGAGATCAAGTTAAATTTTATGGAGTATAGTACAGACCGAATCAAACTTCTTGGCAGCTGTGAAGTTAGCTATAAGTTGCGCGAAACCCCATTCTCACGCAGCTGTAACTGAGCTTAAGTCAGGATTGGATTTTGCACAGTTTGTATCTAACATCACACCCGCCAAGAAGTTTAATTTGGCCTATATTAGAATAATCGATTTTAAATTGCCTGAAACAAAATGCATGTCTAGAAATACTCGTGAATACTGATACTGAGCTCTACCTTCGCTATCTTCGTAGGTTTAGGCACTTTATTACACGATGTGACCCTCTGATACCTTTAATGACTTTTCATTAAAGCGAGACCTTTGTCTCGCTCGTATACGAATTAATAGAAGTAGTTCTCCTACTATTCCTACCTCAATGAACGAAACAAAAGACCATCAGAGGCATCTAAACATACATAATTACTAAGTACCTATGTATAGCCTGTTGAATTGCAAAGTTAAAGGACTTGCAGAGGAACTATTTTTCTTGTATTCAGGGTTGTTATTTGGTCCCATAGTAAAAGTTGTCCATAGTCATGAGTAATATATGATTCGTCAGTAAGTCCTTGTACTATGCAATCCAACCTATTTAAAAAAATGTCCAGTTTTTAGACGTCACATCACGTTACAAAGTCTTCAGGCCATAATATGAAAATTCAATCTTCGTTTATTCATTTTGCAGTGCCTGAATGGCGTTAAATGGGTGTTGACGGCTAGGTACTCATACCTAGTTTAGTGTTACATACTTTTGTCTGTTTCAAAATGTTTATTGATTGATGTGTTGAGTCGGATTGTACCGTTTCTTTCATTTTGTAACACCCACAGCATACTTAGAAGACAGTTTGTTATTCTGGGCACAGATAAAATTATTCTTACGATTGGCTTGGGGCTATGTTTTTGTGTCGATCTTGTAGAGAAATGAATTTGCTCAGTGTTAATAACTAATATTATGCTATGACCAATTTGGTTTGTTCGGTTTTGGTACCAGTAAATAATCCTTACTAGCTATGTCCCGTGTGTTTGTCCAAAAGATTTCACTTGTCTCTTCCCTCTTTGAGAAAAATAATAATTTGTAATATCCTTCTGGAATACATCAGTTTAGTTTTTAGTTCATAATATATTTTCACATCAATATTCAGCTATACCTTAGTACTTATCACATTCCTATGCTCGCTCTACCTAGCGGTTACAGTATTTGTCATTCAGAATCTGAGATAACGTGAAAACGTATTAAAACGAGAAATGTTTCAATTTCCTTGTTAGCAGAAAGGGTCCGATACAAAATTTGCGTAATTTACGAGTAAGATGATTGGGCTGGGAGAGCTTATATTTCACTCTACATAATAGGGTATTTGTACATGAACGGGAAAAAATCTGTCAATGTATTTTCGAGATAGCTTAGCCAAAAATCAATCGGAAAATGTGCCTTTTAGATCATAAAACAACAAAATAAAATTTAAAAATCTATACAAAATATTCCGTCTTTTTAATCTGTGCATAAAATAGTCACCGCTATGTTATGACGTCATCCGGCTATGTAAACATTGAATAGTTTGTCCGATCACTATCGTGAAAAATATTTACGTGCATTGTTTACACAGCATAGTGACGTCATTCATGACCACAGAGTAAAATAATGACATCCATCGTTTACGGAAATTACGCTCGAAATTTTGAAATTGTAAAATTAAATTGCATTTTTAAAACACTTAACAATTCAATAATTATTTTTTGTAGTTTATTAGACCAACAGGATCTAACTGAGATGCTTTTCAAAAATGACTGTAATACCCTATTAGTCTGTTAACGAGTTAATATTTCTCTGTTGCACATAGACGTCCTATTCTCTAAGGTCGATAGAGCCATATCTGCTCTGGCCCAGTCGCGGCTTGGCTGTATAAAAAATAAATGTAAATAAATTGGATCTTTATGATAGTGCTGAGAATACGGTAGCAGATTAAAGCTGCCGGCATTGTAGTTAACATTCGGAACGTGCGCGATGTCTAATAGTGACCTACATGCTCAATCAATGGACGCCTGGTGCGTAGCGCAAGGTTGCCTTTTGCTTGCTGATATACTTAGCGGTAGGGTAATTATTTTAATCTTTATATTATGCGTGTATATTGCTTTGTAGGTTTATTATTACTCTAGTACGAGTGGCATTGACGTTGAGAATTAGTACTCGTAATGTAGTTACAAAAAATAAGTAAAAAGTCGGTATTCACGTTTTCTCGGAAATAAAGTCTTTACAGATATAAACCTATACATAAAATCTCAATCTAAATACCTACCAAATTTCATCAAAGTCGTTGGAGCCGCTTCCGAGATGCGAAATTATTTGAATGCGAAATATATTGCGATAGGTCGTTTAAAAGTATAAGATAAACATATATACGGTTGACGATCTGGTAAAATTACGGTATCAGATTAGTCATAGCAGTATGCATTGCGAGGCTTATTAGAAATTACTATAACAGTGGTAATTGCGGATATTTTAATTTAATTGGTTTGATTTATTGTAGCTTTCGCCTACAGGCAAGATAATGAGACCAGTCATCCTAGAGGCATCGCCAACGCCTGCTAGAGCTACTGGGCCATGAAATTGAAGCGATAACTCTAAGTCTATTATTGTTGGCTATCCCCCCCAACGGAACCTACAATGTAAACACGTGGTAGATTATCAGAGTTCAGAAGTCTAGGGTAAAGGTTTGCCACACGGCAATAAATCCAAAGTATCCATACTATCCTACTAATATTATAAACGCGAAAGTTTGTGAGGATGGATGGATGGATGTATGGATGTTTGTTACTCTTTCACGCAAAAACTACTGAACGGATTGAGATGAAACTTTGCAATAATATAGCTTATATATCAGAATAACACATTCTACTTTCTACTTAATATTATAAACGCGAAAGTTTGTGAGGATGGATGGATGGATGGATGTATGGATGTTTGTTACTCTTTCACGCAAAAACTACTGAACGGATTGAGATGAAACTTTGCAATAATATAGCTTATATATCAGAATAACACATAGGCTATAAATTATAATGATATTGCGATAATCATGCGGGCGAAGCCGCGGGTAAAAACTAGTAATGTTATAAATACGAAAGTGTGATTGTAACTCTTTCACGAAACAGCAGAGCAACGGTTTGACTTGAGTTTTGGCATGGATATAGTTGAAAGGTCGGAGAGTGACTTAGGCTTCTTATAATATCGGAAAAATAAAATATTTGTGTGGTATAGCATAGAAGTTAAAATATTACACAGGCAAAGCCGCGGCCTAAAGGTAGTTATTGAATAAAAAGACACGATTGCGTCTGTAAGTATCTTACTGCGTTTTATAATAGGCATTACAGATGTACTAATTACAGCTGTTAATTTTAAATGGGAATAAGCGCTACACGTGAGCTGAATGCACTCAGAGGAGTGTCTATAGTTCTCACGGAGTGGGTGCGCCTATGTCGGGTGGTCCGAGTCTGACGTCGCCGTCCGACGCTATAGCAATACGAAATCGGTAGATTTGAAACTGATATATAGTTTAGCTATATCAAAATAAAATTACTCTAACACAATAACTATGTTGACATCAAAATAACAATCTGCGTGTTGAAAAGTATCAAGCCGGGCCATATATCTGCCTTATCTGTCGTTATCGCGTAATACCTACTCCTACGTATGCGCGTCTGATTCACTCGCATGGTACTAGGAGGCATGCCATGTTGCTTCTGATAAAACATTATCTAATTAAACATCTAGTAGACAGATGACTAACCTATTGATTCATGGAGAGCTGCAGAATTACAGTTCCTGGTGTACTAAATATTGAGTGGAAAAGTTTGACTTTTAGGCATCATATTTGATTGTGGGCGAGGCATCATTTTGGCTTCGGTCGTCAAGGAAACCTTTGGCCGTCGGGGCGTGAAGATCTCGGAGTAAATAGGGACTCAGACCTTTCTAATGTTTCTATTTCTGTTTGAGGATGATCGCTGTTTATTCTATTGTTGAAAATATTATGATACGAGTCGCGATTCAGTCGTAATAAGGCACAATACTCTTGCCTATAGTATCTATAGGAAGACATGTCAGAGGCCTTCAGGCGGCTTAAAATCTCTGACACCAGGCCTAGCCACTCGGCCTATATGAACTTACTTTTATAGAAGACATTCTGATTCTGGACCCATATCCCGCCATGAGGATTCGAATCTCGGATATATGACTAACGATTTGATGAAATTTGATATTTAGATAGTTTTTCTGAATTGAGGCGATTGTTTCGAGGAAACGCGAAATTCATTTTTTATTATTATTTTTGGACCGAGCCTAGCTAGCGGTCGCTCTCTCGTAATAATCTATACTTACTAAGTATGTAATTATTATCGTTATCATATTAAACGTAGGATGGCCACTGCTGGACATTGTTTCACCCTATCTTCTGCGTCGTATCATTGATTCAAAATAGTTATTTTCGCCCAACATTTGGCCACTGCGGCCCCGATGGATTTTCTACAGTAACCGGTTGGAAGCGGCTACCAAGTGTACCAGTATTATCCGCTAGTTTCTCTTCAAGATGTCGTCAGACCCCTAAAATGTTAATTAATTGAATTGTCAATATATTGTCGAATCTTTCAGTTTAACGAATTGAAGACGACAGTGAGCTCATGCTCGTTGATGAATTCCATTGTATAATATCACAGTTACTGTTATGCAATGCCTTGTTATGTTATGCCCTAATGGACGTTTATGTCATCAATAATGATTGATGCTCCTCTACTATATTTTACCACGTTCTATACCTACATAATGTATTTAGTATCGACATTAAAGTATAGACAATTCCCAAGCTTACACTTTTACCACAGAATAATGCGATTCAGTTCGTATAAACGCCCACCTTTCCCGGCAAACTTACATTCATACTTACTCTCTCTACCGTGTAATTTTGTCACTGTCTAAAACTGGTAAACCATTGGTACCTAAACCGTAGGGGGGTAGGTGTCGCCCGCCCGAACGTTGGTATCTAAACTGCGGAGTTGCACCAGTCTGCTTGTACTAAGAAGTTTTTATTAAAGTCATCAATATGGAAAAAATGCTAAGTCTATAGATAGGGTAGAACAACGGTCAGCAACAGGCGGACCGCGGTCTGTTTGCGGACCGTGAAAGGTAGAACCGTCGGATCGGAAAGTACAACGTGGGTGTCTTCAAATCCCGAGTAGATAAGTATCTTCTAGATAAACGTTCTACACGCTAGACCGCATATTATATTCTTAACAATAGCCATAGAGACCTCCGTTCTTTTTAAAATTAATTTTGAATCTATAAGGATAAATAAATAAAATTTCCAACAACTTTGGATACCACCACTTTTCCTCTAAAGTTGAATAAACGAGTTATTTCAGAAAAACGAAAAAAATTGAACTTTAAAACAAGATGGCGGCGAACCCTCTTACCGGGATTGGTTCGAAAATTGAGATTTATACGTCCAACCACCGCCCCGACGTTAAAGAAAAAAAAATCGCTCCCCGGATTTTTTTCTATTTAAATATCTGCCCCGACTGGACTAAACATCAATTTGAAAGGGCCAATGATAAATAATGTATTATTACAATGTAGATTTTCATTGGTCTTTCCGTGCTGTATAAACATCTGGATGTAAATGCTATGTGTAATATTATTTTCATAATAAATTCAATCACGTTGTACGAGCGACCTTGTTATTGATTTCCGAACAAATTCATACGTTGTATGTACTCGTACCATGCTCATAACGCTGATGGGAAGACTAACAAAAAGAAAAGTTTTGGCACTCAGCTATCCTTGGCATTGTATGATCTAAATATAGCTCTACGTTATGTTTGTTAGTATGTAGTGAATTCTGGAACTAAATTACCCATCGGAATTCGTATACGAGTGTCCGTGGGTCACAGTTTAAGTTACAGCTTGTACTGTACTGTATCAGCCTTTTTAATAGTCCACTGCAGGACGTAGGCCTACCCACGAAGGGTGTTTGGGCCATATCCACCACGCTGGCCCAGTGCGGGTTGGTGGATTCACATACGCCATCGAATTTCTTCTACTGACATATGCAGGTTGCCTCACGATGTTTTCCTTCACCGAAAAGCCAACGGTGTTAAATTCAAATTCCATAGAACTCATTGGTTCGGGACCGGGATTTGAACCCACGACCTCACGATTGTAAGGCGGGTGTCACTACCACTAGACCACCACGGCTTCTACTACAGTACTACTAGTTACAGCTTGTATGGAGAGATATTTTATTGATGAACCTTGACGGCAAAATGGCCTTTTCCTTGTATTATTTTGTACTTGCATAATACCTTGATAATTACTATTGTGGTGCCATTCGTAGAGTCCAATGAGCCTATACAGCAGATACCATAGCTCATTTTCATATAGAAACAAAGAGGTAGTCACCTCTTCTTTTATTTTTTCTTCTAGTTGGTAAAAAAATATAAGATTTTTTGTTCTCACAAAAATCCAGTATCTCTTTAAAAAAAATATATAGATAGAACGAACTGACCCTTAAAATTGCAAGATATGTATACTGTCTCGTTCGCACTAACATAGATTTCAATGCTCGCTCCTGCTTTCACTCTGACACAAGAATATTGTATTTTTAATCGTAAATTACATTTATCACGACGATGCATTCACAACGTCTACATTAGGTACATCTAATTGTAAATATTCTCCCTCTGAAATAGCTTTTTTTTTATTAAACCTGTACTGTCCCACTGCTGGGCAAAGGTCTCCCCCAATTCCTTCCATTAATTTCTGTTCTGTGCTACCTCCGTCCAAACCTTTTAAAGTAGCTTAAAAATATCAAATATTCCGGTTTATTCAGGAAGGGTGTACTATGTCGAAATAATACATATAATAATGTTTCGAGTTATTATTATGAACAACTTCTACTACGGGGCCAACCAGAATTCGAGAAAAATAATTAGCCTATAGTAAAAGTTGTTTATAATTATTATTATGGTCTGAGTCACCTTCTTTCGGCTTAGTACATAGTACACCAGCTCTAGATAACCCTGTATAATAAAAGTTTCTCATAATGGTATGGTGGTCTGAATCACCTCCTTTCGGTTTAGTATACCTTATCTAAATTACCGTATACAGCCTTAACAGCGTCATCAGAAAAACTGTGGAAAATTAAATAAATTTCTGAATTAATTAAAGAGCTTTTGTAAAATTCCGATAATAGCTTGCTTAGTTTTTCTAAGATTCATTTTATCCAAATACAGCATTAAACTATGGTGACCCGTGCGTCGAGTCCAACACACACATGCATACACAGAGAAGATAATATCCCGCCGGCGGCGAGCATAGTAGGTATGAAAGCGCCGTAGGTAATAACGTAGCGCTTCGTAGGTAATTACTTCTGTCTCTTCTGTGATACCTACGTAGCGCTTCCGTATGTGTGCGCTGCATCGTTTTTAAATTTGTGGGACATTTTCCCAAAATTATTGAGAAATTTAACCCTATTTTTTATATTGTTTTTGGCATCTACAAATGATACTGAACAACCCATTGATACTGGACAACGCTGATATACCTAACACCCTTTATAGTAATATATAATACACATTAAAACTATTTCATTCATCAAATTATTACAAGCTCAAGCAGAGTCATTGACAATGCTTTATTAGTCACGATTTCGACGACTTATTATTTAGAAATTACCACGCATAATCATTGTCTTGTTTTTATGAGTGGTTTCCGGTTTATTTTTCCCTCACAACGGGACTCGTAATTGAATGATATTTTGGGTCGTATACTTAATTGACCTTTTGTCCATATGAAGTTCAGCGCCCTTATTTTGACTTTGTATTTTTTGTTGTACCAGCATTTGAGTTCAATCTTGGTCTATCAAAAAATTGGTCACAGTTATACAACGCGAATTCTTTAGGTCACCTACTTCTTGCATTAAAGCATTTCAGTTACCTATGCAGGTTTTGAAACCGTATAATAATTACATATTTAAAGAGTTTGGGTACTTTAGACCTCGTACACATAAACACGATACGACGTCGTATCTTGGTACGACGCGACATCGCCTTATACTCAATGATTTGTCTTTTCCTTATCTTCAAATGCCACCAAAAATGCACTATCCGAGAAATATTAAAGGACATGTCCACAAAATGTATGGAGACTGGTATAATAATAATCAAAATTTCTAACCACAACACTCTTTGCATTTCGAGAAGGTCATATTTTTCTGAGTCTATTGTTAAAAAAAAAAGAGCGCCCTCCGTTTTTTTTAATTAATTTACAATCTATTAGGATAAATAAATACATTTGACTCAATATGTAGTTTATCTCTAGCAACCCTGGTTAAGTAACCTCAATTATTGTTAAATGGAAGCATTATTACCAATTAGACACAGTTTTTAAGTGTTTTTTGTCATATTGTACCTACTAACTGGTCACACTGGTAAGTTATAATTTTTAATTTTAGCAAATTAAGAGATGAATGTGGAAAAATCAGCTACGAATGCAAGTAAAATAACGATAGAAGCACTTTATTATTGCTAAACTAGAAAAAATACAAATCTGTATTATTATTTTTCATACAATTTATTTTGAAGATGCTGATGATAATGCAGAAACGTCATGTAATTCGTTAGTTATATTAGTGTCATTGTTATTTTATAAGTTGGCGATTCAGATTGAAACACAAGCTTCATTGTTGCAGTGCTCAACTTGACCCTGATCGACTTGCCGGGTCTGACCAAGGTGCCCATCGGCGACCAGCCGGTGGACATCGAACAGCAGATCAAGGGCATGATATTCCAGTTCATCCGGCGAGAGTCTTGCCTCATCCTCGCTGTTACACCCGCCAATACTGATCTGGCGAACAGCGATGCTCTCAAGCTTGCCAAGGAGGTGGATCCTCAAGGTATGACCACAACAGATCAAAGCCGTGTTAGGATATTTCAGTTCATCCAGCAATAGTGCTTCATAGTCCCATTTGGAGAACAAAGATGTCCTCAGACTAGCTAAGGAAGTGTACCTGGAAGGTATGGCTACATCAGATCAAGGGCACGATATTCCAATTCATCCGGCGAGAGTCATGTCTCATCCTTGCTGTATCCTCCGCCAATACCGATTTGGCGAACAACGATGCTTTCGAACTATCTAAGGAGGGGGATCCTTAAGGTATGACCACATTAGACCACACTAGATCGAATATCATACGATATTCTAGTTCATCCGGCTAGAATCTTGCCTCATTCTATCTGTAACCCTCGCCAATACTGATATGTCGAACAGTGATGCTTTAAAGCTTGCCAAGGAGGTGTACCCGCAAGGTATGACCACAGCAGATGAAGGACATGATATTTCAGTTCATCCGGAGAATTGTGCTTGATCAGTATTTTGAATTCTGAAAGCAGAATACAGCATAAGCAGTATATTTCTAGGTCTGCGAACGATCGGCGTGATCACGAAGCTGGACCTGATGGACGAGGGCACGGACGCGCGCGACGTGCTGGAGAACAAGCTGCTGCCGCTGCGGCGCGGCTACATCGGCGTCGTCAACCGCTCGCAGAAAGACATCGATGGACGCAAGGACATCACCGCTGCGCTCGCCGCCGAACGGAAGTTCTTCCTCAGGTATGTTACTGATAGGATGATATATCAGATAATGGTCCGGGTATTGGATTAAATTCGCGAAGTTATCTCTCTATATTACGGAAATGCCTTAGTAAGCTGATAAGGGGGTGATTCATACCATCATTATGAACTACTTGTTGTTATACGTAGTTAGATGTCCCCAAATATTTATTTATAGACTGTTTCATGCATTTTGTCGAATCAGAGTTGCAATTCGGTATCAGATGCTTAGCTGATTTTTTGTTGAATTCCAGGTTCTTGGCCCTAGGTAGAACATAATAATGGTCTGAATGAACCTTTTTGGCTTAGTAACCTATGCGAATCTATAAAATAATGAAATCAATATTAATGGCAAAAATAATAAGCAATAAGAAATTCACCACAAAAGCCCATTATTTTTGTAATTTATTACTCACAATAGGATTCATTGTGTCATCACCTCTACAACAAAGCTAAATGATGTATCAAAAACGGCCTCTCAGTATTGCCTTCGGCTACATTGATGCCTATCAAAGTACCGGGCCTGGCCCGAGAGGTGTATGTTATCAATATGAAAACACTATCAATCTTTGACCTTTTTAGATTCAACAGCATATTTCTCTAGGCACCAACTCTGTGATCACTGATCTCCAAACACTCTTTCCTTTCTAGCCACCCATCGTACCGCCACCTGGCGGACCGACTGGGCACGCCGTACCTGCAGCGAGTGTTGAACCAGCAGCTCACCAACCACATCCGAGACACGCTGCCGGGGCTTCGAGACAAGCTGCAGAAGCAACTGTTGACTCTAGAGAAGGATGTCGACCAGTACAAACATTTCAGGCCCGATGACCCTTCTATCAAAACTAAGGCTATGTTACAGTGAGTATTTTAATATGTGGTATACGGTTCTGTGGTTTATTTTCTGTGTACAGATTTAGAATTTAGAAATAGAAATTTAGAGTGCTGTCGTTTTTTTTGCTAAAAATCATGACGCTCGCTCAATAATAAATGTCACTCATGCTCGTAACTGATCGGTGCGACCCAAAATTTTCAACTATAATTGTTCAAAAACCGGTGTAGCAGCAGGACTAGTCATTCTCAAACATGATAAATCTCGAAAAACATGTTCGCTACATTTGATGACATGTCTGCAGATACCCCAACAGTGAACTTAGTTGTAGATGTTTTTTCCCGTCTCCATCCACCGAGAGAAACATTTGTGCTCACAGGTCCGCAGTGGCTTAGATAATGATAACGACTTCCACTTTGCCGCTCGGAACGGAATCTGCCTCACTCGTCTCACTTCGGTGGGACAGATTCCACTCACATTTTAGACTGGTGAACTGCCCCACCAGGCTTCTCGTAGATGTATGGACTTACTGAGTGACTAACTGAAGTTCAAGCTTACAACCAATAGTAGCATTACTATTTTGAGCAACTCATGAGAAAACTAAAGTCTGTTAGCTTCTGTCTTTTTAATTTCGAATAGGTTTGCGTTCGACTACACACTGCCTGATGTTAAGCAGATGTGCAGTCTAGGGTGTAGCACGCTTACCTAGAAGATACCTATTTACTCGGGATTTGAAGACACTCACGTTGTACTTTAACGGGAAGACAGACCCAGGCAAAGCATTCCACATTCCGGCTGTTCGTATGAGGAATGAGGATTCGAAACGCTTGGTTCTAACGCGCGGAATGTCCACCATAAAAGGGTGACGCTTTGGTCGCGTCCGTCTAGCCGTACGATAGAAGAAAGGGGCAGGGGGGACCAGATTGTGCAACTCCTGGGCGCACTCTCCGAAGTGTATCCGGTAAAAGACCGACAAACACGCTACCTTGCGACGATGCTCAAGACTTTGCAGCTGCGTCTTAGTCAAGGTGTCGTTGTCAATCAGCCTCCTGGCTCGTCTCTCAATCGACTCCAGAGCCTCCAGTTGATATTTGGCAGAGCCATCCCAAAGGTGAGAGCAGTATTCCATGCAAGACCTGACTTGTGCTTTATAAAGACTAAGCAGTTGCTCAGGTGTGAAATACCGTCTCACCTTAGAGAGAACACCAAGTTTTTTGGAGGCTAATTGGGCTTTGGACTCTATGTAAGAGCCAAAGTTAAGAGAAGATGAGAGTGAAACGCCTAATAGTTCCAAGCTGTCAGTTACCGGAACGGAGACACCACGGAAAGCGGGAGACAATTGAAAGGGTCTCTTTTTGGCCGAAAACAGACAGCCCTGAGTCTTTGTGGCATTAAACTTGACCAGGTTAGCATCACCCCAGTCGGATACCGCCTGCAGACTCAAGTTGAGCCGTTCAACCATAGCCTCTCTGTATAACTCGATCTGTGGCCCGCTGGTTCTGGCATCGGATGTGTAGCTCTCCACGACTGTACTGTCATCTGCGTACCCAAAGATCCCGGGCTTAAGCAGATCGTTGAAATGCAGTAGGAAGAGTGTCGCAGAGAGCACAGACCCCTGAGGAACACCGGCATTGATAGCCATTTGGTCTGACGAGCAGCCATCAACGACAACTCGTATCGACCGTCATTCTATTATTTTATAACTTTCACAGATTTTTTGAAATCTTAAAATTCCAGAATGATACAATCGCTGCAAACCGACTTCGAGCGCACGATCGAGGGCTCCGGCTCGGCCCAGATCAACACCAACGAGCTGTCGGGCGGCGCCAAAATTAATCGCCTCTTCCACGAGCGGTTTCCCTTCGAAATCGTCAAGATGGAGTTCGACGAGAAAGAGTTGCGCAGGGAGATCGCCTTCGCCATTAGGAATATTCACGGTATTAGGGTAAGTTCATGTGAAATTCGCTGTTTAATTTAAACAAATATTATAAAAGTTTTACTAGAATCCGTAATCTTCTTCGTTGAGTCAATGGTTTAAATGATTATATTATTCTCTTTCAATATTTGGCCACTATGACCACGCAAGCCTTGAATATAATCCATATTAAAATACAAGCAAAATCTTGAAATAATGAGCTCTAAATTGCGTTTAATGTGTAGTAGAATTTCAAGTTCGAGTAATGAGTATGCCACTTATCGAATGAAATCTACGTCTTGAAAATACTATACATAATTATAAATTCGTAATATAAATTCGATCTTTATTTCTCTGTTTGAAGAAAGTTGCGCTAAGATTTTTATTTTAGTTTATTTACGAGTATGCTCTTGCAATACTCGCTCTCAGCAAGCATTACAAATGCATGTTGCCATCTATCAAACAATAAATTTTTTTGAAAGAACATTCACGTTCACTTTTCTAGTCTTGTACTGTATTTCGTCTAGCTTTCCATTTGTAAGTGTAAAACAGTAATAATAGGGTATTTGACTAGTTTTTGGAAATCGTTTTAAATTATTCGTTAGTACATACTAAGCACACTACATTTATATTTCCGAGAGATCTACTGTATTAACAATGAAAATCAGTGTTAAAGAATAGATACTCAAGATCCTACCAAAAACGACATTCTGTTATGGCGCTGGTCTTTGACGTCACTCACGAGTAAATAACGTTAGTTAATACTGATAAATACGCTAGTTCACATCTAAAAAATAACAAAAAAATACTTTAAAAGTAACTTACAGATCCAATAACATTACTCCGAAATCACAAAACACAAATTACACAAACAACATTCAATCGAGAAATTCTTGTTTACCAGCACGTGACGTCACCAGAGTTGTCGCCCTTCTTAGAGCGTTTACGTCACAGATAAAATATCAAAAAAATGTCGTATTTTATTTCATTCGATTTGCAAAAATTAGACATATTTTAGTTTAAATAAAGTGAAATATGTCTTTTTCAGGCTATTATCTGTATGGATTATCAAAATTAATAGAATATTTTCAATGTTGTCAAATAGCCTATTGAATCGTAACTTGAGTAGTCGTATGTGTTTCTGACTTCAGGTCGGTCTGTTCACTCCCGACATGGCGTTCGAGGCGATAGTAAAGAAACAAATCACTCGCCTCAAGGAGCCCTGCATCAAGTGCGTCGACCTCGTGGTTCAGGAGCTTTCCAATGTCGTCCGCATCTGTACTGAAAAGGTAATATTAACTCTTATACTCTATAAAATTTAACTTGACCTCTGCGACAGTAGAAGATTGACATTTTTAGTGGTGGAAAAAATCGATTTTCAAACAATGTTGTAATGAAATCGAATGAGTAGTTGAAGGTGAGAAATTGGATTTCATTTACTTACTATTATTTAAGATCAAGTATGTACACATGTAAACAATGTTATGATATTAATTATATACTCATAATAATGTAACGATAGTATTTATCGACGTTTTTCACTATTATCGATGCTAATGTAACATATAATTGGGTTTACTTTAATTTTAATTACACATGTAAAAAATGTTATAATTTTACAATATACAATAAAATTAATGATAAATCAAGTTTTATTGAAAATATCGTCAGTATAAACTATCGATATTTTAATTAAAGCTCTATCTAAAACTCTGTGGTCACGATCATTCGTCGTCCATCACTAATCGGCATGCCCACAAAGTATGACATTGACAGGTACTGTCTGTACTTTTAAGAAATTCAGGACTTCATAGGCGTGATTTTTCTGACAGCTGTCGCAGAGATCAAGTTAAATTTTATAGAGTATAACTATTTTTTTAACCGACTTCAAAAAAGAAGGATCTCAATAGGTTATTTTACTTTAAACGAGAAAAAAAACTGATAACCACTTAAAAAAACAAAAAAAGAAAAAACAATTTGACAGTTTCAAAATTTCGCGCGTAATTTACGAAAACGATGGATGTCATTATTTTACAATGGAATTTTACGTGGTTTTCACACATTTTATACTATATATAACGGGACTAAACTCACGTGTAGGGATAGTCGTAACGACTATAGTTTCGGTCGCATTCGGCGACCTTTCTCAAGTTGGCGAGTGCTAGCACGCGGAGCCGTCTCGCAATGTCAGTACATTGCGACACGGCTCCGCGTATATAGTATAAAATGTTATTATTTTACTCTGTGGTCATAAATGACGTCACTAGGCTATGTAAACAATGCGTGTAAATATTTTTCGCGCTGGTATCTTTGTTTGTAGCTTTGAGATTTAAGTTGGAAATGAGTTATTATAAATGGTTAGTAATGTGTTATCGTTGGTGTGCTGTTCCTGGAATACTAGTGTACAGACACCGGACAAACTATTCTGTTTACATAGCCGAATGACGTCATAACATAGCGGCGACTATTCTATGCACAGATTAAAAAAACGGAATCTTTGGAATTGATTTTTAATTTTTATTTTTTTATTTTTACTGTCTAAAACGAACATTTTCCGATTGCTTTTTGACCGACGAACCACCGGAGGAGGTATACAATTCGACGCGTTTATATATATTTTTTTATGTATAACCACGCATAACTTTTTTCATAGTTGTCCGATTTCAATAATTCTTTTTTTATTGGAAAGAGTATACTTCGAAATTGGTCCCATTTAAATTTTATCGAAATCGGCTGAGCCATTTTTGATAAATCAACAATAATGTGAAAAATTCTACATCGATCCGTGCATAATATTTGCGTTCTAGCGATCCGCCCCGGCTTCGCACAGGTGTATTATACTCGTACATATAAACATTTCTCTTGAATTACTCTATCTATTAAAACAAACTGCATCAAAATCCGTTGCGTAGTTTTAAAGATATAAGCATACATGGGGACAGACAGCGGAAAGTGACTTTGTTTTGTACTATGTAATGATTTTGTACACGGGTGAAGTCGGTCATGCTATTTTTTGCAAAAAATAATTATTGCCTAAGCTATCTCAAAAATACATTTACAGATTTTATCTCGTTCATAGTAAAATACCCTATTGATTTTACGATAGTTGATTGGGTCTGGCGTTACTTTGAAGAAGACAATTTTTGAAATGTATGTTTTGATTTTTTTAATTCCTACTTCACTCTATCTCAATCACAACATAGCCGAAATACACTTTTTTTTTCAAAATAAAGATTTTACTACAAATTGTTTTATTTTCGGGGCAGATGAACCGCTACCCCCGCCTCCGCGAAGAGACCGAACGCATCATAATGTCGCACGTGCGCTCGCGCGAGCAACAGTGCAAGGAGCAGCTGATCATGCTGATCGACTGCGAACTGGCTTATATGAACACCAACCACGAAGACTTCATCGGGTTCGCTAAGTAAGTACTCAGTTTAATTATTCTCCGCGAGGTCGAACGCATCATACAGGGCTATCTGCTTAACTTGTACTAAGTCAAAAGCGGGTGATTAAGGCCATCATTACGAACAACTTTTACTATGGGGCCAACCCGAAATTCGAAAAAAAATTCAGTGGTTTTATACAAAACTGTAACTCGAAATCGTCGAAATGTATGAAATAGCTGATTTTTTTTTCGAATTCCCGGTTGGCTTCATAGTAAAAATTGTTCAAAATGACGGTCTGATTCACCTTGTTTCGGCTTAGTTCATCGGTTCTAGATAACCTTGTAATGTCGCACGTGCGCTCGCGCAAGCTACAGCGCAAGGAGCAGCTGACCGACTGCGAACTGGCTTATTGGAACATTAACCACGAAGACTTCATCGAGTTCGCTAAGTAAGTACTCAGTCTAGTTACCAATCGGGATGAAAGCAGTGCGCTCGTGCGAACAGCAGTGCAAGAAATAACTATTTCTTGCACTGCTGTTCAACTGATCATGCTGGGGCTCTATTTTTTACTTTCGAACGGCTAGGGTAGAAACTTTGACAGATTGGAAATTTGACAGTACGATAACCGTTCGCCATATTTGTTTTGTTAGTTATTTCTGATTAACGTCCCATTTCACGATTTAACCGCTTCGTTTAAAATAGCCGTGTCTAGAACTAAAGTGCTGCGTGAAACTGATAATTTTAATAGATTTTGTTAAAAAAAAACATCCGTAAAGTTAAGTATACGTCGGAGCCGACCGAAAGTCAAAAATAGAACCCCTAATCGACTGCGAACTAGCCTACGTGAAACCAACCACAAAGACTTCATCGGGTTCGCTAAGTAAGTATCCAGTCTAGTTATCAATCTCAATTCAAAGCAGTAAAAGCCATTTTGGATTGGATATTTTTTAGCGATCCCTAAACATGGTCGTTTTCAAAACTTTCATAAATGGAGAGTAGAGAAGGGTTAAAAATTACAGCATGTTAATTGCATAATACATATACTTTCAAAAAACATAGAAGTCTCAAACTTAGATTTTCAAAAATATCGTTTGTTATATACTATTGGACAAGTCTTGTAAATCGATGAACGCCGGCTGCACGTGTGTGCTCAAAGTGTCACGTTCCGCCTGAGCCGATCGTGCAAGTCAGAGGGCGGAACAAGAGATAGGCACGATCGGTCTTAGCGTTGTTTCAGTCAATGTTTTCTTATGACATATTCACCTAAAAGTATCGTCCGCAAATCGAATGAATGAATGAATGATTTATTTGTCTGTAACACTAATTTTACAAAAGTCTTAAATTATTATTATGCCCTCTAGCTTCTTCCTAAAATAGGTGTATAGACATTTACAGGGTATTATAATTATTAAACAATAGAATTAAGAGTAAATTAATGTCAAAAGTATGGTAATGTCGACTTTACAGACAACCATTTTTTTTTAAATCTTCATAACCATATTCGTGCTACTTTACTGCTTTGAATAAAATGTCTGTTAGTTAATACTGCACTATGACGTCGTTGTGTGTAAAGCACTGTGGAGTGTTGGTGTTCCTCCTATTTCCGTTTTTGAATAAAATCTGTATGGAAGAATAAGTTATTTTGGAAATCTTTTGCTGTTTCATCCATTCATACAAGTGATTCAATTTGTGTGATACTGTTGGGCGTCCACTGCTGGACATAGGCCTACCCTATGGATTTCCAATAAGCCCGGTTGGATACTATTTTTGTATAATATGTGCATAATGAAACTTTTATCCCTCGTCCATGCGTAGAAGTAAGGTAAAGCGAAGGTTTGATAAGTGTATGTCTTGGTCTGTAAAAATGAAGACCGTTTTGTTCAAGGTCATATCTTTTTTCGTATCAAATATTTTTGCTTACACGCTATTATTGTGGTTACTGCATGTGTTAGTGAATGCTTTTAATGTTTAATTAGTTGGCCAAAAAAAATTAAACGGAGCTTTTTCTCTAATGGCAACATTACAGTAGCCAAACGCGTCAATTTATAATAGAGGAAAGTATTTTCTGGGAAAATATAATATTTTCGACAGATAGAGAAAGATTTTTGAATTTATTCCTAATTTTGTTTACCTATACATCATATTTTTGGTCCACAATCAGCTAATATCACATGAATAAATATTTTCTACACGATTTACGCTTTCTTACCATAAGCGAAATTGTATTTTTATGCTTTCAATAAACGGAGTAACTGCGAATTTATCAGCCTTAATCGAGGATGTAGTTGTGCTTGTCATTATGACCAAATTTCACTATGGCACCAAACTCGAAATTTCAAGACAAAAAATCAGCTACTTCATACAAAAATTTACCTATTTTTTTACCCAGGGAAAATCCTTTATAGATACCACCCCACCTCTGGTGAGGCAGGGTGGTTAAATGGGAATCCCACTTTCTACCGGTGTAACCACTAAAACTTCAAGGCAATATTTTTGACTTCCGTACGGCTAGGAACGTATACGAAACTTTGACAGTGACAGTTTGATAACCATTCGCCATATTTTGAGGAAAAAAAGTCGACCGTAAAGTTAAGTATACGTCCGAGTCGTCCGAAAATAAAAAATAACAACCTGGGGTGTTCCGCCTCTGCGCATCTTATTCGGGGAACGCTTGCGCACACTTCCGCAACTATACAAAAATTACCTTATTGAAGACTAGTTTTTACCCGCGGCTTCGCCCGCATACGCAATATATCATTATAATTTAGAGCCTATGTGTTATTCTGATATATAAGCTATATTATTGCAAAGTTTCATCTCAATCCGTTCAGTAGTTTTTGCGTGAAAGAGTAACAAACATCCATACATCCATCCATCCTCACAAACTTTCGCGTTTATAATATTAGTAGGATGTATGGAACAGCTGATTTTTTGTTAGCGATTTTGGAGTTTAGCCCTTTAGTAAAAGTTGGTTACAAAACTACATCCTGGAATAATACTGATTAATTCGCAGTCACCTCGTGTTGGCTGTGTTAGGCTTAAACAATGTCATAGCCCGAATCATACAACTTGGCGGTTGTGATGTTAGTTGCAAGCTGCGGATAGCTAAATCCTGAATGAAGCTCACTTAACAGCTGCGCGAGGATTGGTTTATCCGCAGCTTGTAGCTAACATCACAGCCGCCAAGTTGTATGATTCAGACTAGGTATACTAAGCGCCACACAAATCAGCGAATGGGAAGTTATGCGCAGAGCGCAAAAACCGAAATATAGGTATAGATGAGAGAGCCAGAGAGATAAGACGGGCGATAAGACGGAAGATAAGAGAGAAGGTGGGCACACTCGCCCGCCAATCTCATGCCTCCCGCGCGCTCCCTACGCCCGTGCTTACCACTACGACGCGCGGCGTCGGGATTGTGCACACATGCGCAATAATTTGCGAATCACAGCGAAGTGTCATCTGCGGCTAACTTCTCATCCGCCGATTTGTGTGGCGCTTAGTACATATATATTATGTTAAAGGTATTTCTTTTTGATAGAAGCAGGAAAATTTACTCATGTGCGACTCGGCCCATTGTCCTGTCTATGGTAAATTCCGTAGGCTAGAGACAAAATATCGAAGTGAGACGGATAATATGTTAAATGTAAAACAAGTCAACTGGTCACCCCCAGCGCACAGAACCAGTCGGAGAACTCGGCGAAGTCGGGGCACCGCGCGCTCGGGAACCAGGTCATCAGGAAAGGATACATGTGCATTCACAACTTGGGCATTATGAAAGGTAACCTATGGACGTTTTTCTATGATAAATCATTGTTTAAAAGGCTATATCACATTTTATAAGTTTACTAGCGGACCCGGTGCAGCGCCATCTGCCGGGCTGATTTATGAATCTAAACTATCCAGCGCGCCATCCAAACGCATACAAAAACATCATTCAAATTGGTCCAGCCGTTTTGGAAGAGTTTAGTGACATACACACGTACAGTAGAGTTATTTACAAATAATTTATTGATAACACCATAGTTAAATGTCAAACAAAATTAAGTCTATATCACTCTTTATATGTATACAACATTCTTAATAAGCTTATATCACTCTTCATAAGTTTGTATCACTTTTTGTCAGTGTATATCACTTATTATAAGTTTATGTCACTCTTCATTAATGTGGCGCTGCCAATGTTATAAGTTGGTAGAATGATAAACGTGGGCATCAGGTGAACTAGCTTAGTTGGAAAAGCATCGGGACGGTGACCCGGAGATGCAGGTTCAACTCCTGCGTTCGCGACAAATTTTTGAACTGTTTATCACAAAATATAACTCTTTGAGCTAAACCTAGTGTGAAAAAGTACTATAAAATAAAAATAAAATAGATTCTAGCTCGATCCATTTTTTATAAACGTGCGGCCGTCAGGTGGTTCCCGCGACTACTGGTTCGTGCTGACATCTGAGAGCATCTCGTGGTACAAAGACGAGGAGGAGCGCGAAAAGAAATACATGCTTCCCCTGGACGGACTCAAGCTGCGAGATCTCGAACAAGGGTTCATGTCACGTCGGCACATGTTCGCGCTCTTTAACCCCGAGGGCAGGAACGTTTATAAGGTAAGTCAGAAAGACTGTGTAGTAATCGCCCACATCCGGCAAAATAATTTAGACAAACTATGATTTTAGAAATTATCCAATAACCGACAATATTAGTTAAAATTATGAAATTTTACAATGAAAGAGGTAAGGCCCTAAAGGGCTTTATTACGGAAAGATGGCGTCGGAAACATTTAATACTCCTTTGTAATCAATGACATTACATGACACAAGTGACACTTGAACTACTGATCAAATGTCACATACAATGTTGGCTACTTAGCAATATGGCGGAAAAATTTCATGCCGTCCTAGGGAGAGCTTAATTAAAAAATATAGAGTATTGGTTTCAAGTTTTTTCTCTTTCCCTTCCCCTAACTACGTGTATGGTGAGCGGTTGTGAATGTGTCAGATTTATTGTATTATATTGATGAGTTTAAAGCAAAAAAAAAAAACGAAAAAGTACTTACCGTTCAAATAGTTTATTTTTGTACGATTGAGTGACGAACAATACGCTCGACTGATGTTAGATGTTGTCTATGCTTATGAAATTTTAAACTATATTAATGATAAGCTCCACCATAAGCCTCAAAAACGTGTCACTGTCACGTTTTTGAGGCTTATGGTATGTTGAACAGGAATAGGCTCGTGCCAGTACCATATCGACTTATTTTACGTGCACATTTACTTTACAGGATTACAAGCAGTTAGAATTATCATGCGAAGCTTTAGACGATGTGGACGCATGGAAGGCATCTTTCCTTCGCGCGGGCGTTTACCCAGAAAAGACCTCTGAAGCGGCAAATGGAGACGAGGTATTACCAACATCGCCCTAACGCTAACTTTCTACTGCCTGTATTCTTTCTTTATCTACCCTTATAACCGTCCTTCCTTTCTTTATAATACGTCCTGTTATAGGCCGGATCAAACATCTTGGTGGCTGTGAAGTAGTACAAGCTCTTCATTCAAACTCGCGTGAAAATACATTATATTAAATAAAACACCGGTTTTCACTCACGTATGATATACGGCCGAGCCGCTGGGAAACCCGACCAGTTTCGCAGTAAATTAGTACTCCTTCATCAGGGAATACGCGCCCTCCCGCACGCGGAGTGCGCTTCCGCCAGTCGACGGGAGCGCGTGTATTCCCTGATGAAGGAGTACTAATTTACTCCGAAACCGGTCGGGTTTCCCAGCGGCTCGGCCGTATATCATACGTGAGTTAAAACCGGTGTTTTATTTAATATAGCTACAAGCTGCGCAAAACCCAATCCGTTTGGGTTATGCGAAGGTTGTAGCTAACCCGCTATGATGTTATTCGACCTATACGTAATTTTGGCTTATTTAACCTATTGCTTTATAACAATATCCGCATACACTCAGGTGTATAATGTCAGTTTTATTATACGATCTGTTATTTTGCCATGCCGTACAGAGTGAAGGAACAGAGGTTTGTGTATGAAGGCTTCAAACGACATACATACAAACACACATCATACACACTTGTGGATTTCAAGAATATATTCTGTTTCTTGTCTTTGTTTATCATCCGGTAACATTTGATATGTATTTGTGTACTTTATTTTGTTACTAACTTAATTTAAGTATTTGTATTTTGTTTTCGAAATGTTTCTTGAAATGCATTAAAACGTAGCATGTTAGAGTTGCCATAGCTAGAGTTATTCGCTAGAAAATTTTCCTTAATCGTGTACACGCATTAGTGGTCACAACATAACAAAAACTCACGCTCAAAGTTTGGTATTTGTTTTGTTAGATTGTGTGAAATTAAAGTTTTTTTATGTCCAAAATGACCTTATTTCGAGATAGAAGACAGAGATCAAAAGTTGACATTTGTTAACTATACTCTGTAAAATTTACCTTGATCTCTGCGACAGTGACATTGACATAGAAGATTGACATTTTTAGAGTTGAGATAGTGGTGGAAAAAAACGATTTTCAAACAATGTTGTAATTAAATCGAATGAGTAGTTGAAGGAGAGAAATTGGATTTTATTTACTTACTATTATTTAAGATCAAGTATGTACACATGTAATTAATGTTATGATATTAATTAAATACTCATAATAATGTAACGGTAGTATTTATCGACGTTTTTCACTATTATCGATGCTAATGTAACATATAATTGGATTTAATTTAAATCCAATTATATGTTACATGTAGCAAAATCTTATGATATTAAAATATACGGTAAAATTGATGATAAATTAAGTTTTATTTAAAATATCGTTAGTATAAACTATCGATATTTTAAATAAAACTCTATCTAAAACTCTGTGGTCACGATCATTCGTCGCCCATCACTAATTGACATGCCCATAAAGTATGACATTGACAGGTACTGTCTGTACTATTAAAAAATTCAGGACTTCATAGGCGTGATTTTTCTGACAGCTGTCGCAGAGATCAAGTTAAATTTTATGGAGTATAATATAAATGGGGACTGTTTTAATTATTTTAACTATCAGTTATAGGGTTATTAGGACTTAGATTTTTGAAGTGTTTGATGGGGTACAGTTTTTATTAGAATTATTATCAATGAATAATGTAAACATTCTACTGTGTTAGCATGTTCATGTTTTATTTTTTTATTTTTAGTTATTTCCACCTTCCCTGGGTTTGAGGGAAAAGTCAAGAGTAAGTCAGATCGAATTTAAAAGCTTTGTTTGCTGAATTTGGACTTGGGTGGTTTGGCATAGAGTTCAAATTGGTTCGAAGCATGTTTGCAATCAAGTACCGTTGCGTTTTATTCAAAGGTTTTCCATTGTGAAAGTCATAGGTTGTGGTGTTTTTTTTTTGTTCGTTTACAGCATGGTCCTGAGAATCTAGGCCGGATTTAGAGGTGTCGAGACCTCGGGGTAGCAAAAGTGTGAAGGTCCGTTTGTCACAAATAGAAGGATTTGTAATTTTGATATTTTACTGATTGCCTGATTAGATCGAGTGTTATGTTTGGATTATCGTTTTTTTCAATATGTCGGAATAATATAATCATTTTTCTACAAAGTACTGTAGGTAAAGGTAAAACAGTGAAAAAAAATGCAAAAGAAAAGATGTTTTGGTAGAGTTTAGCCCTTGGAATCTGAAAGATTTCTTTTCGAAATCTATTGAGGGGTATCCTCCTCTATTGTGGAGGCCCCGGGGCCCTCCCCTAAATCCGGCCGTGCTGAGAATATTTGTATTTTTAATATATTATACTAATTTATATTTGGGATTGGTTGGTGAGTATTGTAGATATAACATTTTATATTAGGCGCTACTTGATTGTTTTAAAATAATCGTAACTACGAAGAATGCCTATTCGACATAAAACAATTATATTATTGTTTAGGTTTTATTTATGTAAGCAGTCAAACATCATGCTATTGTAATGTTGGGTGCAGAACCAGCAGTCAATTTAAAGACAGATTGATATGATCATATACGTAATAAGTTCAACAGTATTATTATAATTCAAACTAATAAGTCAATTATGATGTGTATTTGGTCACCATAATCTATTTTACATTAGTTTTTTAAATAATTATCACAACTTGGATTGACTGAATATCTGCTTTCGCCTCGAAGCGCAAATCGAGAATGATCTCACCTAAAGATTAATATTTTTACATCTCTTCAGTTTCTTTTCTCGTTTCCTGATTGGCTGTTTTAAAACTACGCCGGAAGCAGTTCTTATTGGTTAAAATGCAGCTGGTTGTTAAATCGGCCAATCATAACCCAGAGAAATGTTACCTTTAAGGCTCCATTACACACAGGCGGTACGAGCGGTATGGCCCCGCGCGATCTGTCTGCGGTCGAGGCGCGGGCAATTGTTTACAAACGCGAGCCGCGACCGGACCTGTGTGAGCCCTTCTTAGACAACCAGTACAATACAGATGCCCGCTCGTCCGCTTTACCGCTCGTACCGCTTGTGTGTGATGGAGCCTTTACAAGTACTAGAAAATATCATTCGACGTATATATTTAAAAACCAGATTAAAATTTTATGCAACGATTAAAAATCATGACAGTATCATAATATTCCATCAGTCGCAATGAAGTGTCAAGAAATGATATCTACTTAATTATTTTTCGGCAAAAATGGCACAAGCGACTTCAGTAAATGCAATTGACCTACAAAATTCGACTGGTATGCTCGATATATTGTATGTATTTTTAGATTATTGCTGATTTTTCAAGAACTACTCAACCGATTTCGATAAAATTTAAATGAAACAAAATTTGAAGTAACTAACAAAAAAATACTGAATTTTTAATATAGATTCATAATCGCGTAATCCTACTAATATTATAAACGCGAAAGTTTGTGAGGATGGATGGATGTTTGTTACTCTTTCACGCAAAAACTACTGAACGGATCGAGATTAAACTTTGCAATAACATAGCTTATATATCAGAATAACACATAGGCTATAAATTATTATGATATATTGCGTATGCGGGCGAAGCCGCGGGTAAAAACTAGTACATAATAAAACATACCACATACATAATAAAACAGTCGAATTAAACGGAGATTCTCTTCCTTTTTCGACGTCGGTTTCAAAAGTCAAATAATATTTTTTCAAAATACCTACCATAGACTGCTACCATAAACTCAAGGAATAAGAGAAAAATGTGATTTACCTTGTTCAAAACTGTTTGTGCAGATTTAAAATTGTTTTTGTCAAAGCCATTTAAAAAGTGATATCTGGTGAACTTTTGCCCTCATCATCAAGATGTACCGCCCTACCACAAAATATTTAAACACGCTTTAAACACTGTTTAAACGTGCAATTTGTACTGTTGAACATTGTCTAAAGCGTGCGGGTAGTGTCTATAAAATGCAATACTTTCTATTTGATGTTTGATAAGAATTTTCTGCGTATCTTCTGTCTTTAAATTACTATGTGGAAATATTACATAACATTTTGAACGAGCGAACGTGAAAAACGCTTTATAATTTAGATGCTGAATTGCCTGAATAATAAGATGCATTATTAGTTTAGGCATTGTCATTGGCTGTACAAAATGACTGCTGATAATCGTAGGACTCATATGTACAAATACAGAGTCATCCACCGAGAAAAAAAAAACATTGTCATTGGTTTCATGATGCACAATTTATTTGTACGACTACTATTTATAAGCCTAGTTGGCGTCAATTTTTATTATGATGTAAGACGTTCCTATTTCAAACAAATTAAAGCATTCTATTGCTATCTGCTTGCCCTGTACTAAGTCAAAAGTGGATGATATAAGGTGAGTTTGGTTTGGGCTCGATGGCGTTTTTGGCATTTGCAAAATTAGCGTTGATGTAAAACGTTCGGTTTGGGAATATCGTCCATTTCGCCAATAATGTTACTTTTGCTCACTTCCAAAACGAACGCTAAAACGATCACAAAGAACCCTCCTTCGCAGGTGGGTCAAAAGGGGCAGTTCACAATGGCATTTTTAACTGTGTTTGAGCTATCCAAACGGTGAACGAAAACAGTTACAAATGCTACTTTTTATATTGTATATAACGGGAGTGAACTCACGTGTAGGGATAGTCGTAACGACTATAGTTTCGGTCGCATTCGGCGACCTTTCTCAAGTTAGCGAGTGCTAGCACGCGGAGCCGTATCGAATTCGTCGTGGCAGTGATTTGCGAGACGGCTCCGCGTGCTAGCACTCGCCAACTTGAGAAAGGTCGCCGAATGCGACCGAAACTATATCCCTACACGTGAGTTCAGTCCCGTTATATAAAATGTAAAATGTGTGATAACCACGTTAATTTCCATAGTAAAATGCTACTTTTGCTCACATATTCTCAAAACGAATGCTGAATGCGATCGTTGGTGGCGTTTTTAAATGTTAATTTTGCCATCAGTAGGCTATCCAAACGCACCTTAAGACTATCATTATTGACAACGTTTGCCATGCAAACCGGAATTAGAGAAGAAAAAACAACTGTTCCATATAAAATTGCAAGTCGGAATCGACAAAATGTATGAAACAGCTGATGTTTTTCTCGAATTTCGGGTTGGACCCATAGTAAAAGTTGTTCATAATGGTGGTCTTAATCACCCCCTTTAGGCTTAGTACAGGGCAAACAGATAACCCTGTACCTATATGCGGCTTTAATAAAACAAGATAAATCAACTTTCAATACACCAACCATAATGACGCAAAAGATAGCGGTTTTATACAAAAAAAAAGGCTTGCGAGAAATTTTTGAGTTGGTCTTATATCCCATCGCTATGATGCGTATGGCGTCTTACAAATTAATACAATGAATATTTAACAATTTTGCACCGTAGTGTCTAGCTGGAAGCATTTTTCAGACAGGATACGAGCGAGGTGAAGAGCACAAGACCAATCATCGTCTTTGATTTAAATCATTTTTAACAAATATGTAAGAACCGACTTATACACGCATTAAGGCAGGCTCCATCAAACACAGGCGGTACGAGCGGTAGAGCGGTACGAGCGGTAAAGGGCGGTACGGCAGTACCGCGACCGGACCTGTGTGAGCCCTTCTTATATAACCAGTACAATACAGATGCCCGCCCGTCTGCTATACCGCTCGTACCGCCTGTGTGTAAAGGAGCCTTTATTAAGAATATCTCGGAAATACTGGTCAGATCTTAATCACATTTAAAAGGGCCCACAGGAGAAACGCATAAAAAATTTAGAGTTGAATGGAAAATCTGCCGCATATTTTATTTCTACTTGTAATGTTCAAAACAAAGCAAAAACCTAAATAGGTATGCATACAATATACGTAATAGTATTCCCTAAGTAGGAACTAGTTTCCAAAACACGGGTTCCCTTCACCCAATTTGGCAGATAGAGCCACCAAAAACTTGATGTGGTTTCCATGAACAAATAATTTTGATTTTTTTGAATAGAATTAATTAATTAAAAATCATTTCTCCAAATAAAATTTTGTGAACATAATAAAAGAACTTAACACGTTACAGTACGTTTTGTTGATAGAGAATTAGGCCTCTGCATTGAGAAAGTTCAACTACGAGATTGGTTGTTAGCTCTTGGTACTGTCTGAGAAAACTTCAGCTACAAATCAATTAGCAATTCTGTTCATTTAGAAGCAATTGATTATTTCCAGAGCTCCGACAGCGCAGGAACTAGTAGCATGGACCCCCAGCTCGAGAGGCAAGTGGAGACCATTCGCAACCTGGTGGACTCCTACATGCGCATCGTGACCAAGACGACGCGAGACCTCGTGCCCAAGACTATCATGATGATGATCATCAACAACGCCAAAGATTTCATCAACGGGGAGCTGCTCGCGCATTTGTACGCGTCTGGTGATCAGGTATGTAGTTTTTGAATGTCGTTGTGAATAGTCGTGATTATAGAGTGCTCAGTGAGTTTTCTTCGTGGTTAGGTAAATTTTCGGGACTTGTTATTGTAGCTAAATGTTAGGTCATGAGTAATTTTGAATTGTATAGTGAACCAGGTTGGATTTCGTACAATATACGTTTAATATAGTAATCAACTGAATCCTTTGTCTATTCTGTGTTCGTGTGCGATGCGATACATGATCGAAAATGAGCTCGATTGATAAATTTTGAATGTATGACATTTTTTCTACAGAAATAGTCTCAGTTTGCTTGTATACTACGAGCACAAGGTTCGTCTTAGGTCTTGATATTTTATTTTTAAAGGCTATAAGGATAAGGAAGATAATCTAATCGTAGTAGGAATGAAACAGCAATCTGGGCCATAAATAAATATTCCGGCAAAATATTGTCATTTTTTTCTGTCTTCCTTGTTTGTAAAAATACGGCGTTACTTACACTGCATGTCGTTTCCAGTCGCAAATGATGGAGGAGTCCCCCGAAGAGGCGCTGAAGCGCGAGGAGATGCTCCGCATGTATCACGCCTGCAAGGAAGCCCTGCACATTATCGGGGACGTCTCCATGGCGACCGTCAGCACACCCGTGCCGCCGCCGGTTAAGAACGACTGGCTGGAGTCGCGGCTCGACTCCAACCCGCGCCTCAGCCCGCCTTCCCCCGGCGGCCCGCGTCGGGCCGCGCCATCGCAACAAGGTAACCCAGACTGTAAGACATCTTCTCAAGGTCACTATTTGTGCCAACCGTCAGCACACCCGTGCCACCGTCGGTCAAGAACGACTGGTTCGTGTCGCGGCTCGATTCCGACCCGCGCCCGAGCCAGCCTTCCCCCCGCGGCCAGCGTCTAACTGTGCCCTCGTAACAAGGTAACCTAGACTATATACCTTCGTCTTAAAGCTGCTACTGGGACGTCAGTGCAAGACTCGTCGCCCTCGCCTAGAATAAGAAGGCTGCTATATGAGCCAACCGTGAGTACATCCCCGCCGTCGCCGTCGAGAACGACTGGCTCGATTTCAGCCCGCGCCCGAGTCTTTTCCTCGGCGGCCCGCATCAGATCGTGCACTCGCAACAAGGTAACTACGACCATAAGTCTTCGTGATAAAGCCGCAAATTGCGTTAGTGTTTTTATAGTGACTGTCAGTCAAAAAGACGATCAAGTGCCTCCCCAATCTTTTTCCATTTATCTTCATCCTGGGCTATAATTTGCCAGTCCTTCTGATGTCTATCTACGCTGTTTCGCTGATAAAAAGGCAAAATGTATCATGTGTTAAATTATATGTGTTGTGTAGGGTCGATGGGCGCGATGGGCGGCATGGGGCAGCGCGGCGCGCCGCCGCCGCCGACGAGCGTGCGGACGGCGCCCCCGCTGCCGTCCCGGCCCGGCGGCGCCGCGCCCCCGCCGCCCGGCGCGCGCCCCGCGCCCGGACAGGGCCTGCCCGCGCCGCTCATACCCACGTGAGTACCCTCACGCCATATGTTCACACTACACTATCGACACATAAAACACAGAAAACTTTGTTCGGGACATAACAATTAGATACTTACACAAAAAAAAAAAACAACAGAAAATAGTACAATAAATACACACTATCTTAAGTTTACCATGTACCTTTGTCTACCACGGAAGAGAAAATCAATGAAATGACTACGACTGAGAACGGACACATTATTACACTATCAAATTGGCCTACAAATCTGCAGATAGATGCAATTAGGCCTTTAATGTATTCGTCCTCAACGACACTGCGCTATGTTTGATTTGTTGTTTAAAACTGAATATCCTTATACAACAAGGGGCCTGCGAATTCGGCTGAACTGATCATTATTGCTATTAATTATTTATTGTCTTTTGTGCTGACCATCATTGACTTCAAACTCAAAGTGTGTCATTTTTGCTGTTTATCCATTTCAAATTTACTGCCTTGGTCGTTTGTATCATTTATTGAAATCTGGGATTTTTTACTGGGAACATGCTAGATATAATTATATTTGAAGCGTTAGTTTTGCTGTAGGGCTCGACATGATTCATAGTAATTAATTTTTTTATACCTTTGACAAAATAACCACATTGAGTAACACCATAGATTAATTATCAAATTAATCTATGGCAACACTTTCAACTTATACTATTTGGTAGGTATAATGAGCATAATAAGCGGTGTTTGAGCTTTGCTTTGCCTTAGAGGCGTTTCTGTGGGTAATGTAACAGCCATAGACTTTATTTGTAACGCTTGATATTTTTACACATAATATATAATATTTGTACCCTATATTTATACATATGATATGTACTACATGTTGTTTATTTGTTTTATGGTGTTAGTATCGAATATCTATTCTAATACATGCTAGATCGATTCAATTTTTAATTTTCGATTCAATGGTTTACATCAAACGTACATGAATGTTCTCGATCATGGGTGAATCATTAGATTTATTGATAATGCTGATTAAGGGCCCGCTTCCCGTTATATTCTAGTCTCGCAAATTATCTACAATTTTGAAAATATTTACTTCGGACAAAAATTTTAAACTGTTCATAATATTTAGCAATCATAAAACGAACGTAATCGAATAAAATAACATAGTAAAAAAATATTAGTATAGTAATAGATTTCTTCTACAAAAACATTTTTGTATTTCAACCATATTTCAAATGTTTATTTGACAAAACCTAAAAATAGTCCAGTTGTTTGGTTGTTTCTCGGGAAACTAGAAATGTGAAATTTCCACTCCCGCAAAATTCTAAAAATATCAAAGAGACATTTATTTGCATTAAAAATGATTGTAAATACTCGATTGATGGTCATCTATATAAACGTCACGTTATGGGGGCCACATATTGGACGGTGACTTGCGTCCAAGCTTGGCTCAAATTGAATAGCCAAACAGAGTCAAATATTATTGTTCGGTTTGCGTCCAATATCAGTCTAAGATCGATCCACACATTTGAGTGTTGCAATCTCAGAAGAATGACAAGTAATAGAAACCGTACTAAAATAGTAAGGGATATACATTACTTTGTCCCACTTTAAATGTGAAATTTAAAAGGTGTTAGAAAAAGATGCACATAAACACGAACTTACGTAATTTCGAAGGGTTTTACAAACTAGCATTGAGCTATCTCGGCTGTCCTAATCCAAAAAGGTAAAAAGTATGAAGGTAAAATGATCAGTGATTTGAATCTTCTGCTGGAAGTAGAGGGTTTAAATTTCCGATCATATCGCAAAAGACAAAGTGGAACCAAATTTTAACCATTTTGACATTGCAACTTGTGATTTTGACATATGCCGACATACAATGCGTTTTTTTGTTCCACTCACTCTTGCGTAGGTTGTATAAGCAGTTATGAATATGACAGCTGTAACGTAGTTTTTATTTGAGGAAAATTTAGCAAGGTTTCTATTACATATCATTATTCTGAGGTTTGGAACCAAGACTACAGTTTTTAGCCAATATAGCCGATGTGTGGCCCCGGCTTTATGTTATTGCGAGTGAACTAGCGATAAGTGGTAAGCGGGGCCTTAGTTTTTTCATTAGTTTCTAGCGACTAATAAATTGGTAGTGAGATTTGAGCGTGTGCTTGTTTCCACAGGCGGCGCTAAGGCGACTGGCGTGCTAACTAACTTATATAAATACGAACAAAGGTACTAACCCGGGGCTTGTTAACTTATTGCAGTTGACTCCCTCATATCGCTGGAATCCCAAATATATCCCTCTACTGCCCTTAATGTTTAAGTATTACGAAAATAGTTGACGGTCTGATTCCAATGTTATTGAAAAGAAAAGAAAAAGCGAAATTGTTTGTCCTTTTGTGTCGTTTAAGTCCCGGCAGTTACATTTGAAGGTCCGATCTATGTTTAGGTATCTTTGGCTACTCTGTCACTTGAAATTAGATGAGTTGTTCAAAGTTTCAATGCTGTAACTGTAGCTTAACAATGGACATATTATGATATTGGCATCAGTCCAAAGTAGCTAAACATTGTAGTAAGTTAACAAACTTTCGTTAAAGTTATAAATAATTATATATAATGTTATATACAATATTATTAGACATGTAAATGATCCAATACTTATGATACGTCTGAAAGAATGTTGCTTCCATAAAGTTTACTAAAGTAATAGTGAAAATTACTTACTCTATTTAGAATACGGATGATTTATATTTTGCTTCTATGTCCTCTGTGGGCAGCCATTTTCTATAAAAGATTAATATTGTATTGACCAGAAACGAGATGATTTCATTGTCATATTTTTCATGGACGTGAATTATTTTTTTATTGATTTCGGTCTAGAAGTACTAGGCCACAGATTATCGCTTTTAGATATCGCCGTGGGTTACCTAGTTCTTATCGAGTTTTAACTTACTATTGAGGTAAATCTATAAATAAAAAAAAATAAAAAATCTGAGTTTTGAGAATGCTTGTCATTACCTGAAATGTAAAGTACATCCGAGCAAACGACTACGTTTGTCGTGTCATTTGGTTTAGATTTTGTACGAAAATAACTGAACGACACAAGACGATTCTATGGAGTTTTATGGAATCCATTTCATCCAAATATGGAATCGTTATATGCAACATTGTCTAGGGCTTGAGATCGCGTAATAAATAAAGAAATATAATAATAAAGAAAAATAACTTATGTTTATAGAATCTATAGGCTGTAAGCTGTGTTCTAGACTATAGACCTAGAAGTGATATTTTCGTGCTACGATGAAATGGTTGTGCATTCATCGAAATAAACATTATGGCTGTCCGCAGACCGATGCACTGTTTAAAAAAATAATAAACTTTTAATTTAGAAACTAAATGAAATATATTATAACAAATGTCTGCTTTTCGTAGGAAATGTTAAATGCACACAGTAATGTTACGGGTTCATGCTAAAATATTATTAACAATTTCAACGCACTGCATGCTACAATTTTGCAATATATTGTGTGTGTGGTCTTCGGTGTTTCTTGAATTTTGCTACGAAATCGTTACGTGTCTATAAGTTTGACTTTTTTCGGACAATGATCTTTAAAATTGGTTCTGTCAACATAACCAGTAAAACTGTGCTAAAATTGCGATCCGATTTGGCATCAAACGAATATTTACTACTTAATTTAGACAAGCGCTAGATTTTTTGAAGATCGTTGTTTTGGGCATTATTTTTCTTATTAATTAAATAAATTAAACACCATGTTCATAGACTCAGTTATATTTTATACACTTAAGAATTATTTTAAACGCATATTTGTTATTATTATTCACAGTTGCCCTGTAAGAATGTTTGAATCTTACTTTGCAATTCATATCTTATGAGGGATAAGCGAGACGAAGAATACTAAAATGTCAATTGCATATTTTTTTTTATTGTTGACTAATACATTTTCTCGTTTATCCTTTACAAACCATATTATGGCAGTTACATTACCACGAAATGTCTTACAGAGAAGCTGTGAGAAGAACACCATAGTTTTATTTACATTTTCTCATTATTTTGTTTGTAGACGAAAATAGTTGTGAAGTTGAGTATATTCGCGTCTTGTTACACATGTATCCAAACCACAACCAAATTTCCCCATATCTATTCAAAGTTACTTACGTAAAACGTGGGCAACTCTATATTGTCACTCTAGGGTTGATATGGAGTGGATGGTCAAAGCCTTTACTTTTGCTGTGTCTAGCTAGTTAAGCATATGACCACGAAAAGCCACGAAATGAACTCATTTCGATGTGTGAAAAAGTGACAAATGTATACTTTGCCATAAAGCTGTCTCGTTCTGACACTACGATCGAAATAATTCGTGGCGCGCATACTCAGGCCCGGCAGGTGTATGAAAAAGTTAGGTTGTCTAACCTATTTCCATCTGTATCCATAAATTTGCACCCATTCTGCTCAGGATGGATTAAACTTTTTCAAACTTTTCACCGTCTATGTACTGTAAAGCCAGGTTTTTAACCGATTCCCACCTGCATACAAAATTAAACTCGCTAGTGTCCTCCTTTAGCCGATTTCAAACTACCCATCGTCCTAGCATTTACTCTCATTGTCCTACAAAATTGTATCCTGAAATGTGAAATACCAATACTAGAAGGCCGGGTCGTTCAGAAGTAAACTTACATACGTCCGCTTTGACCCGATTTCAAACTTTCAAATCCATTGTCCCAGCATTTACTGTCATCCTATAAAATTGTATCCTCAAATGTAAAATACCAAACACTAGGAGGCCGGGTGGTCACGCGCAGACGGCAGCGAACGCTATGAACCAGCTGCCCCCGCACATGAGGCAGCAAGTCAACCAAGCAGTAGGGCAGGCAGTCACCAACGCCGCCATCAACGAGCTCAGCTCTGCCTTCGCACGATTCAAGTAAAAATCCTGTGTCACACTAACTTGTCTTGTACTCGAATACGCGGAGCGGCGATTTTCAACTTTACTCTTTGAGGGAAGGAATTCTGAACACACTCTGAAATTGTCTGGTTTTCAATGCGCATCAGCCTTTTTCTGAATACATGGCTAGTGATTCATCTTGTACTTGTAATGGCAAAGAGGAATATATACTTAGGTTAGATATATCGAAATTGATGTTATCCTAGATCATACACAGACAATAAAAAAACTCGTGAGTTTTTGTCAGATTTTGCGGAAATTGCTATGAGTGAGAATAAGCAGAATGTGCACAACTAAGGCGTCTTAATAGGAAATTGGGGTACGTAGTAAGAATGTCAAGACACAATTTTTATTAAAATTGTTAAACCATTCGTACTTATTTGATAATTACTGCACTAAAGAATCAGTATTTAGAAAAGAGGAAAAAATTAACCTGGCTGCGGTGTATTTAAAGATTTGGAAGGACAGGGGTGGTGCGCAACTTTTTTGAGTTTGACGATAATTTCATCAATCGAAATGCTAAAGATAAAGTTACGTGATCCATATGTACTTAATCTGACGCTATATATGTTAGTCAGTTAGTTGAAAACGCCGCTTCGTCGCACTTTGTATGTGATGATCTAATGGAATAACGGGCGCGGATCGTGTTCGCCCAAAGAGTCGTAATGAAGTCCATTTTGAAGGCTCAAGGAAATTAAACTTCTTAAACTTCTCTAAAAAAGGCGCTTATCTACTATACATAAATACGCAATTTACGCAAACATGCGTTCAAACATTAAAAACAAATTCGTCAATTAAATTAATATGATGAAAATATACACATAGCCTTCGAAATGGATATCATTACGTACGTAAAAATATATGAAATTATACGATATTTCGTATGATATTTTTGATATCTGACGAATGTAAGGCGAATGTAGCCCCAAATGTTGATCCGCCCCAACATAACACTAATTAATGTTCGTTCGCAACGCACACTTAAATTATATAGAAAGTCGACTTTGCGAGAATATAACTCGATATTAGAAAACGAACAAAATCAATACCTCGTATAGGCCGAATTAATATTCTTGGCGGTTGTGAAGGTAGCTACAAGCTGTGCGTAACCCAATCCTCGTACAGCTGTTATGTGAGCTTCAGTCAGGATTGGGGTTTTGCGCAGCTCTTACGTCACAGCTGCCAAGTAATTTGATTCGGTCTGAAGCAAACGTTCAAACGTTCTCACTATTATGACTGTAAGGACAGTTTTGGATTTACATCAATACGTTTTGTGATTATTATTTTATTATTCATTATTTTGCTACAGATCTTCGTGCCGACTTTTTATGTAAAATTTAACAAGAATTCTGTTTCTTATAATAAATAATAACGAATTATTTATGATCTTATTCAGAATAACTTACATATGTCAAAAGGGTTTCATATTGGAAACTTGACACCACCTGAACCTGTGGAATATCAAATCTACAAAAATGTGTAAATATCAGTTAATAATTTCAAAAAAAATATGAGAAACAGGGATCCAAAATGCTAATTGTGTGTTACTAAATGTTATAAAGTGTTATATTAACATATTCCTATAGTAAGCAGTAATTGTCTGTCGATGACATAATCTATTCCAGAAACCGCGTTCGCTTTTTGTTTGTGGTGTAGCCTGTGCAGAAATGTCGTAATATAGTCTGTGGAAAAAGAGAGATGCAAATAATAATCTGTGGTCTGTACTATACTCGCAGATAGCTGCGGTCTGGTCATCAACCAATCACAGGTCTATTTTAAGATTTAGGGCTCTGTTATTGGTCGAACACTAGCCTGCAGCTCTGTCGGCAAGACTCAGGTATAAGGTCAATCCAAAATGGCAGCACGATTAGTGTATTAATAGCGCTAACGGCCAAAAACAAAAAACCTTACAGGAAGACCATATTGTACTTATTTAACAATAAAATTACGTACATAAAAGTAATGTTATGAAATTATCTTGATGTTAACAATCTTATCTCTTTTTACACAGACTTCAGCTAAAATGTTTTACTATAATTAAAAAGATATACCTACTTTATTTACACATTCAATAATTTGATTCAATTAAATGATGTAATGTATGTTTTATTGATCGATTCTAACAGCTTGAGTTTTCTCTTATGTCAAGTATGTGATATTTTTTATTATATTACTATTACTTTAGTTTTATCGCGCGTCTATAATTATAACAGTTCAATTTTCAGATGTCCAATTATGTAAACAAAAATAGCGCATTGATAAATTCAATGGCAACCCCAGATGATGCAATTATGACGTATTCAGGATATATTCGGCTTATCTCTAATGCTCCACCTTTGTTTTAACGCGTAAATTCGTGTGGTGATCAAGTAGATTGGCCAATCACTTCATTAAAACTCGCGTGAGAATTCATTATACTAAAGAAAACACTGGTTTTTACTCACGTATAATATCGCGGCCGGGCCGCTGGGAACCCGACCGGTTTTAGAGTAATTAGTACTCCTTCGTCAGGGAATACGCGTGCTCCCGTCGACTGGCGCACGCGCACTCTCATTATACTAAAGAAAACACCGGTTTTTACTCACGTATATTATCGCGGCCGGGCCGCTGGGAATCCAACCGGTTTCAGAGTAATTAGTACTCCTTCGTCAGGGAATACGCGCGCTCCCTTCGACTGGCGCACGGACGCGTTATTATACGTGAGTAAAAACCGGTGTTTTCTTTTAGTATAGATTGGCTAAGGTTTTAATGCTTTAAAACCTTGTCACATCATCTTAATTAATACGCCATTTTACCCATTAAGATGCAAATGGAGCAGTAGCATAATAACAAAAAAACTATATTAATTGAAACTGAGTGTTGTGATTGCAAAAAATACAGATGTTGTTTATGTATTTGGACATCTATTGAATTGACAATTATACAGTTAGGCCAATGAACTAGTGCGTTGCACTAATGTAATTTTATACTTTTTACATAATATTGTTCAAATCGTCGAAGATCACACACATTTAGATCTTTTGCTTTCTGTATAAATTTTTATTCTCGCAGGAAATATTATTTATACATTCCAAAGTAAATAATTGTTATATAATACATTAGCTCTACCGATATAATGACAGAAATATAAAAATATATTTTGGCTCGTGCTGTCTGTATTAGACTGCATTATAAAAGACCGCGATGATATTAGCTAGATACTTTTTGTCGCATAAAATTCTACGATGGATTAAAAAGCGATTTATGTATTATGAAAACTTCTGTACAAACTATTTTGTGTACATTGTAAAGTGTCCAAATTAAAAAAAATGCTTAGTTCAGTATTATCTACGAATGAAATTGTTATATCTAGTTTAGTGTTACATATTTAGCAGTGAGTTACATGTTTATATGGTGTATATTAGACCCAGTGCTACATATTTACCAATATTATTACATGATGGTAATGTTTGTAAAAATGCCCGATAATTTTGTCTTTTTAATTTTTACACGGCCAATAATGAAATAGCAATATTTTTTCTAGACAGTTTAATTAACATTAAATTTGAAATTTTAAGTAGGTACGTGGTATTCTGTGAACATGATCTTATTTTTGGTCACAGATATACAAATGTGATATACTTATTTTATTTACTTATACATTTCATAACTGTACAACTCAGTTCAGACTATTCGAATGTATATTGCTATAAGAATCTGTTTGTTACACTGTACAGAATCAATATTCGAATATTTTGTCGCTAGGCGAAATTAAAAGACGCTAACTCTCATACAAAACACGGGCATGGTATTTTATTTTAAATTGTATAATATGTTACATTCAGTGGCTTAACATAGGTGTATATTGGATTATGTAGCTAAGGTAATGCGGAGCGTTCGGTCCAGAGGAGCATATCATGTATTGTTTTGTATAAAATGTTAGTTTACTGGCAAGGGAGCGTTTGTTAAGGCACCGACATTCGTCGCGTAGAGCTAGCGTAGAGCACTCGTGTTCTGTGTGCCCACGTCAGTGTTAGCTGTTCCCGTAGCTTAGTTTTACCGGAGCCGTGTACAGAGTACAGTTTTTCAAGTCATCTTTGCTGTGTTACACACGTTTCCACTCAACAGTATATTTAACTGTAAAAGTTGCCTACTGCACCTTATGAAGTGGTCTATTTGAAAACTACAAGGCTCGAATTCTTTCTACGCTGACGTCATTCACGCGTAGCAAAAGGAACCGTGTGCTTTATCCGGGCTCATAGTAACGTTGCGCTTTGAATGAATCAACTGTCCGGTTTAAAACTAAACGTCTGCACGACATAACTACTAATATCTAAAAGCGACGTATTTGTTGGATCACAGCTTCACCAAGTCTATTGCTTGTCTGATTACTTCACTGTACAATTCCAGCGTCAAATCGTAATCGAGCCAGACAAAAGCGC